>CM060403.1:107447863-108047863 GCA_030545235.1 Helianthus tuberosus
TGTAGCGCGGATTTAACTTCCCACGCTTTCCAAAGCGTGCCACCCCTTTCCAGGGTGATACCTTCAGTAAAACCATTTCTCCAACTTGAAAATCCGCATGTTTTCGGTTTGGATCCGCATAGGCCTTTTGTCTGTGGCGAGCTGCTTCGATGCGTTTAAGAATTTGCGCGATCTTGTCTGTCGTCTCTTGGACGATTTCGGGACCAGCAAGCTGCCTATCACCTGCGTCAGACCAACATAGTGGTGATCGGCACTTGCGTCCGTATAGGGCCTCAAATGGCGCGACACCAATACTGGTGTGGTAGCTGTTGTTGTATGAAAATTCGACCAAAGGTAAGTGTTTATCCCAGCTACCGCCTAAATCCATAACACATGCCCTCAGCATGTCTTCCAAAGTTTGTATCGTTCGCTCGCTCTGGCCGTCAGTTTGCGGATGGAACGCAGTGCTCAGATTCAATTGTGAGCCAAAAGATTCTTGGAAGGATTGCCATATTCTTGACACAAATCTTCCGTCTCTATCAGAGATGATCGAGAGAGGTACTCCATGACGTGCTACGATCTCTCTCAAGTAAATTTCCGCAAGTTTACTAGTACTGTCTTTCTCCTTGATTGGCAGAAAGTGTGCGGACTTTGTTAGGCGGTCAACAATCACCCAAATCATATCATGGCCTCTTGGCGTTCTTGGCAGTTTTGTAACAAAATCCATTGAGATTTGTTCCCATTTCCACTTGGGAATCTCAGGTTGTTGCAGAAGTCCCGAAGGCTTCTGGTATTCCGCCTTGACCTTAGCGCACGTTAAACATTTGCTCACATAAACAGCAACGTCGCCTTTCATCCTAGGCCACCAATAGTAATCTTTGAGATCCTGGTACATCTTATCCGATCCAGGGTGGATAGAGTACCGTGACTTGTGCGCTTCGTCGAAAATAACTTCCCTTAATCCACCAAACAGAGGAACCCAAATCCTTTTCTCAAAACATAACGTTCCTTCCTCGTTTGGTACCAAAAGCTTCTCCATTCCACGGAGATATTCTTCCTCAAGGTTTCCCTCCTTGAGAGCTTCCTTTTGTGCAGCACGAATGCGCAAGGAAAGGTCGGTTCGTATAATCATTTCCAAAGCTCTAACCCTTATGGGCTTGATTCTTTCTTTACGACTTAGGGCATCGGCGACTACATTCGCCTTCCCTGGATGATATTTTATCTCGCAGTCGTAGTCGTTTAACAATTCAACCCATCGTCTTTGCCTCATATTCAACTCCTTCTGGTTGAATATATGCTGTAGGCTTTTGTGATCTGTGAAGATTGTGCACTTCGTACCATACAGGTAGTGTCTCCAGATCTTTAAAGCAAAAACCACTGCGCCAAGCTCTAAATCGTGTGTGGTATAATTCTTTTCGTGCACTTTCAGTTGGCGTGATGCGTAAGCAATGACCTTTTGGCGTTGCATCAACACACAACCCAATCCTTGACGCGATGCGTCGCAGTATACCACAAAGTCATCAGTACCTTCTGGTAGAGCTAAGATTGGCGCGTTACAAAAGCTTACCCTTTAATATCTGAAACGCTTCATCCTGTTTGATTCCCCAATCAAACGTCTTGTCCTTCTGCGTGAGGAGCGTCAAAGGTTGAGCGATTTTCGAGAAATCCTCGATGAACCTTCGATAGTAGCCAGCCAACCCCAAGAATTGTCGAATCTCGGTTGGCGTTGTAGGCGTTTCCCAATTTTTGATTGCCTCGATCTTTGCGGGATCAACATGAATTCCATCCCCATTAACCACATGTCCAAGAAACTGGACTTCGCGTAGCCAAAACTCGCACTTGGAGAATTTGGCGTACAGCTGTTCCTTCTTTAGCAGCTCCAGTATGGTTCTAAGATGCTGCTCGTGTTCAGCCTTCGTCTTTGAGTAAATCAAGATGTCGTCGATGAATACAATCACGAACTTGTCTAAGTATGGCTTGCAAACCCTATTCATCAAGTCCATAAAGACTGCAGGTGCGTTTGTCAAACCAAATGGCATAACGAGGAACTCGTAGTGTCCATAACGAGTTCGGAAGGCTGTTTTCGGGATACTTTCCTCCTGTATCCTTAATTGATGGTATCCAGATCGAAGATCGATCTTAGAGTAACAGCTTGAACCTTGAAGTTGATCGAACAGATCGTCGATTCTTGGCAGAGGATACCTGTTCTTGATCGTCAGCTTGTTCAATTCTCTGTAGTCAATACACATGCGGAAACTTCCGTCCTTCTTCTTGACAAACAAGACCGGAGCTCCCCAAGGCGAGAAGCTTGGTCGGATAAAACCCTTGTCTAACAACTCTTGAAGTTGCGTCGACAATTCCTGCATCTCAGACGGAGCAAGTCTGTATGGTGCCTTAGCCACAGGCGCGGCGCCTGGAACTAAGTCAATGTGAAACTCCACTTGCCTCTGAGGTGGCAGTCCGGGTAAGTCTTCTGGGAAGACTTCTGGATACTCCCTTACGACAGGGATGTCCTCGATTGTTGGCTCAGCAGCCTTCTTGTCTACGATGTGTGCCAGAAAAGCAACACATCCTTTCTGTAAACACTTCCTTGCTTTCAAGCAGCTGATAAATCTTAGCGGTGTGTCACGCTTCTCTCCGTGAACCACAATTGTCTCACCATCATCAGTTGGATACGAACAACTTTCTCGTGACATACTATCTCAGCCTTGTTTCCGGATAACCAATCCATTCCTACCACCACGTCGAAGCTTCCCAATTGGACTGGTAGTAGATCCAGAGTAAACTCGCATTTTCCCAATACTATCACACAACCTCTGATTACTTCGTCGGCTTCAACTAACTTTCCATTAGCTAATTCGATCGAGTAGGGAATGTCTAACTTATTAGCAGCTAACCCAAGCATATTCTTAAATTCTAACGATACGAAGCTATAATCGGCACCCACATCAAACAAAAATAGATGCAAAAGTTTTGGTTGTTAGAGAACGTACCAGAAATCACCCCTGGATCCTGGCATGCCTCACAAGCTCCGATGTTGGATTTTTCTCTCACGGTCTTGTTTCAACTTCAGGCATTCCCTCTTGAAATGTCCAACTTCCCTACAATGGAAGCATCCTATCATTCGGCCATTTCCTTTCCCATTTCCTCCTAGAGTGTTGTTACCGTTTCTCTCCTTGTATGGAACTCTTCATCCCACAACCTTCCTTGTTGTGTCCTTTCCTCCCGTACCAAGGCTTCTGACATCCACCATCACGGTGACACTTGCACTCAGCACATCTTGGTTTGGTTTCTAAAGTAAATCTTATCATTGGCCTGTTTGTTGTTAGGGCAATCTTTCTTGAAATGCCCTTTGTCCCCGCAGTCAAAGCAACCTCGAATAGATCTTTGTTCATCGTTATTCATTTGGGTATCTTCGGTAAGCTTCCTTTTGTTCTTTCCAGACGACTCTACCTGAGTTTCCTTGTCAGGGTTTGCAAGTTTTTCTAGTCTAATTGCTTCCGTAACGAGTGCCAAACCCATCTTACTTGCAACATTGGTTGTTGGTGGCGTAGATGCTGTCATCAAGCTCAAGACTTGAGGCGCCAGTTCCCAAATGAATTGTTCCAATTTCTTCAGTTCTGGTTTTACCAGGTATGGAACAATTTGTGACAGATCATGAAGTCGTTGCACGTACTCCAACACCTTCGGACCTTCCATCATTAGGCTCCGAAATTCATCTTCCCACTTCTGGGTTTCCGTGTGGGGGCAATACTTCTTATGCATCATTCCTTTCAACTCATCCCAAGTTAACGCGTATGCTGTAGTTAGGCCCATTATTCGAACCTGAAGATTCCACCATAATCGAGCTCCATCTTGAAACAACTCAGAAACGTATGGGACCTGTTGTTCTGGCGTACAGCCACTCATTCGAAAGATGGATTCCATACTTTCAATCCATTTTACAAAAGTTATGGCACCCCCAGTGCCGTCGAACTTTCGAGGCTTGTAGTTGAGAAAGTGCCAGTAGGAACAACCGTTATTTTCTGAGGTACCTTTGATTGGTTCGGAGCGTAGGGCCTCGTGCTGTGCTATCGCTGCAGCAATTATCTCTTTAAGTTCTGCCTCAGAGGTGGGCATGCGCATTTCGCGTCTTGGCGGCATCTTCTAAAAGATGTTTCACATAGGTTAGGTCATAGCAAGTGTATGCATTCAACAATATCAACACGTAACATCTCATGTTATCAACAAGTCAATCACATAACCTCTTATGTTATAGGACATAAACAATTGATTGGACATCGCATGTGATGAGAATACTGCGATTGTATTGCCACAATTCGAGGCCACAATGTAAAGCTTACAAGTACACCATTATATCATACTACATCAATGACTTAGTAGGGGACGACCCTAGACAAGTCGTGCGATCGCTGGACATGTTCAGGAGTCTCTGGTTCGTCCATTCTCAAATTTCAGGACTCCACGTCAAGTTTCTGAATTTCTGTCCTAAAACAACATTTCTTCTTAATCGCTTCCTTGAGCTCGTCCCAGCTCAGTGCATAAGCAGCGTCTGTGCCAAGGGTTTGAACCTAGAGGTTCCATAAGAGAGTGTGCCATTTAGCAATATCCCCGAGATATAGGTAACACTCTGTTGGGGCGAACAGTTACTCGTTCTTAGAATGGAGTTGGTCTCTTCGGACCAACGAACAAATGCATCAGTGCCTCCTGTCCCGTCAAAGTTTAAAGGCTTGCAGTTCAGGAACTGTTTATTGGTGCAGCCAGTTGGAGGGTTATCTCCAGTAATGCCATCGTTGTACTTAGAGTGGAGGGCTTCATGTCGTGCATTTATCTGTGAGATGCGTTCTTGCAGCTTGTCTTCTGTTCTTAGTAACGTACTGGTGTTTGTGTCACGTCTGGGTGACACTCCCTTATGACGAAATAGTGTGAAGCGGGTTGTTTCAAATTTTCTATGAGGTATATATAGCAACATAAGCCATCATGTAATCACCCAATTTCACACGCACATATACTCACTGTATGAGTGGGGAGGTAAATTTCTGAGCCTTCACATAGGCTTGCCAATTTGGCTTGTTGCTTGTAATAGAATGAACTCGAGGCTACATCGCCTTGGTCATTCGTGTTTAGGTTATTTCCTGCTGCATGGGTTATCATTAGCTTGACCCGCAGAGTCCACCAGGATTCCTGTGCACTACAAATCGTTATTACGTGGGCCCCCGTAATAATAAGTTGTCTTGCACAGTTACCCCTAAATTTTCTCTCGTCCAAGCAGGTGATCAATCAAAGAGCAACAGTAGGTGCATTGGCATGAACAGGGTCATGCTCCAATGCGGGGTCAGGAGCAGCGCCTGGCTCAGGGGCCACGGCCGGCTCCATCTCAAGATTAGCTGGATCAACAAACACAGGGGTCGACAGGGCTACAGGATCCCTCAAGGGCTGGTCTAAGTGCATGAACTCAATGTCATGGTCTGGATCATCACCAGGTGGAAAAACAGAATTGTCCTCATTATCGCGATCAAACTCGAATCTGTGTGCGGGATCCGGTGCAGCTGATGATGCCATGTCAAGGTCGGCGTCGTGTAAGTGGTGCTGCATTCCCTGTATGTGCGAAGATGCGGGTGTCAGAAACTCAAATGAGTCTGGGATAGGGGAATGGTCACGAGTTTCCCCTATAGGAGCGTCCGCATGCAGTAGTCTAATACCAGCAGTAATAAGGCCCTGCCCTCGAATGGGTCCTCCTCCAGTAGATCGTTATCGTCGTCAGAGGCCACGTTGGGAGGGCATATCATCAACAGGATAAGCGGCAAGGGGGGCAAATTCCCAACAAGATGGCCATCAGTAGGCTCTGTTACGACCTCAGGCAGCGCAAAAGGGCTGAAAGTCGTCATTGTCTGTGCCGGTAGTATCGGAAATGTACACCTCGTGCTTCGATGAGACTATGTCGTCTGATACTATGGCCATGTGATTCGTAGTGTCCATCTTTCTAGTACTTGATGAAAGCATAACGTTTGTAACACAAACACATATACGTATAATAATCAATCATATAATCAGTTAATCACATAGTCACCAAGTAAGGTATCACGTAATTCTCCTAGTCTTACTAGCCAATTTCATCCAGGCTATGAGACTGCTCTATCCTTCACTTAAACCAAACCTCGATCCTCCAGATCGATCCTATAATAAACCAACGTGCTCAACTACCTTGTTCACCTCGATCCTCCAGACCGATCCTCAGCCCTCCAAGCTGAGCCTATAATAAATAAAATGTGCTCAACATTTGTTTGTAAAAAGTTTTGGATCTGGACATAAGTGGTATGCAGAAAAATGTTTTCGTGAGAGCCCTAGTGATCATAGTCTAGACTCGAGAAAGAATCCTAGTTCGCTATGATCAGAGCTTTGATACCAAGCTGTCACACCCTGGCTTTGCGGAAGCGTGGTTAATTTTGGTGTGACTTCTTAATACCATAGCTTAATCATAACCAAGCTATATGAATTAAAATTATGCAAGATCATCCATTAAGTTTTGAAAACAAAATACAGTACCATTGTTTTAACCAACAACCATAACCTTGTCCAACAGACATTGCAAACTTAAACATAACATAAACATGGTTTAAGGGCTGTGTCTTGTCCAGGAAAGAGACACATCCCCTAAACCCCGGATGACCTCGGAAACTAGTGCAGCGGAAAACATGCCATACCGTGCCAGATCTCGTTAATTTCCTGAAATACATGTAAGTTGAAAAATCAACAATAATGTTGAGCGAGTTCATGTGTAAGTGAGTATGTAAAACACTTGTGAGTATAAAATAGTTGTGGTATGTAGCAGTGTAAGAGGACTTGTGATCACCAATGGTTTGCAAGGCCACTGACATATGTGAAGTGCAAATAGGGAGACTCAAACCTAGCAGATTTCGCCACGGCAAAGTATGTGGACAAAGTCACCCCACGGTCCGTTTCTAGTTTGGCCGGGGGCTGGGCTCGCTACACCCAGATAGATCTACCGCTCCTGTCCCTCGGTCCCTCCATGAGGACTAATGGCCCCATGTTGTTCCTATCCACTCACATGATCGTATAACACCTCCTTACGTTAAACATACCGTTGTAAAGTACTCGTAAATCATAGTAACATGTATTTCACCCCCGCAGTTAAGTAAACTGAAAACAGTTAGAGAAAAGGGGGACATGAACTCACTGTGAATGCGCGTCTCTACCAAGTGTCTCCAATACAGTAAGCTGTGCAACGACCTACAAGTGCTAATTCTATTAGACGGACGACCGTGCCTTAGCTTTACAGTTTATGTCTTTGGGAAATAGTTAGACAACTATTTCGTGTTTATGTTCCGTATACACTTGGTAGTTATTCTTCTTCCCAAGGATGGGGGATACAATACATGTGCGTAAGTTACGTTTTATCAATCTTGTGGTAATGTAATTACCGGTGTAACTTATATGTTTGTGGAAGCGTTCGTAAAGTTTTGGAATCATTAACGCTTGTAAATATTATTTTTACTCTAAAATAATATTTATGTATTTTCACAAAATAATCATAAACAGTGTTGTGACAAAATATATTTATCACGTTAACTTAGTGAAAATCCCACCTCCGAATAGTTAGTAAAATATAGTGCTGGCGAAATTTATGCTTTGAAAATATGTCGAAAAATAGTTCTAACACTTGTTGTGTAAATAAGTCTAAGTGTTAGGTTTTTAGAAAAATTTCGCCAGAGTTTCCTCTGTAACTGGAGGTGGCCACGCTTTCAAGCGTATCATTTTCTTTTAACAAATCAATTCAACAACTTCTTTATTCAATCCAACAATTTCCGACACATCAAACTAGTCGATAAGTATGTAATTTGCATAATCGCATGAACTTGCAGTTTTTCCGAATCTATAGTGTAAATCCCCTTTATATATGTAGATCTTTATATAAAGTAACTTTAATCTTGTAAAAACCTCGTGTTTAGAGAAATCCGACTTTACAACTTCTAGTCACTTTTCCCCAAAAATAATTATTTGTCGGATCTTTTCATTTCACAAGTGTTTACACACTTGTGGTTTATAAAATCATGTTTGTTAGTGTAAGATCCTTTCTTTAAAATACATGGTTTCTTAAATGTGTGGTTCTTTGAAAATACCACTTGCAGATACGTAGATCCGCTAGTTTTAAACACCATTGTACCGGTTAAATCACTTTTACACAAGTAAAATATTTTCACACAAGTTCATGTATCTTGTGTGGTAGAGTTTCGCCTTTTAACCCTTGTGGTTACCAAAAACGAGCTTATGTGAAGATCCATGATCTTACAAAGTCGGGTTAAACGGAGATCCGAGCTACCACATCATAGATCGGGTCTAGATAAACACAAATTCCAATTACTACAACTTTTACACAAGTTGTAAGCTATTAACCACCATTTTACATGTTTTTAGTAGACTTTTGATCATCATCTTGCATTTTAACGAGATTTAACCGACATAATTCCTTTTAACCACTTTAGATAAGTTCAAGAATGAGTTTTAAACAATATACCTCTAGCTCAAGGCTAGGGAAGATTCTTGATGAAAAACGCGTGGATAAAAGCTAAAGAAAGAGGTCCTTCGTGTTCCGCTTGCTCCAAGCTTCCTAATTCGTGACCTCTAACACTTGTATGATGATGGAAATGCAAGAACCAAACTCGAAAATGGAGGGGTGCACAAGGGGGTGTTGGGCCGTAGCTAGGTAGAGAGGGAGAGAGAGTGTGGAGTGGTGTTGTGTGTATGTTATGTTCTCATGTGTTTAATGGGGATCTTATAGACAATTTTTAGGAGTATTAACCATTGGTCACTATGTCTTCTTGATACTAAGCATTTGAGATTAAACAAATCTAGATAGTACAAGTTGTGTTCCCCATGGTTTGGGGCCGGTTAGGATGGGGGGGGGGGGGTCTTGGTTCGAAATCAACTAGGTTAGTTGATGTTTAGTTAGGTTAATTAGGTTAGTTAAGTGTTTAACTTAGTTAGTGATGTTTAGTGCTTTAAAGCGGGTGTTAGGGTAATCAGGGACCCTAACTGGCTCAGAAAAATATAAATAGTGAAAATAGTAATATTTTCATGTTCCGGGTAAAGTCCGGTTGTTCGGTTGGATAGTAATTCGCTAAAGCGTTACAAAAGCTTTAAAGTGTCGTTATTGTTATTTTTAGTGACACATCTTGTTTCCAACACTTTAGAAAGTGTCTAGTAGTATTTTCCCCATATTTTGGCACTTTACTAGTCAGCTAAAAGCTGGATTATTTATTAAAGTGCTGTGTTTTGTACTTAAAGCACGTTTTTGGCACATCCAATCAGTGTATCTTATTCCTAGAGACGCGGTACCACAACCCTTATATTCCTACACTCACTACCAGTGTAGCCAAAATATATGAGGCTCTTAACAGGCCTTAGATGCAGTGTCTGCCTGATGCTGGTCATATCAGCATGTTCGCCGTGTATCCGTTTAGTGCTACTGTGCTTTTTGTGCATCATGTTTGTCACTAGGGTCCAGTATGTAAATAATGTAGTGACAGCAAATAAAGTATGATGCAAGTAAGTGCATGTATCGGTATGCAGGTAGCAGTTTATCAGCTAGTTCAAACAAGCACAGTAATCAAGTAGTAATTAATCATTAATTAAGTTGTACGGATACCTGGTTTAGTGCGGGTTGTCACATTGTCCAATAAAGACAGGCAAACCTGTCAAAAAGAAAAATAAAACATCAGATGAGGATGAAATTGACGAAATTGAAGATGAGGAAGAAATGGATTTTGAATCAAGCGATGAAGAAACGGATGTTGAAACAAGTGAGCAAGAATAGGATGAGGATTTTTGAAGAATAGGTTGATTTCTTTCATTTTAAACATATGTGATAAAAGATTACATTTGTTGAGGTTTTTTGTTAATAGTTTATGTTCTTTGTTTGAATGAAAGTATTATTTTTATGAACAAAACCGTTATACATATATGTATAATGTAGATATATTTTACCAGCTAACATGAACAAAATCATTATACACATATGTATACTGTAGACCTGTTAACAATCTAAGATGAACAAAACAGGTATTCATATATGTATAGAGTAGTAGACATGTTTACAAGCTAAGATGAAAAAAATCATTATACACATATGTATACTGGAGACATGTTTACAAGCTAAGATGAAAAAAACAAATATATACGTATATACATTTTTAAACATTTTATAAATCTCAAAATCCATCTTTATTTTATATTTTATAAATCTCAAAAATTCATAATAAATCAAATTGAAGTCCAAAAGTTCTACAAACTATCCTAACATGAAAATGAACAATTCCCTAGGTTCGACTTCATCACAATACTATCCAAAATCAAAAAGGGCCAAATTTACAACCTTGAAGTCTATGTATATTAATTAATTTATATATATACGTATGCGTATGCGTATGCGTATAATCAGTTTGTACATACAGATATGAATAGAAGAAACAGTTATTATACTCAGCATAACTATGAAGAAACAAAAAGAAACAACCTGTTTGAAACGACCCAACTGTTTGTACATATATGTATATAATAACAGTTTGTAACATGTCGACTCAACATCAAAATAAAAACAGTAACATTCAAAAAACTGTTTGAAAGAACCTACGTCAACACATAACTGTTTGAAAGAACAAATGTCAACCTAGCATCAAAATAAAAACAGTAACATTCATCAAACTTCAAAATACTAATATTTAACCAACAAAGTATCAATATCAACCATTTCTACTGTTTCTTCTTAGTTTTTTGCAATGCCTTCTTAACTGTCGACATGTGTATCCTTTTTCTTGGCGACATCCTTCTCTTAATTTCTTGTTTTTTCTTTCTTGGTGTCTCTCTTATCTTACTTGTTCTTTGCTGCATTTCTTCCTTCTTTTTTCTCTCCATCTTGTCTTCTTCATTAAGCTTCTTTTTTTCTTCTTCAACTCATTTGCTGCCTCCAATATTTTGTCACGATTGATGTTTGTTTTCGACAGGAGAAGTGCAGCTGCGTACTTCTTTCTTAACAAATTTAGTTTACCTTTGATTTTTCTTGGCTCGTTTGGGAACCCACAGTGCCATTTATCAGATGTGACTCCCATGTAGGTTTCCATATGTCTTATTGCGTAAACCCCACAATCGACTTTGTTTCCTCTAACTGCCCAACTAAGATTCAACCGTCTTGGGAAAACTTGTTGAATTTGTATACGCTTTGGATGATTCACTTCTTCCAAGTATTTGTCAAAAATAATTTTCTGCATAGTATAACACAGATTCAGTAATTAAATAAATAAATAATATATTGTAAAGAATAATATACATACGGTTAGGATCGTGTGAGAAGCGCTAGGCTAATTTAGAAGCTTTTAGCAATATACACATGTGTATAATTCAAGATCTGACAATACACATATATGTATATAGGCAATCATAAACTATACATATGTGTATATTTAGATATACATATATTCAGAAAAGTTCTAATGTATTGAATAAAACTTACGACTTTCAATTGTGTCGCCTCCTCAGCAACGGTTTGGTCAACCCACATGTTGTCAATTACTGAACAATCCAAATTCTTTAGGTCATAGCAAATAAGGTAAAAGTGTTTATTCTCGAAAATTGGGAAGATGACAATTGTATATTCTGCCAGATTCATTTTCTCTTTTTTCTTTCCCACTACATCATATAGTTTTTCTTTGAAATGTTCCAAAGTTTTTGGATCATTATACTTCTGGTCGCGCAACATATGATCAGGCTGTAACACATAAACAAAAACAAAAAAAAATCATGTTTAATAATATGCAATAACTAAGTAAATAAAATTAAGAAATTTGTGCAATTGCTTACAAATAAATCGGTATGGCCAAACAGTCTACAAATTGTTGGGTCATTTCTTTTTGATTCTTCATAGTTCAGCATTGATGCCCAGCAATTAACGATTGATGTACTTATGTTTGAGTTTGGTAACAGATCAAGGAGTTCAAAATACATGCACGCCATGCCATTACTGTTTTTATATGGATGGTTCCTGTAAGATATAGACAATTTTTGAGTCAACAAATACGTATATAACAAATTAAAACCCAAGCATGATACATATATTTCAAGGTTTTCTTTCTGATTATACACATATGTAATATATCTGTATAATCATATTCACTAGTGACAATATGGTACCAATGTCGAATAAAAACCATAAAAACAAAGACCTGTTCTGGTTCTGATAATAACTATCCTGGTACCGATGTAAGCATAGGTTTGATTCGTCATTATACTATTTTGAATAAAACTCTTTTTTCAACAATATTGCTACGAGTTTTAACCTATGTATACGCATATGTAAAAATATATATGTTATACATATGTGTATAACCGGTTCAGATGTAAGCATAGGTTCAATTCGTCACTATAGTGTTTTTGAATAAAACTCTTTTTTCAACTGTGTTCATACATGAACGCCAAGAAAAAAATATTAAACGATACCAGTGCCGTATACACATATGTATAACCGTATACATATGTGTATAACCGTACCGTACACATATACATGTAAAAATACTAGATTAGTTGTGAGTGCACATACCCAAAAGTTTTTGCAACTTCCAGTTTTTCACGCTCCAACTTAAGAGCTTTTTCTAGTTCCTCCCTTTCTTCCTTGGTCAAATCCCTATTCAATTCAAATGATTAATATACAATCAAAGTTTCATATATATATATATATATATATATATATATATATTTTGAAATAAATTTTCAGCATTTATAACATACTTTTCATCTTTATCAAACAGATTTTTACTTGTGATATTTGGGTTAATTTCATTCCTGCATGTATAAAATTGTTGTGTTAGTTTAAAAGGACAAGATGTATGTCAAGAGACATATTAGAGTGTACTAAAACTTACTCATCCACATATGCATATTCCAATATAAATTCCCAAATCTTCTTTTCTTCACTTGTAAGAGCATTGTCCATATTCACAGCTCTTTCTAAAAATGGGGATTTGCCAAATTTAGAAAGTTTGGGCTCCCTCTTTGGCATCTCTACTTCATCAGTTTCTTTTTTTCCCATGTTTTGTTCAACTTCTTGATTTGTGTTCAAATCACTTTCTTCTTCATTAGTTTGTTGCTCAACTTCATGTTTTGGAGTTGTTGGTGATTCTTGGGAAATTAATTTAAAAGTTGGCATGTCTACCAAATAGGTTGTTTTCTTCTCATTTGGATTGGCACACACCTCTTCTTTAGCAACACGATCACATAATTCAATAGCATCAGATGTCCATTCAGGGTCAGGCGATTCAGACAACGGATCAGCTTTTGTATTTCGGTTGTACTCATCAACGATCTTATCAATTGCTTCAACTTGTTACAAACAAAAATAAGAAATTATTCTTTTATATACAGATATGTATGATAAGGAATTCAACTACATATAATTAACATATACATATATGTATTTTACCTGCACTAGCATTGATATCAGAATCTGAATTTTTATCTTCATCATTCTCTTTCATGTCACCTGCTAAAAAAATATTACTTTTTCTCACTTTACACATATGTAAATAATAAAAAATATATACACATATGTATACTTGAATTACCTTTGTCTTCTGAATCTTTAACTTTACCATCATCATCTTTTTTTGTATGATCTTCAGATCCTTGATCATCCGATTCTTCATCATTAGAATCTCCATAATCATTCCCCTCGTCTTTATTTGTGTCACGCTTGTCTTCTTCATCTTTACCTTCATCGTTTTGAGATCCTTCATCATCAGATTCTTCATCATTAGATTCTCCATCTTCATCTTCATCTTTAAACTCAATAAATTTGCTGTAAATTTCTTGGTATTCTTCAATCACGTGAACCACCTCATTGCTATTGGGAAATTTTCGTTTGAAATCCTTGATTTTTTCTTCAAGCTTTAACTTTTGTTCAGCATTCTCCTTACACAGCTCACTTAAGCTTGCTAAATATTTCTGAAAAGTGAAATAATAACAACTTTAAATATTATATATGAGAAGATTTTTAATATTTTTTTGAATTTAAACTTTGTATATTACCTCCAAACTTTTTTCATCACTTTCTTTAACCTCATTCTCTTCTTCACTTTCAATATCATAAGTGTTGTTATCTTCAAATCTATCTCTGATTTGACCTAATCCGAACCCACCATTCTTAATTTCTTGATTTTGTCTTCTTTCCATTCTGTCTTTGTCCCAATAAGCAATTGGTGGTATAACTCTTTCATTATCCATCCCTTCACAAGTAAGGGAATCGAGATACAAAAGCTATAATGAACAAAACAAATAGATATCAAAAACATCTCATAATACAAGCTATAATGAAGAAATTGTACACAAACATATATACATGTATATTTTCAACCGACTACTCATATATGTATAGACATGTTTTACAAGTTACTATATAATTATACAGATATGTATAATGTAGACATGTCTACAAGCTAAGATGAACGAAACAGTTATACATATATGTATAATGTAGACATGTCTACAAGCTAAGATGTATACATAGTTATACATATACGTATAATGTAGACAAAGCCTCGATGAACAAAACTGTTATACACATATGTATACTGTGGAGCTGTTTACAATCTAAGATGAATATTATACATATATGTATACTGTAGAAATGTTTTACGAGCTAAGATGAACAAAACAATTATACACATAAATAAAAAGTTCAGATCACGTACCACAAGAAACGTAAGAGGGCCTGCGAACTGTGAGTTTACATTATAAGGCTTCCAATTCTTTTTACATCCACGTAAAGCATCCATTGTATACGCGCACCAATCATAATCTCCAAAGTTATTTTCCATTCTTAACAAATCTAATAGTTGGTACTTGCATGTACCATTTTGATTAGACTCAATCAAGGTGGTAATAACAAGCATCAAGAAATCAATTTTGAATAGTATTTCTTCGTTATAATCATTTTCAATGATTTTCGCACCAATCTGAAACGTGCTTACTAAAAATGTTGGATATCTACTCTTCCACACATTCACTATATGTTCACGTTCCTGCAACCGTTCATTTTCACTTATTATTAGACTTCCACAAGGAAAGCCAAGCAATTGACTTATTGCTTCTTTGTCTACCATAATTTTTTTATCTCCCAGCTCTATCTCCATTGTTTCTGGATTGAAATTAAGAACAATGTAATGTGCCAGTTTTGCTGTTATCTTTTCAATTCCCATTGTTAACAGCTTTCCAAATCCCATTTTTCTGACTATGTTTTTCTGTCTTTTTGTGAGCTTTTTAATTACTTCAAATAATCTGTGCGGCGACGTCCTTGTTCGAATTCCAAACCAAAATGGTGCTTTTCTTTCTTTCTTTTTTGAATTTTTATTCTTTTTCCTAGCAACTTTGCTATCTTTGGAAACTTTGGCACGTTCATTTTTTGTGGTTGATCCTACAAAATTAACAATATCAGAAAATACACATATGTATATATACAACAATATCAGAATATACACATATGTATATAATCAGAAAATACACATATGTATATATACAACAATATCAGAATATACACATATGTATATAATCATATACACATATGTATATTTAAATTATATATAAAAAAAACTGAGAGCGGCTTCCTTAAAGTGAATTATTTCATTCATGTAGATTTTTGACCTATCTTAATCGGCCCGTTTTTGCCCCAGCGACTAAAAATCATTAAACCGTCAATGAATTCAATAACAAACTTCTCATAACACTTCTTTTGACCTACTTTGACTTGTTTTGACCTACTCACTAACAGTGGTTATCCTGAACCAGTAACTAATAAACAATGAAAGATGATAAAAACTGATTGAATTTAAAGATTTTACCTCTCTTAGTGTTGTCTTCTTTCTCCTTCTCCTCTTCAATATCTTTTGCCTTTCTTTTCTTCCCACTTACGTTTTGATTTCGTAACAGATACCCAGATCCTATATAATTACAATTCTAACATTATTGTTTATATTTTTTTGACAACATAGGTATGTATATATGCACATATACGTATGTGTATATATGCACATATACGTATGTGTATGTACTATTTTGAAATGGGTTGGTATAAGTTGGTAAAGAACTAAACCGAAACAGTTTTGACAAAATTTGATTTAAATTTGAAGATATATTTTATACATTTATATAACTTTACCTCTTTTGGGGTTGTCCTTGTTGTCTTCAGAATCTTTAGCTTTTCTTTTCCTTCCAATGTTCTTTTCTTCCACATTCTTTATCTCCTTTTGATTTTTAGCTCCTACATAATTCCAATTCTAACATTATACTAGAGTTGTACAAATTTGTATAAGTGACATGTACATATGATAAACCCCAATAAAAACAGCAAACGAATATATGCAAGTTAGAAAGCTAAATGTACTATTAAATGATACCTTTTTTCAATTTTGCATCAGAAACACCTTTTTGAGGACTTCCATCTTTCAATTCAGCTGCAATGTTCTTTTCTTTAATATTCTTTATCTCTTTTTCATTTTTAGCTCCTACATAATTCCAATTCTAACATTATACTAGAGTGGTACTAATATGTATAAATGACATGTACATATGATAAATCCCAATAAAAATAGCAACTGAAAATATGTAAGGTAGAAACCTAAATGTTAGTAACGATACCTTTTTTCGATTTTGCATCAGAAACACGCTTTTGAGGACTTCCATCTTTCAATTCAGCTGCAATGTACACCACAAAATAATATTAAAACACGTATACGTATGTGTATATCATTTCAAAACACAACATTTATACGTATGTGTATATCATTTCAAAATAACTAGTCATAGCGTTGCGGCGTGGGTACATTGCAAACCGTAAAGTAATTATCCTTATGAAAAGGCGTGTTTCGACGTATCCGATTGAACTTAACGTAACCTATATGAGCATTATGATTGGATCAAACCGTAAAGTAATTATCGCTTGCCTTCAATGTTATGATCCACGTGCATTCAAAGACAATGGAAAACCATAATAACAGGTATACGTATGTGTATATCACTACAAAAGACGTATAATAACAGGTATACGTATGTTTATATCATTTCAAAACACAACATTTATACGGATATGTATACATACTACAAAACAAACTATATTTATAAGCTTAACTACAAACTTTATAACAATTTCAAACAGCATAGGTATACATATGTGTATACCATTACAAACTATGTATAAAACATGTATACATGTGTATTCACCATTAAAAGCACAACAGTTATAGGGATATGAATACAATTAAAACAATTAAAAACAGCAAACAAATATATCTAGTACCTTCAGATTTTTTTTGTTGATGCTTTTGTTTCCTTAACTTGCTTTCTTTAACCTTTTTATTGTTTTTTTTATTCGCTGCAATTTGTTTTTTTTTGTTCCTTTTTTTTCTCCACATCGATATTTAATAGTTTTTGCGCCAAATCCTTTATAAATTCTTTTCTTTTTTTCTCTTTGTCTGCTGTAATAAAAACAAACATTTTAGCAACTGCACGTATGTGTATTATTTACATTTATCTATATTACAATGATAAATGTACTATTAAACGGTACCTTCTTCCAATTTTGCATCTCTGACACCTTTTTGAGGACTTTTATCTTCCAATTCAACTGCATTGTAGAACAAAATATGTTAATCAGAACAATATGTACATACATAATGTAATTAGCAATAAATTTTACCTCCATATTTATTGCTCGTCTCCTTCAAAGCATTTAATATTTCTTCCATCTCAGCTGCAATGTACACCAGAGTATATTAATAACAATAATATTAAAAACACATATAATAACAGATATACGTATGTGTACACCCTTTCAAAACACAACAGTTATACGTATATATATACATACTACAAAACAGAGTATATTTATATGTGTATACCATTACAAACCACGTATAATAACAGGTTTACATATGTGTACACCATTACAAAACACAACAATTATACAGATACATCAGAACAGAGTACATTTCTATGTTTAACTAGAACATATTTTCTAACAATTACAAACAGCATAGGTATACGTATGTGTATACCATTACAAAACACATATATTAACAGGTATACGTATGTGTACACCATTTCAAATCTCAACACTTAAACGGATATGTATACATACTTAGAACAGAGTATATTTCTATGTTTAACCACAATTATAACGCATTTGTTAACAAAATCACTAGAACAAGTATAGTATGCATATGTGAACAACATTCCAAAACACAACAGTTATACAGTTATGTACATACATAGACATAACAGAGTGCCCTGTAGACCATTACATTACAAAATCAAACATAAATCAGTATTAGACCGAAATAGCACATATATTGACTCGAAAATAAGTAAACATTAGATAAAATATGTGCCGATCGTATTATTTTATCTGTCTATCTATCTAAAACCTTAAATAACACCTCGCCTTCTCTAGTTGAAAATGAAATCGAAAAATCGATTTATCAAACCCTAACTCAACACTTTTGATTTCGGACAATACATTCAGATAACTTCATCAAATTTAAGTTTACAACTAAGAAGAACGTTTCATATCGCACAATAGCTAGAATTTTCGGATTTTTTCAGCTTTTTTTTATAAAACAAGAAACAAAAACACATAATCAAACCTTTGAATGTTACGTATGCGTATCGCCTTCGAAATGGAGGAGCGGAACCGAGTGATTGAATGTAAGTATGCTTATCGCCGAAGAAACCCTAGATTTCGCTGTTATCGCAGAGAGAGAACGAGGGGAGAGTGAAAGGTTTTTGGGGGAATTTTGAAAACAAAGTGATGTACGTTAGATGAAATTAGAATTGTTTATTGACCATATTGCCCCTCCACCTTTTTTTTAATTTAAACAAGGTTGATTAAAATGTGTGGCTGAGATTTGTTCTCAAGTTTCTCAAATAGGGTGGACTTCTCTTAGGATCCCTACCCTATATATATAGGGAATGGATATATAGGAAACCATTTATTAGTGAGAAAACTAAGAAAACCAACCTTTTCACCATTGATCTTGATCATCTAAGGGTTAGGGAAATTTGATGTTTATTGATTTAAATTTAATACATAACATATGTTGATGAGTGGGCCAGGAGGGTATTTGTGTCAAAAATACCATATCTCATTCTCTCTCTTCTGTATAATTGTCACCATCAAAACATCATCATTCTCTCTCTTCCTTCTTCTTTCTTCTTCTTTGAGAATTCAAAATATCTCATCTCTCTCTTTCTTTCTTCTTCTTCTTCTTCTGTACATTCACCATCATCATCATCATCCATTCTCTCTCTCTCTCCATGTTTCAAAATAAACACCAAGAACACACACAATTGTGTGTGAGAGAGTTCAGGAGGTAAAGAGAGAGATTTAAGAGAGAGAAGAAGACGGCGATGGACGACGGACAAGCCGTCGTCTACAGCGGTGGAGATTCTCCGACGAACCGTCGGTGCCGACGACGGTGTTACAGGCAACCGGAGTGGGGATTCTGATTACAAGTCGTCGTCTACAGCGGTGGAGGTTCTCCGACGAACCGTCGGTGCCGACGACGGTGTTACAGGCAACCGGAGTGGGGATTCTGATTGTAGCTCAGTTCAGATTCGAGTCAGCCGCAGATCGGGACTCGGTTCAGGTTTCCGGTTGGTGATCTAGTCCAAGTATGGTTCAGTCTTTTTGCATTCTCTGGTTTTATTTTGGTTTGGATTCTCTGGTTTTATACTCGGTTAGGTGTCATTTGGTTTGGATTCTCTGGTTTTTTTTTCAGTCTTTTTTAATTTGTGATTATTGTTTGTTTAGGACTGTTCAAATGTTATTTTTTCTCTGTTTAAGCGGTTTGGTTTAGTAATGTTGTTAGATTTAGTATTGAGATTGGGTTTTTAGTGTCGGATTACCTGAATGTGGGCATTTTTTGTTAAAATGTGAAGGCGTAGGGTGGAAAGGTGTGTGCAGAAAAAATGCAGCGTCCCGAGTGCATCAGAGAGTGTGATTGTGTAGTTTCGGTGCAGAATACAGTTTCAGGCAACACTTTGTAGCGAGGGCGTTGCTTGACGAAAAGAAGATACTTGTTGACGATTGTGTAGTTTCGGTGCAGAATACAGTTTCAGGTAACATGTGTTACCTATCTCGTACCTGTTTGTTGTGTTAAATAACTCCGGAAATATTACTTGTGCTATTATGTATTTACTATGGTGGTTGTATTTGCAGGAGTGAGGAGAATGACCAGGTCCGTGACGGTAGGCTGGCTAATAAGCGAAAGCAGAACGATAAAGAAACAGAACGATAACGAAAGAAGGTAGATGGAGAAACCTATGAAGAATGGGAACAAGAAGTCGATGAAGGGCAAGTGGTGGGTACCTTTGATGTTGTACAGAAGTTACCCTCCAGTGTAACACATGTTACAAACATGTGTTACATATGTTCAACCTCTTTGTTACCAAAAATCGGGGCTGCACATATGTAACACGTGTTACAACAGGTTTTTACCTACTTGCACGTCTCTATTACAAATGGATGAAAAACAGTTTTTTTAAAGCATCCACGGTGTAACACTTGTTTATTTGAAAGTTCTTAAAACAACCGTTGTAACACGTGTTATAATCCCATCTTCAACGTAAAGATACATCCAATGTAACACGTGTTACAAAAGGAAATTACCTACTTACACATCTCTATTACGTTGATTTAAACAGTTATTTAAAAAAATCCACTTTGCAACACTTGTTTATTTGAAAGTTCTTAAAACAACCGTTGTAACACGTGTTACAACTTTTTTAGTGTTGTGCAGTTTCCTTTTTATAATCTCATCTTCAGCTTGAAGATACATCCAATGCAACACGTGTTAGGTTTTTTACGTGTTACAAAAGGTTTTTACTTAATGTAATAGTAAGTTTAAATGTTAAAATGTTTTTTTAAGATTGGCTGTTAAATGTTAAAATGTATAAACTTCATAATTTATTCGGAATATCTCGTTTATTTTACAAATAACTCCGGAAATATTACTTGTGCTATTATGTATTTACTATGGCGGTTGTATTTGCCGGAGTGAGGAGAATGACCAGGTCCGTGACGGGTAGGCTGGCTAATAAGCGAAAGCAGAACGATAAAGAAACAGAACGATAACGAAAGAAGGTAGATGGAGAAACCGATGAAGAATGGGAACAAGAAGTCGATGAAGGGCAGGTGGTGGGTACCTTTGACGTTGTACAAAAGTTACCCTCCAGTGTAACACATGTTACAAACATGTGTTACATATGTTCAACCCCTTTGTTACCAAAAATCAGGGCTGCACATATGTAAGACATGTTTGTAACTTATGTTACACTAGAGGGTAACACATGTATGATCATTTTTGGATCATTTGTATATATTTAAGTCTGTATAAACCTACAACATTGATACCCCCAAAAAGGTTACACATGTTACGACAGAATGGGAAATGTGTAGCAACGTTCAATACTGTTGTTTCACTCTATAGTGTGTAACATGTGTGACATGGCGTTTGTCTGTAAAACATATAACTTGTAAGGTGATACGACTGTATCTTTAAAACATGTTTACCTATAAGTACTTACATGTTACAGGTTGTATCTTTAAAACATGTTTAAACTGGAAACAGGAAACACTTACAATGTATAAAGCAGAGTTACAGAAGATGTAACATGTGTAAAACTGGAAACACTTGTGTAACATTTTGGTGTAACACATGTTACAGGTTGTATCTTTAAAACATGTTTACCTATAAGTACTTACAAAATATAAAGCAGAGTAGGAACACAACTTTTAAGGATGTCACATACATTGTAGAGAAGATGTTACATGTGCACACACAATTAACATGTGTAACATGACGACAAGTGTCATGTGTGATCTTTTTTTGTTACCCTAGGGTGCTAAACGTATTACAACGTTCATAACACACGTAAAATTTTACTAACATCCGTCCCTATGTCCACAGATGATCTAGAACATACTCCACGTTACCATATTTACTAGTATTCTAATGGCACTAAATTGTGGACACCGAATGTCAACGAGCAATATCATCCTATTATTGTTAAATCATACGTCACACTGGAAGAACTTCTTGCCATGTGTAAGACTTATAACCAATAAGCTGGGTTCAATGTAAAAAATATACGTTAATGCAGTTTTTTTTATCTACTAATAACATTGTTAATAACAAGTCTAGGTACTTATGTAACATGAAGTGTATCGTTTGTCCCTTTAATTTGTTACACTAGTCTCATATACTTATAGTTACATATATTACGTGTTTGTTCATTGATATGACATTTTGGATGATGTAATGTTGTTACATATGTAATTTTGCTAAGTTTAAATTGACACCAAAGGGGCTGACATATGTAACACATGTTTATAACATATGTTACAATATGGGGTATATATGTAACACATGTATAGCAATCTTACACATGTTACATATAGGTGTTACATGTGTTACAATGTCAAGGTTACACATGTTACATATAGTTGTTGCATCCAAAAAAAAATTGCCTTCACAACAACATCCGTATTCATCCAAAAATTGGCATACTAAAAATGAAAATGAAAATAAAAATAAATTTTATATCAATAGTTGTAATGCTTCTAAAAATGGTCTTCACAACTACATCCATCTTCACAACACATGGCAGCCAACCAAAAAACACACCATCGTCACCACGAAAACCTGATGATGCGTTGTAATCCTTCCGCGGGTTTCGCTTCTTGATAACCATCTTCATCTTGAACACAAAACATCTTTTCACCTATGAACAAAACAAGTACATCAATATTAAATATTCTATAGTTAAAACTTATTAATCTTCTATGTAACATGTGTAACATGGCTATACATGTGTTACCTCTCTAGTGTAACACATGTTACAAACATGTGTTACATATGTGCACCCCCCCCCCCTTTGTGTCCAAAAAAGGGTTGGGGTAACTATAAGTAACTTGCGTAATGTTGTTACTACATATGTAGCTAATTATCCCACCAAAAAAACACGACTTTTTATTTGTAAAATAAACGAGATATTCCGAATAAATTATGAAGTTTATACATTTTAACATTTAACAGCCAATCTAAAAAAAAAACAATAAGCTGGTCTCATATACTGGGTGGAACACATGTAACACCCTGTATACAACGTATGTAACCGGGATGTAATACGTGTTACAACATATATGACAAACAGTTTAGAAATTTTAGCATTAATCTTCGTAAAAATAACAATATACTCTGTACAAACAATTTAGAAAGTCAACATTAATCTTCGTAAAAAATATCAATATACTCTTCGCATAAATGTAGCTGATAGAAATGTAACATATGTAACAAATTATGCCAGTAAAAAACACGAATTTCTATTTGTAAAACAAAACCGATATCCGATTAAATTATGAACTTTCTAAAGGTAATGAAAATGTAATATCGGAGTGAATTTATTCAAAAAACAACTAAACAACAAAGAAATTTGAAACATACATCGTAAAAATTATGGATTTTCAAACTAATTATCCACCACCAATGGTGATGCTGAATTTAAACAAAACCAGAAAACAAATTAAACCAAATCCAATTCATAAACCCTAAAAAACCCAGCTCACCCACATCCCCCCCCCCCCCCCACACACACACACAAAAATCCAACTAAAAGCAATCATTAACTCAAAATCGCTGGACAAACAATTTAGAAATTTAACTTTAATCTTCATAAAAAAAAATCAATACACTTTGAAGAGAGAAATACAACATACAAAAAATTTTTATAGATCTTGATTTAAAAAATAAAATAAACAAACTAGCTCTGATTTTAAATCTACCAAACGTTATACAAAGTATAAATCTAAACAAATTACATAAATTAACAAAAGTAAGATCTTTAAACCTGTTTCTCTCTCACACACTTGTGCGTGTGTTCTTGGTGTCTAGGTGAACAACATGAAAATTGTTATCTCTCCTTCCAAAACATTAGCTTTCTCTCTCTAAAAAACAGAAACAAAGATGTGATTAAAATGACACCGAGCTTCCTTTTCTTTGAGAGCTTTGATGGTGGCTTCGATCTTCAATGGTGGCTTCGATCTTCAGATTTCAAGGTTGGAAGGGATGAGTTAGAAGGTTGGAAGGGATGAGTTAGAAGATATGGATTTGTACTTGATATCTTGAAGAGTGGTGGGAGAGTATGCAGGAAGATCTTCCATTATTTGGTGTGGATCTCCCATTCTAACGCAGAGAAAATTGAGGAAGAGAACAATGGAGTTTTGAAAAAGATGATGGATGATAAGAAGTACAAAAGGTGATGGATGATAGGTTGGGTATAATCGAGTGGGGATGTGGGGAAATGTGATGGTTGGTGAAAAGTACAAAGCACAATCTTCAAAGAAAAAAACAAAAAGACCAAAATACCCTTAAAGGATGGGTATGGATGAGGTGATGTGGGTGAATGTGGACCACATATTCTAGTTTGCTAAGTTTTCTCACTAAAATTGGTTTTCTCCATATACTTACACTATATATATATATAGGACAAAGATCCGTTAGGAACCACCCCTTATTGCGAGAACCGCGAGAACCAGTGTGAACACAAACAGTAATTCCTAAAAAAATCTAAAAAAACACCCAAAATTTTTTTTTTTTATTTTTTTTGAAACAATCGCTATATTTTGTTAATAAAAAAAATAAATTTTTTTTTTGAGTAACAGTTATCCATGCACATGTGCATATGTGTCGTTTCTTTGTCAAATTCCGTAATTCATTACAAATAATAGTCAATTGCACTTTCATTTACACTACTACGTGTAATACACTATTTTTTACATTACCAATGTTAGAAATGCACATGTGCATCTATATGTATCAACAGGAAATAAGGTGTTTTGGTACACTACTTTCTCTTTCATCTATCATTCCATCCATAATACACAAGCATGCACATGTGCATTTTTGTCATTTCTTTGACAAATTCCGTAATTCATTACATATATTAGAGAATTGCACTTTCATTTACACTACCATATGTAATACACTACTTTTTACATTACCAATATTAGAAATGCACATGTGCATTCATATGTATCAACATGAAATAAGGTGTTTTGGTACACCACTTTGAATACACTTTTCCTTTCATCTATCATACCATCCATAATACACTACCATTACCTCCTACCATCCATAATACAATATCATTACCTCCTACCATCCATAATACAATACCATTAACAATATTTTCACTTTATTACATGTATGTAAACACCATTTATACCATCCAATCAACATATTACATAAAAAATTGACAACTATAACCAAACCATCAACCACTAGATATAACTAACCAAAAAACATGTATATGGGTCTACTTCTCCATTCAAAATCACAAACTTTTTGTACCAAAACACGTTATATCATGGTTATACCTAATTATGCACATGTGCATTTTGAATATTGGTAATGTAAAAAGTAGTGTATTACTAATGGTATTGTAAATTAAAGTGCAATTGTCTATTCCTGATAACGTATTACCGAATTTGTTGAAGTAATGATACATATGCACATGTGCATGGATAACTCTTACTCGAAAAAAAAAGTTTTTTTTTTTTTTTATGGGAACGAAATATAGCGATTTTTTATTAAAAAATATTAAAAAAAATAAAAAAAAAATTTTGAGTGCTTTTTTGATTTTTTTTTTAGATTTTATTTTGTGTTCACATTGGTTCTCGCGGTTCTCGCAATAAGGGTGGTTCTCGCATGAACCTTACCCTATATATATATATATATATATATATATATATAGAGTAAGGTTAACATACAAAAAGCCTTATCATACATCACGTAGGAGACAATGGTAACCGTTGGATCAGGGGTATAATCACGCATGGGACCACATAATCACGCATGGGACTATAATCACGCACGTTCTATGATAATAACGCACGTTATATTTTTTGTCATGTATGTTAATGTAGGTTAAGCCCTGAAGTACATTATACTTTCTATATATATATATTTAAAGGGCCTAGCAAGAGGCTGGAAAGTCCGACCACAAATCAGAAATTTGAAATTACAATTGAGAATGCACTAGTTTGAATGCAAAAAAATGGTGCTTCAAGTCAATTATATCCTAGTTGGTCAAATGTCAAACCCCATGCTCGGTTCTTATGACATGTTAATATCTAAATTTTGGTTGATCCCATGGTTATTCCGGTATTAATTACAGCTCAGACTCTCATGTTTTACTAAGCATTCTAACATTTCATTGATATCTTGTAATTTCTACTTATTTTTCTTGATCCTATAGGACGGTTGGCTCCACATAAAAGACTTCAATGTAGAATTTAACTAGAAATATTGAACAAATATCATTTTAAGAGGCATCCTAACTGTATATTCATAATTTTAGAAAACATAACACTACATTATTAGAATAACGAAAAGGTAAAATAACGTTGATTTACAAAAAAAAAAAACAAAAAAAAAAGGAAACTAAGGCCATGGGGTGTACTCTAACATTTGAGGTGTTAATGGTGACATTGCATGTTAACCGAGATTGCAAACCACTCCCTCCTTGTGTTAAGGGGCATTAAATAGGTTGTATGTTAACATGTTAACCGGATGTTAAGAGACGGAATTAATTATTCTTTTATTTTTTAAACCAAAAACCACTAAAAAATAGGGTTAGACGAAGTAAGGGATTAAACCATTTCCTTGGAGTGGGGTAAAATAAAATGAGGAAAAAAGGTTGACGTGACATTTAGGTAGAGTTAAGATGGGTTAACGTATACCAAAGGCCTAAAAGTAAAGTGGTTTTGATAACACTTGCATTTGTACTTAGATTACAACTTGTATGTTAACACTCACAACTCATTTTGAACATTTTTTGTGTCCATGTGGATAAAAATAGACACGTTTAAATTAATATATGTTAAAAATTTACCAATATAATAAAATAAAAGTTATAATAGATAATAAAAAAATTATAAAATATTGTATCATAGAATAAAACTTAAAAGAAAAAAGTTATAATAATAAATAAATATTTAGTTGCTATTCATCGTTAGTCTAAATTAATATATACAAATAAATACTCTATTTTTAACATAACTTTATTTTAACAAAATTTATACCAAAATGTCAATGAAATAAAATTAAATACAACTAAGTACTTAAGGTTTTGGAAATAAATTAACGAACGTAAGTTATTAAAGAAATATCAAATTAACTGATAAATGAAATATGATAGAAAAAAAAAAAGAAAAAGGAACTAATAAAAGTAAAAAAATAAATGAGAAACGGATATGATTTTAAAAACAGTAAATTAAAATAATTAAAAACTATAAAAATATTAAATAATAAAATATCAGAACCTATATATAATTATAAAAATAAAATTAGTATTCATGTTCACTCGTTAAAAATATATATATAAGTGTATAATTCGTTAACCCCTGAGAAATACAACATTGCAAACGTTGATACTTTATTTAAGCTAAGCCTTTGGGAGATAATAGATGATGCTTTACAAACAAGAATATATTACCAATCAATTTGGGAATAGGAACTTTTAGTTTCATTTTCAAAAGCAACCAAACAAGGAATGTCATTCTATTGCCATGCTTCTGTCATGTTTAAACATACAAAATTGATGGTCAAAATCATGAATTTGACCTCACAAGAAGCCATGGATCATGGATGTCAAAATCCTTTAGTTGAATACAAAAACTATTCAGTTTTTCCGATGAAAAACGATAGGTTGCAGCCAAGAGTACAAGAAGTTCACAGATGACGACACATGTCCATATCAGGCTCAGTGTTTGGACTTGAGTCTGGATGCGGTTCAGTCTATTGTGACTAACCCAACCCACTGTTCCTCCGTGTTGCAGCTCAATCTCACACTCCGTAAGGACTATATCTGATCCATCGGCCTCCAAGACCTTGACAATCGTTGCTTCAACATTTATCGAACTTACCAAGTCTAGTAACAAAATTCTCATTCCCATTCCCATTCCCAACCTTTGTCATCAAAACACCAAGGCAAATGAACTAAAGGGTGAATCACTGAATTGTATAACTAAAATAAATGACCAACATTATTGCATATGACAACATAAGAAATTAAAATAAAGGTATAGAATATTAATATCTAGAATTAAATGAATTTTTCAAATTCTCCCATGTGGACACACCTTCAGGATGAATATGAACAAAATATTTCACAAACCTCGCATCAGAACACGCAAGAATTGTGCTCAACGATAACTTCGGCTTCGCTGCACCTCTCTCCAGCAACCATAAATACATAGAAAACCTGAGATTGATCCTCTGAATATCATAACACAAGTACGACGGAAACACCACCACAGCTTCCAACGGATAGCCTAAACGATTCTGCAAACAATCGAGCTTTTTCTCAAGAAGATCTTTTGTCTGGTTTAACACCGACGGGGCCCGCTTAATCATACTCGAAACTACATTATAATCAAGCCCTGCTTGCACTAAACAATCAAATCTTTCCTGTAGTTGGTCTCCTCTGCCGCGGAACTTTTTTAGCGCTTTAGATAACTCTTCGGAGTTTTCGATATAACCCAGTCTTAGTAAGAAGCTTTTTCTTTCGACAATTGTATTGGAATCCTGATTATTGGTCGCTTTAGCGTCGGACTTTGTAGCCAAATTGATTAACATTAAAGGATCTTTCTGTATACCTCGACATAAATCATCTTTTTGAATTTTCAAACTGTTAATAACGGTAGTCGGCGCTTTTAACGAATTAGAACCGAGAACTTCCATGTGGATAGCAACAATGCGTGCAATTTCTTCCGTCTCCATCCCGATTTCGACCAAGAAACACACTGCTGTCGAAAGATTCTTCGCACCCTTTGACGATAAAATTTGCGAGTTTTTCAAAAAAAGGTCGTAAATTTGGTTCATTTTAAACCCGAGCTTTAGCAATTGACCAACCAGCACATAGATCCGTTTCCCCGAGACTTCAAACAGTAACGTGGGGTTCTCCGTAAACAGAGTTTTCATCTGTTTATCGTCGTAACCCACTTGCACGAGAAAACTCATGGTGTCCAGCATTTTATCCCAATTCAAAGTGGTTCTTTCGGATATATAACTACCGATCCATTCATTTCCGAACCCGAACCCTTTCAGCTTATCGAGAACCATGAGAAACTTATTATCAATACGCCCGATCAAGAGTGAAGGGCAGCATGCTACTAGTTTAATCACAGTTGATTTACTGAATCCTAATTTCTCATAAGCCTTAAGTTTCATAGATAACACTCCATGGTCGTACCCAAATATCTCCTTCGCTTCCTTATAAATCTTGCCAATCTTTGTTCTAGGGATCCCGTAACCACACAGAGCGTGAAAGTTATCGAGTAAAAGCCCGTCATCCCCTAAAAATATCAACGATTTAGGAAGCAATGACGGAAATTCGGTAGGATTCAAACCTAAACTCTCCAAAAACGGTTCATACTCGTTAATGGGATTGTAACGAAAGTACTTCGACAAAGCCCGCGAAACATCCTGCTCATTATCAACCACCGACAACAAGTTCTGGATAAAATGAGGCGAGTTCTTGCTCATGTACTCCGCATCGGTGAAATGGAAGCCTCTTGTAAAATGCAAATAATCGAAAAGTGCGGTTTGTGCCTCTGCTCTCACAAGCCGCGATACACGATTACTGTTAGCACTAGCTTGTGATTGATGGGAATAAACAACTCCAGCTTTCACTAAACTTGTAGATTCTGATGTGCAAAAGTTTCTCCTTTTAACTGATATATAAAATGGCCCATTTCTAATACAGGCATTTTTACAAACAGTTGGTGGGCATAATACATAATGCAGTTCAGAAATCATCTCAGAGATCCAAAATCGCCTATTATAACTGATCCTATGAATCAGCATAGCAAAACTCACGATACCCAGAAATGATTCTGCGAAACAATAAGAGGGTGTTCGTTAATTTCAATGTTTGATAATACTCTCATGTGGGTTTTGGGTTCAAATGTAAGCAAATTCGAATTGATAAAGCAAGAAAATGTAACTGAAAGAAAAGGAAATTGATACGAACCAGCATTTTCACTTACAAAACATTGTGTTTCTTGAATTTGAATCTAGATGTCCATTTGATTGCGTAATCTGGTGTAGTTGAAGAAGGTACGATGTACGGTTCTTGTAAACCCTAATTTTAGGGGTTTGGGGATGAATTTATATAGACCCCCTCATGTAAGACTTGGTGGGCATTGAACCTCCAAAAGTTTATATGTGTATCACATTTCTTTTATTGATGGGTACGGATGAGCACGGTACCCGTTCGGTACCAAACATGTACCGGTACCGAAAGTAATGGTACCGAAAACTGGGAAAAGTGAATACCAGTATCGAATACACCGTTACGGTACCTGTATTTACCGGTGTTTTACCCGTAAATGCCGGTATCGTATCGGTATCGAAAAACGGGGAAAGTGGGTACTGGTGTCTGGTATCGGTACCGAATATACCCCGTACCAAATGTTCGTCCCTATTAATGGTACGGTTTTAAGAATATTGTTTTTTTTTTTGAACGGCAAGTTTCTTTTAATTCATGTCGTCTATAGGACTTGAACCCAAGACTTTCCTCTCCCAATGTGTTTAAAGGTTTTGTCTTTACCAATGGACCACCACCCATTGATTAAGAAATCGTTTGGCATATCCAAAGTGAAGTTATTAGTTATTGTAGCTTTAATTGACACGATAGTTGTTTAATTGAAAAGGATGGAACTATACAAACATTGGTTTCCCAATGAAAAAGTTACCAATTTTAATAGGGTTGCTTAATGAGTGAGTAAAGTTAGTGTTGGACTTAAATTTTAACTTTAACTCGAAGTTAAGTGAGCCAGTTTGACTCTTATTTTTAAACAAGCTAAAATTTGAATTTAAGTTTGTCTTGTAAAAAAAAAAACCCGAGTCAGCTGGTGATTTTACGGGCCAACCCGTTTAAAATGATAATAATTTTATTTATTTAAGTAAATTAATATTAACTAGCAGAATTTTGTTGCGCTCTGCGTCGGAATTCACATGGTATCGTTTCACTTATTTATGGTATCAACACTCGCTATAGCAATCCAAAGTAAAAAAAAAAACCGAGTCTAGAGTGTTTTTGTATGTTGATGTGTTCTATTTTATTAACATTAATTACTCTAATTATCTAATAACTTAAAAACCAATGTCGGTGAAATTTACATGTTTTATCCTTCCTACTTATTTCCCTTTAGCTCTTCAAGTTTCATTATTTTCTATTCAGTCCCTCTACATTGCTTATATACTTTGTTTTTTTGTCTATGGTTTCTTATTGTTGGTTTCCTCTGTATTGTTTATACACTTTATTTCAAATTAAATTGTCAGGTTTTATGATATTTTCGCAAATTTAACAAATATATATAACTGATCTTTTAATTTTAATAATAATAACAAGTCATACCAAATTAATTTGGATTTTTGTTCTAGAATAATAATTTTAAAGAGTGGAGATATAATAGGAAGTTAATTTGGCTAGGAAGGATAGGAAGTGATCTTGACCATCCATTAAGTTAATCAAGGGTTAAGATTAAATCAGGGAGATTGAAAGTAAGAAAAGAGGCGCGTGACTTTTTTCAGGGGCATTCTAGTCAAGTAAGCCAATAGTTTCTCTCTCCTCCAATTCCCCCCCATTTTATAAACGTTAATAACTCTTTCATACGACATTATTTTTTTATAAAAATTGCACCAAAAAAACAAGCGTTTTTTTATCTTTAAAACGAGTATACTATTGCTATATTTAAAAAAAAAAATTCAAAACCCAGTTGCGTAAAACGCAATAGAAAAACCCCCAGTTACGTAAAACGCAATGAAAAAAAAACCCTAAAAAATGACATTTTTCTAAAACGCAATGCACCAAAAACACAAAGAAATGACTTATTTGTAAAACGCAATGGCCAGAAAACACAAAGAAATGTTTTATTTCTAAAACGCAATAGCCTAAAAACTCAAAAGAAAATGTACTTTATAAAACGCAATGGACTAAAAACCCATAAAAATGTGTTTTACCTAACGTTTGTGTTTTACGGAAGCTCTTGAATGAATTGCGTTTTGCTGTTAAAGAGAGCTATAGGGAATTTTGAATATGCAGAATGTGATTATGATCTCTCCATATTTGCAGACTCACCAAACTTTCCAGATACAAGAATACTAGGTTATGTTTTTAAGGTGATTTGAGATTTGAACCATGGCAACTTTGTCACCCAATTGTTTCTTCATCCAATCACACTTATATCTCATTCTTGCTCGTTATAATATCAAACATGAAGTGCAACACATTGAGTCAGCTTGTATACGCGACACTGACCTATACCAGCCTAGATATACACTATATATATATATATATATATAGGATTAGGTTCAAGAGTGAACACTAGTGTAGTTTGCGAACTGAACGAACTAATTCTGGCCATACATGTGTGTAGATCAATGGCCAGGATTTGATAATAAAATACACTAGTGTATTTTACGATTTGATGATGAAATCCTAGCCATCCACGTGTGTAAATCAATGGCCAGGATTTGTTCACTCAGTTCGCAAATACATTAGTGTTCACTCTAGAACCCACCCTATATATATATATAGGGAGGGGCTCATGCGAGAACCACTCTTATTGTGAGAACCGCGAGAACCAATGTGAACACAACCTAAAATAGTTAAAAAAAACCCTAAAAAAACCTAACCCCCACCCCCCCCCCCCCCAAGCTAAAAAAACCTACCCCCTCCCCCCCCAAGCTAAAATGCTAAAAACTAAACCCCAAAAAACCTAAAAAAATCTAAAAAAAATCCAAAATTTTTTTTTTGATTTTTTTAATATTTTTTAGGTTAAAATTGCTACTTTTCGAAGCAAAAAAAAAAAAATTTTAAAAAAAAAATTAAAAAAAAAACTTTTTTTTTTGTTCGAAAAGTAGCGATTTTAACCTAAAAAATATTAAAAAAATCAAAAAAAAAAATTTGTGTGATTTTTAGCTATTTTTAGGCATTTTTGGTGTGTTCACATTGGTTCTCGCGGTTCTCACAATAAGAGGTGGTTCTCGCATGATCTTCTCCCTATATATATATATAGAGAGTAAATTGCAAAGTTCGTCCTTTATGTATGTCTAATATATCAAAGTATGTCCTTTATCTTTAATAAACTCAGAAAACATCCTTAATGTTTGAAAAACCAATCAGGTTATGTCCTTTACCCTAAACCTTGTTTGTTTTCCCAGTTAAATCAGGTCATGTGAGAAGCACATGAGGGTGGGTATATTGGTCTTTACCTTAATACTAGAAAAATAAAATTATAAAAAATTCAAATCTTCTTTCTCTTAACTATAAGCTTCATAATCTGCACATTATATCTTCAAAACTTCAAACAAAACCCAGATCTTCAAAACACAAAGAAAAAAATATTCAAAACTTCAAAACCCAGATATTCAAAACTTCAAAACCCGGATATTCAAAACTTCAAAACCCAGATTATCATCAACATTATCATCAATAACCCATGAACAAAAAACCCCCCAATTTCTTACAACTCACCAAAATTAGGGCAACAAAGTGGTTTATTGAGATCTAACAATCCTACCACCACCACAACCTACCTGCCGCCACCACGACCCACCTGTCGCCGCCATCACCGCCACCACGATGGAATTTGTCGGAATTTGTGTTCTCGTTCCTCGGCGCGTCGTTCATAGGCGCCGTGTCCACGATGGCGAACCCGTTCTTCAATCCGGCGGAGATTATTAAGCAGGCGAAAGCCTCCGGTGCGAAGATTATCGTTACGCAATCTGTTCATGTTGCAAAAGTGAAATATTTTTCAACTGAGAATTCGATTAAAATTGTGTGTATTGATGGGGCTATTGAAGGATGTTTACATTTCTCCGAGTTGACTTCTGGCGATGAGAACGAGCTTCCGGCGGTTGAGATCTCGCCAGACGACGTCGTTGCGTTGCCGTATTCATCAGGAACGACTGGATTGCCTAAAGGAGTGATGTTAACTCACAAAGGACTTGTTACGAGTGTAGCGCAACAAGTTGACGGTGAGAATCCGAACTTCTGGGTCCATGAAGAAGATGTGTTGATTTGTGTGTTAGATAGAGAGAAGAAGGGGGTATGTTGATGTGCAGGTGATTGAAAATGGAGAAGATGATGGTGGAGTTTAGGGTTTTTATTAAGGTAAAGACCAATATACCCTCATGTGCTTCTCACATGACCTGATTTAACTGGGAAAACAAACAAGGTTTAGGGTAAAGGACATAATCTGATTGGTTTTTCAAACATTAAGGATGTTTTCTGAGGTTATTAAAGATAAAGGACATACTTTGATATATTAGACATACATAAAGGACGAACTTTGAAGTTTACTCATATATATATATATATATATAGGTTTAGGATCCTATAAAAAAGATGAAATTTGTGAGAAGAATAAGAAAAAACATGATAAGGACACATGTCATTATTTAATTTATTAGGATAAGGGCAATTAAGTAATTTAATAAAGGACCTAACTAAAGATAAAATTCAAAAACTCACATGCAATGCACATGCAAGTTTCCTCCGTCTTTTTATACATAACTTTTTTTTAAAAAATAAACTATAATAACGAGTGTTTTTTATCTATAATATAAGCACCATATTGTTATACTTATATAGAGAAAAAAAAATACGTTTCAATCGGATGTTTTAGTCCATGGTGTTTTCTCTATGTTGTTTTAATTGTATAGTGATTCAATGCGTTCTGTTTTACAGTAAAATACCATAAACGTATATAAGACACCATAACATTGCAAATATCATTTACATTCAATCTTTCAGTCTTGTTTTCTATGGTGTTTTATTTTAGAAATTCAAAACAGTCTTGTTCATGGTGTTTTACTGTAAAACACAACGCCTTGAATCACTATACAATTAAAACAACATAGACAAAACACCATAAACTAAAACATACAATCGAAACGTAAATTTTTTTCTCTATATAAGTATAGCAATATGGTATTCATATTAAAGATAAAAAAAACACTCGTTATTATGGTGTAATTTTTTTTTGAAAAAAAAAAAGTTACGTATAAAAAGTTATTAACGTTTAAAAAAGACCGGGAGGGGGGGAGCTTGCCTGTGCATTACATGTGGGTTTTTGAATTAAAAATGTTAAATTTAACTTTATACTCTTAATATAAAAAATTAATTATTTTAATGGTAAACACTATTTACAATTTTGCCATTATAATCTCAACTATTAGATTATAGATCAATGATGTAGATTCCTTCCTACACTTCTCACAAAACACATCATTTTTACAATAACCCTATCATATATATAAATATATATATAGTGGAGTGTTCAAATGAGAAGAATTTTTTGTAAGAAGAAAAAAGAAAAAGTTTCAACCAATAAGAATGCTTCATTTTACTTCATTTAATATTTGTATTTAATTTTAATATAAGGGTATATTGGTAAACTTACATAAACCATTAATTTGTATTATTCCCCTTTAATAACTAGCTAAATTAAATTTGTAACTCCTTTTTAAAATATATATTTTTTCCAAATTAAAAAACAACTTAATTTAAAGTGTATAATAAATTACTAGTTGTGTATGATAAATTACGAGTTGTGTATGATATATTTCGAGGTGTGTAGGATAAATTTCGGTTGTTGTAACACCTCGAAAATTTACGTCCAATAATGTATTGACACGTGTCATAAGCTTGGAATATGTGAAACAGTACTTTAGAGGGACTAAAGTTGACATACAGTGAAACTGTGTGATTGTAAGAAACCAAAGTGTCAACAATGGATAAATAAGCTCTACAATAACCCTACATAGTGTTTATAACCTTAAACGGATAGATTATGAATCATACGAAACGGGAAATGAAAGAAAGTGAGGAATTACAAACTACAGGGGCTAAATGTGTCAACATGTTGAAAGTATACCTCTGAGTGATCCTTTGGCAAACCCGAAGCTTCATAATGAAGAAATATACTCACGAGAATATATGATAAAAATTTCATGAAGTTTCGATATCGTATGAGAAAGTTGTGATCAAAACCGTACACGAAGGGTTAATTACGTTAACGTTGAAATTCGTGACTTTTCGGGTAAGCACAAAATTAACCAAGGACTTTACCATGTTTATAAAAGTCCCAAGCCCCTTAAAAATAAGATTTTAGGGTCTAATGTGCAAGATAGATGGCCAAAACCACGTAACAAAGGACCAGGGACTAAATTGTAATTGTTGGAAACTTGATAAGCTGGTAGACCAGGCGCTCGCGTAGCGCGAGCCTTATGCCTTCAGCCGTCGCGCTACGCGACGGCCCAAGCTGGGCAGAAAACACTTGACACCTGCCAGTCAGTTCGTTTTCGAGTTGTTAACAGCTGTTGTCGACTTAGGGAGCTGACCAATCGTTTTTCATGCAAGGAGGGACACTTGTACTCTTCTTATAACACTCTCAAACATCTGTAACACCCTTAAATCAGATCAAAATCATCAAAAAGGGCACTAGTTGTTACAAACACATGAACACTTGAATTTCAAAACTTCACAAGAACTTTTCTGGGGCATTCTGGACGACAAGGCAGGCTCAAAGTGATCTCTAAGCTTGTTTAGGACCATTGTAAGTATTTATATCATTCTCTAATTCGTTCTAGCTTAGTGTTCTAGCCAAAAGTCAAACTATCATAAATTACACTTGACTTTACGATTAAACGAGATTGGCTCTGTCTTTTCTCAAATTGAAAGTACCCACATGTTGGTATTTATGAGTATAACAAACCCCTAAAAGGGTATTTTCAGATTCCCACTCTAAGCATGTCGATTGTCGAGTCAAAGCTTTTTTTTAAAAGTCAACAGAATATGTTTTTGCAAAATTAAGCATTTTTAGCAATGTAGGTTACATGAAACCTGTTTGATCATCAAAATAACTTGTAAATAATGTAAGAACATGTTTCCTTCATGATCAACTCGACAATTTTCAGTTTAAACCCGAATCGGAACCGAAAGTCACATAAATTGACTTTTCCTTTGACTTCCAGTTCTGATCCGTGCATGCATGTTTGAGATCTGCATTAGAGCATATTTTGGACCAACTTTTATATAAGATTAACTCTCTGAAATTTTACACCTTGATTCCATACTTAACCGGTTCATATGCATGTCACCGGTTTATGCTTAAAGTTGACTATTTTGCCCTTTTTACTATAAAACGCGATTTTTGAAAAAATGAAAGAGTAGAAACCTTTGGTACTGATTTATAAACTTGCACCAAAAGTTTCAGATCAGTTTGTGGTTTAGATTAAGAGATATGCTCGATATCGTAAATCACAAGCTTTATGTTAAGTAAATAGCGCATTTAGCGCATAGCCTATTTTAACCCACTCTTTGGTATCAAATTTTTATACACTGAGGTTATATAATATTTTGAGATTTTTAGGATTTTTATTAAATTTTTGGATGAGCATAACATAGGTCTTTAAGCCAAATTCGGTAAGTACCGAATTTGCCCTTTTTGGCCATAAAACGAGTTTTATAAATCCGATTGACCCCAAACCTTTTCCTACTGATTTTATTTATTAAGTAAAGTATTTTGGGTCTTCTTGAAATATAAAAATCTCAGCTTTCCTTTACAAACCAGGAAACGGCTCTAAATCGCCTTTTTAAGCATTTTTATCGCATAGTATACACTATAACCATATTAAACATATAAGATTGATACCTACTGATGTTTTAGTATATTTTTATAAAATAACAGTAAGTACAAGTTTACAAATCCAGGTTTCCAGTTTTAACCTTTTAAGCCTAAGTGAAATTACCAAAATGCCCTAAGGTGCATAGTTTGGTTTTAAATGATATTTTCCACATATGGGTCATACCCTACTATTATAATATGTTAAAATAAGTATATTTACTGTATAGACCAGACCCGAAACTCAGATTTTATTCAAACTCTTTTATGATCGTTAAAATGACCAAAATACCCCTACGGGGCTTATTTTGAGATTTAACTCGTTTTGGGCATAATAGAAGATATCATACTGATATCACAACATATTAAAGGCATATTAACTTAGGAAACCTGTATATGACTCTTTTGGTTACTCGTTACGCACTTGTCGCGTTCGGATCGGCTTAGGTGACTAGTTCATTTATATTAGCCGAAGCGAGTCAAACTTTATCATTTTTGTCTCCAAATCCAGAATGTGTTTAGTATACCCATAGTATACAAGTCTTCAAACTTGTCGGGTCTAAATCACATTTTATCCGGTCTTCGCTTAATCGTGCGTTTGAACCGTATATTTCCTTAAGACTAACCGGTCTAAGCTTTGGCTTAATTAAAGACCCGTTAGCATTCTAATTAATTATTTATGTCATCATTCCAGACTAGAGCCTTCCGGTAAATGGTACCTACGCTTACTTAAGCGAACACGGCTGAGTTATTAAATTCTTATTAATTAAGACAGGAGCTAGCTCAGGTAAATACTTTTAACTTATTTTCCCTTATACGGGCTTGGGGTACGGTATTATAAAAATACCGCTTGGTCGGGTGTAGAAACCTTTTGATCGGAGATGATTGAATTGCATAATCCCGTTTTAATTCGTATTGTTTGATAACAAATAACATTGGGGGTTAATGACCGTGTCCTGGATATCCTTGGCTCATTTTAAAAAGTGAATGGCCACGACGTAAGCACAAGGTGTAGACAAAACACCTCCTGTTGCATATGTAAAACGTATACTCACTCGTGAGGATAACTTCTTGTGAGATTATATTTGTGGTGTGTCGATTAATCTTGTCCGGCTTGTATTGTATCGTATTGTATAATCACCGGCCCTAAATGTTGGACAAACATGTAAATCGGATACAAGATTTTTATTAACAAAATTGTCCGAAGTTATAAAAGATTAAACTTGCCTCTGTGCATTTTAATCAATGTGTCAAAAGATTTTGTGCCGTTTGCACTCAAATCAATTTTCAAACTCTTTTCAAAATGAGTCAGTTAAATTGTATTTACCAGTGAAAACTGACGTATTTTTCCAAAAGGTTAAGTGACAGGTACTGAACGTAATTGGCTGGAAGCTCAGGGCGATTATAAGGAATCTTGAAAGTCCTAGGCGTCTAAAGTCTGTTGAACAATGATTATGATTATTCGGTCCGCCTGTGGATCTTTTACTTTCTGTTGTAATACTCTGATATTACTTTATATTCGGATTGTAATATATTTATCTTTTGCTTCCGCTGTGCATATATATATATTGTGTTGTTTGACTATGATGATATCAATTACGTCACGATACTCCCCACCGGGCCCACCGGTGACACGTGGAATTCGGGGTGTGACAGGTTGGTATCAGAGCCAACATTGAGGGAATTAAACACTATCCTTTTTGTGTTTAATCTCAATGACACAATTAGCACATTCTTTGACCTTCTGAGTCTAGACTTAACATAGGAATAATCTCAATCCTAACCTGAAAATTTTTGCTTTCAATCCTAATTGAAGACGTCGCCAAGCGAAGAAGCTGTAATAGGAATCCTCCACACCTGGAGCCTTGAAATGCTGAGCTTCGTACCGCGGCCAGGATGAAACGAGCCTACAAGGAGAAAGCATTCAGAAATAAGAGTGAAGAAGAAACTCCTCTCACTGAAGATCGTTTCCTTAATAGTCCTTCTAAGGACGTATTTATTATGTATATATTTTTCTTTCAGTCCCTTCGAGGACACATTATTCCTTTCGAAGACCCGCTTAGGGCAACTCTGTACTTTTATCTCCATATAATGGATTGATTAAACAAAGTTTCATTCTAAACATGAAACATGAAATAAATGGAAAATAACATCCCTTAGAAGGGAAGTGCCTACGGGCTATAATTAACGTCTTCTGAGACTAAAGACAGTAGTAGCCTACAACTCCCTGTCAAGAAAAGGTAATGAACGTTGATTCACACCTAATTGCCTCGACTCTCTGAAATCATGGCTTACAAACTTGTCTACGTGACTAGGCCACTTGTGCCATTATTAAAACTTTGATGCCTCGACTCTCTGAAATCATGGCTTATAAACTTGTCTACGTGACTAGGCCATTTGTGCCATTAATGAAACTCTAATGCCTCGATTCTCTGAAGTCATGGCTTATAAACTTGTCTACGTGACTAGGCCATTTGTGCCATTATTAAAAACTTGAATGCCTCGATTCTCTGAAGTCATGGCTTATAAACTTGTCTACGCGACTAGGCCATTTGTGCTAATATTAACTTGTAAATTAGGATTTATGAGGAAAATCCTGTATGAAATAAATATCCTTCCTTCCCTGTCAGTATGCATTTAAAAAGAATCTTAAAGGTGAAACCTAGCCTACGCGGCCAAGATGGTGAAACCTACTCTCGGGATGCAGATCCCTGTTAACACCTGAGAACGTGTTAGCACTCTTGACAAATGTGATTCGACAAAATCACAACAGTCATCCCTATATTGGAATTATTTTTTTTTAATTCCTAATTTACCTTATGATCTAGAAATCATGGCTTATATCATCTTATAAGGTGATCATATTATAAGCATCCGTGAGTAATGAAGTGCCTACGGGCTAAATTTGTTGTCCGTTAAGACAACGACAGTGGTGGTCTTTGACCTCCTGTCTAAAAATGTTGGACCATGTCCAAGCATAATAGTCGGTATGATCCAAACGATCTTGACTAATAGCATCTGAAAAGATGATCATATCATAGACATCCCTCATAAGGGAATGCCCACGGACTATATCTATTGTCCTAAAAAGACAAAAGGCAGTTGTAGTCTTCGACTCCCTGTTAAGAAAAGTAACCGACTATGCTCAACCCTTAAATGCCTTGATCCCAAACGATCATGGCTTATAAATTTAAAATTGTCCTTGTGACTAGGCCTTCTGCGCCACTTTAATATCCTTAATGTTTTATAACTAGGATAAATTATAATGGAAAATACTAATTTAAAATAACTAACAAATTAACCGATATGGTTTATATTACCATGGTTGATGACTCGTCAAAAATGGGGATACCATAATAACCTCTGAATAAATCATTGCCATTGTTTATGTAGCAATCAAGCTACATGACTGGATCAGAGGAGGCCAACAGCCACCCGAAGAAGAACAATGATGTTACCAGAATTAGCATGACTGAAGCGGAACTGCAGGCACTAATAAATAGTGCTATTACTCAAGCTCTTGACAGTCAGTATAATGAATCAAGTGATACCCACTCTACGACTCTATCTGTGGCTCGTATTAAGCCCCCTCCTAAATCAAATGAGTTAGAGGAAGACGATGTTCATAACTCAACACATCGAAGGAGTGTTCCGCCTATTCAGGTCATGTTTCACCAAGAGGCACCAGTTAAGACCTGCACATATAAATATTTTGTCTCCTGCAAGCCCAGAGACTTTACAGGAGAAGAAGGGGCCATCGATTGCATGACATGGCTCGATGAGATGGACGCTGTTGTGGATATCAGCGGTTGTGCAAAGCAGAATGTTGTGAAATTTGTTTCACAGTCATTCAAAGGAGAAGCGTTAGCATGGTGGAGATCATTGCTCTAAGCCACGGGAAAGGTTCTACTCTACAACTTATCTTGGGATCAATTTGTTGCATTAGTCAAGGAAAACTTTTGCCCTCAGCATGAGGTAGAAGAGATAGAATCAAACTTCTTGACTCTAGTCATGAAGGATTTAGATTGCCAGACATACGTGACAAGTTTTAATACTATGTCCCGCCTAGTTCCTTATTTAGTCACCCCTGAACCTAAACGCATAGCACGTTTCATTGGAGGCCTAGCACCAGAGATAAAAGGAAATGTTAAAGCATCTAGGCCAACCACATATAGGTCTGCAGTGGACTTATCCTTATCACTCACCTTAGATGCAATCAGAAATAAGTCTGTTAAGGCTTCTGGTGAAGGAAAGAGAGGAAGAGAACTCTCATCGATCTGATAAGAAGAAAAAGGGAAGCTTAAGGAACAAAAAGGATTCCGAGTTTAGGAAAAACTCGAGTCAGTCTAATAACAGACCCAAGTGCAGTAACTGCAAAAAGCAACATACTGGGAAATGTACAATTGACCCAGGTGCCAAACTGTGTGGAATTTGCAAAACCAAGGGTCACAAGACTTTAGATTGCAAGGAGTTGAAGAACGCGACCTGTTACAATTGTAACAAGGAAGGGCATATCAAGACTAACTGCCCAAAGACTTTAAAGAAGCCGAGAAAGGCCAGGAAAAACAAAAGCATGAGTCTTCCAGAGGAACGCCCGCGAGGTGGTACAGAATGCTAACCATATAGCAGGTACTTTTTCTTATCAGGAAGTTATGCATAAAATTATTTTTCTTTATGCTGGCACATATGATTCTTTAATGAGAGATAAATGTTAAGAACTGTTGTCTTCGCCTGATTTAAACTCCGGCCATTTGACGTGAGGTAGAGATTGGCCGATGATACCTTGGAGAATGCTCCGACGAAACCTAGAAAGATATTTTATATCTATTAGGGACCACTCTTTTCTAATATCCTTATGGCAAGCTTTCAAGCTATCCAACTTCATCAATATAATAAAGACAGTTGTGACATTTCGATCCCCTGTCAAAAAGGTGATGGACTAGGTCCAGACCCTAAATGCCCTCGATGGTCTCTTATGGCCTAGGCTAAGTAAAATTAATAAGTATATATATCTAAACAATGTTCATTTAGAATATTCATGTTATATTGGCCTATGGTCTAATGGTACCATGGATAGTATATGATAAATTGCCAGGATGATGAATAGTGGTTGTCGGATGGCAATTAAGTAATTGTTTCATCAATGTTAGGAACCAATATCAAGTATGGCGAGCTCAGATAAGACAGCCGTTGATCGTGCTATGGATGATGCGACGCATGCCAATGATACTACAATTGTGAACCTTAGAATTTCCAATGATGTCCTTCAAACTATGATAGACGCAGCTGTTGGAAAAGCTGTGAAGGAGGCCGTGAAAAAGTTCAAGGAGCCCAATGCTAATTGCTCAAAGTCTCATCCAAGACCACACGACCTTACTCACGAGAAGGATCTCGTCCATACCTCTAAGGCAAGGGATGAACTAAAGAGGAAAAGGGAGGAAGATAACTCCCAGAGTTCTAAGAAAAAGAACAAACAAAAGTCCAACCAGAAACCTGTATGCGAGATTTGCAAGAAGCGCCATTATGGGAAATGCAGGTTCGAACCAAAATCCCAATCGCGGCCGAGGGTTTGTGGGATCTGCAAATCGAAGGATCATAAAACGTTGGACTGCAAGTATATGAAGGATGCAGTCTGCTTCGGCTGTTATGAGAAAGGCCACATCAAGACCACGTGCCCTGAATCTGTCAAAGGAAAGGCGGCTAAGGAAGTAAAGCCTAAGATTGAAAGCGCCTAAAATGTCTAAGCTAGCCTATAAATAATGTCATCAGGTACATTCCTTGGCATTTTATCAGTAATTTAAATGCTAAGAGTTTTTATCTTGGTTCGGATACCGGTAAATCCTTCATAAACTATAAGTATAACAAGTTTTTAAAACTCTTCATAAGGGCAATATATATATTAAGTGTAAGGTAAATACTTACAAGTAGAAAATTTATCAGAACTATTTTCTGTTCTTGTAAGAAATCGATAAGTCGCAAAAATGGTGGAATCGGCCGTCCCCGGAATCGAACCTGGGTCTAGGCCGCACCCTTTCGCGCGCCTAGCCAACTGAGCTAGGTGCCTAGTTTGTGAAACTTCCATTATTAATTAAATATAAGCACTTGTACAATAAACTTCCTTATCATTTATCAATGATAATTCCTGCTAAGTGTCCTGTTTTTATTACGGGCAATAATAAATCTTCCTGAACTATAAACTTAGCAAAAAAAAAAAAAAAAAAAAATTTATCATCCACAAGGTATAACTACCAAGGAAACCATAGTAACCGATTCTTATAGATCGGCAAGGAATCCTTCCGAAAATCTAAAGAGCACTCTTTCTTCGAATAGAGTACGACAACATATGTTATTTTAATTATTTTCTCATTGTTTTTCTATCGCCTGCGAATGCCAAACTATGTTTGATAAAAGTGTCATATGAGGATTGGCGTATCCTAGTGTGTCCCATAGATTATTTCCATGTCTGATCAGCATGGAGGTTTAATGCATGGAACCCCTAAGATATCCCAATGGTCATATTGTACCAAAGACGACTAGTAGCATTCAAGGGAGATATCCGACATAAAATGTCCTTATAAGTATCCCTACTTAGGACATCCTTGCATTATAAAGAGAATGTGTCATTTATCTGACACCGACATCGATAGATAAACTCAAGCCTGAGAATACAGACACCTCTGACATCTCTGTGTGTCATAATTATCTTCTCCTAAGACTATCCTGTTTACCTCCTGAGAAGCAAATAGAGTTAAGATTAACATCCCGTTTAAGGTTAGAGAGTGGTGGGAACTCCGTGTTGATCATGGAATGATCGAAACCTCGATTAAGTAAATTTTAGGATATAGATTCATATAGCCTGACTCAATAACCGGAGAATTTGGTATAGTTAAGTATGAAAGTCGGTTCGCTTGGCTTATACATTTGATTACCGCAACCCTAATTGGACAACAATTAAGAATTATCATTAGCTACCCAGGATCGTCGAATTGATCGACTAGCGCAAGGATTAACTATTCCTTGGGATTAGTTCTAAGCAATGGTTGGAATAACCATTTCACCTTAAGATAAGTTTTTATAATAGTTGTTATATAAGTATCAAGGCTGCTCTTCTGGAAACCTTGTATAGATGGAATGTTAAACATCTATTAAGACAAAAGATTGGTAAGTCCAATCGTCAGGATCTAAGAGTTGCATTGGAAACAACGAATAAGATCATACCAATCCATAATTAGTTGTAAGTTGCCAGTATACGGCAGGAAATCAAGGATTTATGATAGTAGCAACCCTCCTAAGTTCTTGTTAAGGAATAAGGGTTCAACAAAAGATATCACCCCGGAAGGGTGAGCCGATTTATTAATTATCAGAATAGTTAAGCTCTGAATATAGAAAATCATTTGAAGGAATCGAATGTATCGAGATCAAATAGTTTATAAACTAAAACCTATTTAAGGAGCTTGGCGGAGCTCGCAACACAATAACACACTAATGATTTAAGGATGTGTTTCACCAATAAATTGAGAAGCATTATCACATAATGATATGCGTTTTTATAAAATGTTGAGCAAACCGTATCGATTTAGAATCGGCAGGTTAAGAAACTCCAAAAGGGTACATGACCTATCATAGAGGTCAGCTGGAGTGCCATAGAGGCCCAAATGTACTGAGGAAGGTTAAGCAATATTGAACAGAAAGTACTCCCTTTACTTTAAGCAAATCTCGAGGTCGAGATTTCTTTTAAGGGGGTGAGGATGTAACACCTCGAAAATTTACGTCCAATAATGTATTGACACGTGTCATAAGCTTGGAATATGTGAAACAGTACTTTAGAGGGACTAAAGTTGACATACAGTGAAACTGTGTGATTGTAAGAAACCAAAGTGTCAACAATGGATAAATAAGCTCTACAATAACCCTACATAGTGTTTATAACCTTAAACGGATAGATTATGAATCATACGAAACGGGAAATGAAAGAAAGTGAGGAATTACAAACTACAGGGGCTAAATGTGTCAACATGTTGAAAGTATACCTCTGAGTGATCCTTTGGCAAACCCGAAGCTTCATAATGAAGAAATATACTCACGAGAATATATGATAAAAATTTCATGAAGTTTCGATATCGTATGAGAAAGTTGTGATCAAAACCGTACACGAAGGGTTAATTACGTTAACGTTGAAATTCGTGACTTTTCGGGTAAGCACAAAATTAACCAAGGACTTTACCATGTTTATAAAAGTCCCAAGCCCCTTAAAAATAAGATTTTAGGGTCTAATGTGCAAGATAGATGGCCAAAACCACGTAACAAAGGACCAGGGACTAAATTGTAATTGTTGGAAACTTGATAAGCTGGTAGACCAGGCGCTCGCGTAGCGCGAGCCTTATGCCTTCAGCCGTCGCGCTACGCGACGGCCCAAGCTGGGCAGAAAACACTTGACACCTGCCAGTCAGTTCGTTTTCGAGTTGTTAACAGCTGTTGTCGACTTAGGGAGCTGACCAATCGTTTTTCATGCAAGGAGGGACACTTGTACTCTTCTTATAACACTCTCAAACATCTGTAACACCCTTAAATCAGATCAAAATCATCAAAAAGGGCACTAGTTGTTACAAACACATGAACACTTGAATTTCAAAACTTCACAAGAACTTTTCTGGGGCATTCTGGACGACAAGGCAGGCTCAAAGTGATCTCTAAGCTTGTTTAGGACCATTGTAAGTATTTATATCATTCTCTAATTCGTTCTAGCTTAGTGTTCTAGCCAAAAGTCAAACTATCGTAAATTACACTTGACTTTACGATTAAACGAGATTGGCTCTGTCTTTTCTCAAATTGAAAGTACCCACATGTTGGTATTTATGAGTATAACAAACCCCTAAAAGGGTATTTTCAGATTCCCACTCTAAGCATGTTGATTGTCGAGTCAAAGCTTTTTTTTTAAAAGTCAACAGAATATGTTTTTGCAAAATTAAGCATTTTTAGCAATGTAGGTTACATGCAACCTGTTTGATCATCAAAATAACTTGTAAATAATGTAAGAACATGTTTCCTTCATGATCAACTCGACAATTTTCAGTTTAAACCCGAATCGGAACCGAAAGTCACATAAATTGACTTTTCTTTTGACTTCCAGTTCTGATCCGTGCATGCATGTTTGAGATCTGCATTAGAGCATATTTTGGACCAACTTTTATATAAGATTAACTCTCTGAAATTTTACACCTTGATTCCATACTTAACCGGTTCATATGCATGTCACCGGTTTATGCTTAAAGTTGACTATTTTGCCATTTTTACTATAAAACGCGATTTTTGAAAAAATGAAAGAGTAGAAACCTTTGGTACTGATTTATAAACTTGCACCAAAAGTTTCAGATCAGTTTGTGGTTTAGATTAAGAGATATGCTCGATATCGTAAATCACAAGCTTTATGTTAAGTAAATAGCGCATTTAGCGCATAGCCTATTTTAACCCACTCTTTGGTATCAAATTTTTATACACTGAGGTTATATAATATTTTGAGATTTTTAGGATTTTTATTAAATTTTTGGATGAGCATAACATAGGTCTTTAAGCCAAATTCGGTAAGTACCGAATTTGCCCTTTTTGGCCATAAAACGAGTTTTATAAATCCGATTGACCCCAAACCTTTTCCTACTGATTTTATTTATTAAGTAAAGTATTTTGGGTCTTCTGGAAATATAAAAATCTCAGCTTTCCTTTACAAACCAGGAAACGGCTCTAAATCGCCTTTTTAAGCATTTTTATCGCATAGTATACACTATAACCATATTAAACATATAAGATTGATACCTACTGATGTTTTAGTATATTTTTATAAAATAACAGTAAGTACAAGTTTACAAACCCAGGTTTCCAGTTTTAACCTTTTAAGCCTAAGTGAAATTACCAAAATGCCCCTAAGGTGCATAGTTTGGTTTTAAATGATATTTTCCACATATGGGTCATACCCTACTATTATAATATGTTAAAATAAGTATATTTACTGTATAGACCAGACCCGAAACTCAGATTTTATTCAAACTCTTTTATGATCGTTAAAATGACCAAAATACCCCTACGGGGCTTATTTTGAGATTTAACTCGTTTTGGGCATAATAGAAGATATCATACTGATATCACAACATATTAAAGGCATATTAACTTAGGAAACCTGTATATGACTCTTTTGGTTACTCGTTACGCACTTGTCGCGTTCGGATCGGCTTAGGTGACTAGTTCATTTATATTAGCCGAAGCGAGTCAAACTTTATCATTTTTGTCTCCAAATCCAGAATGTGTTTAGTATACCCATAGTATACAAGTCTTCAAACTTGTCGGGTCTAAATCACATTCTATCCGGTCTTCGCTTAATCGTGCGTTTGAACCGTATATTTCCTTAAGACTAACCGGTCTAAGCTTTGGCTTAATTAAAGACCCGTTAGCATTCTAATTAATTATTTATGTCATCATTCCAGACTAGAGCCTTCCGGTAAATGGTACCTACGCTTACTTAAGCGAACACGGCTGAGTTATTAAATTCTTATTAATTAAGACAGGAGCTAGCTCAGGTAAATACTTTTAACTTATTTTCCCTTATACGGGCTTGGGGTACGGTATTATAAAAATACCGCTTGGTCGGGTGTAGAAACCTTTTGATCGGAGATGATTGAATTGCATAATCCCGTTTTAATTCGTATTGCTTGATAACAAATAACATTGGGGGTTAATGACCGTGTCCTGGATATCCTTGGCTCATTTTAAAAAGTGAATGGCCACGACGTAAGCACAAGGTGTAGACAAAACACCTCCTGTTGCATATGTAAAACGTATACTCACTCGTGAGGATAACTTCTTGTGAGATTATATTTGTGGTGTGTCGATTAATCTTGTCCGGCTTGTATTGTATCGTATTGTATAATCACCGGCCCTAAATGTTGGACAAACATGTAAATCGGATACAAGATTTTTATTAACAAAATTGTCCCAAGTTATAAAAGATTAAACTTGCCTCTGTGCATTTTAATCAATGTGTCAAAAGATTTTGTGCCGTTTGCACTCAAATCAATTTTCAAACTCTTTTCAAAATGAGTCAGTTAAATTGTATTTACTAGTGAAAACTGACGTATTTTTCCAAAAGGTTAAGTGACAGGTACTGAACGTAATTGGCTGGAGGCTCAGGGCGATTATAAGGAATCTTGAAAGTCCTAGGCGTCTAAAGTCTGTTGAACAATGATTATGATTATTCGGTCCGCCTGTGGATCTTTTACTTTCCGTTGTAATACTCTGATATTACTTTATATTCGGATTGTATTATATTTATCTTTTGCTTCCGCTGTGCATATATATATATTGTGTTGTTTGACTATGATGATATCAATTACGTCACGATACTCCCCACCGGGCCCACCGGTGACACGTGGAATTCGGGGTGTGACAGTTGTGTATGATAAAATTCTATAATGTGTAGGGTATATGTTGGAAAATTTTGACATGTGTAGGTTTTGTAGATTATATGTAGGATAGTTAATGATTAGTTGACTAATTAATTAAAGAGAGAAAAATTAATGATATGAGTTATAAATGAAATAATATTTACTAATATGCTCTTTCTTCTTTTTCTTCTCACATTAAATTTCTTCTCAAATGAACCTTCCCCTATATATATATATATACTACTTTAATAAGCATATAGGAAGGACAGAAATGGTCATTTGCCACTTTACAACCATTTGAAGCCCATTGTACAACTTTTAAAGCACAAAGGTGTTGAAAAATCCATTCAACACGCGGACCAGCTCATATAAACTAATCGGATGCATTTGACCCGTTTTAATCAAATGGATCCAATATATACTTTCTTTCACTAAATCTAAACCCTAATTACATTTCATTACAATCCGCCCCCATGCTTATTCTCTTTCTCTCTCTCACCAGACGCGGTGTCTGCATGCGACGGATTTCACCGGCGATTTCACTAGATCCGCCCCCATCCTTCTTCCCAGGTACCGTATTTTTAACGTTATCGGCATTTTTTGTGAAATTTTAGGGTTTGACTTAGATCTGTGAAATTTTAGGGTTTCTTTCTCCGGCGATTCCGACATCAGATTTACTGGGTTCAACTTCTTTTAGGGTTTCTTTCTCCGGTGGAAAAAAGATCCAGGTACTTTTTTTTAGCCAAAGGTTTTCTTAGATCTATCGTACCACCGTCGACTTAGAGGTTGTTTTGTTTGTTCTGTTATAGATGAAGATGGAGCGGTGGAGATACCGTCGACTTAGATCTACCTTACCACCGTCGAGCCAGGTAATTTTTTCTGCTGAAATTTTTCTCAGATCTACCGTCATTTTTTGAGGATTTTTGATGAATATTAACAGATCTGAGGTTACACGACTAAGGAATATGAGAACCATAACTTTGCAGATCTGAGTTCTTTGAGGAATATTGACAGCCCAGATCTGGTATGTTTATAGCTGATTATGTTTGTTACAGATCTGGTATGTTTGTAGCTGATTTACATGCTTATGTTACTGATTATGTTTGTTACAGATCTGGTATGTTTGTAGCTGATTATGTTTGTTATAGATCTAATGTTACTGATAAGATTCAGTTTTGCTTTTACAGTTGCCGGTGGGTGGTAAAGGAGTTGTGTACTCCAGATTTTGTGTACTCCGGATTCATTTGACAAAGGAGTTGTGTTCTCCGGATTTTGTGTTCTTAATCTGTCTGAACTGAAAGTGTTTGAGGCTGTGATGCAAAAGCTGAGCTTGTGTTCTTAATCTGTCTGAACTGAAAGTGTTGAGTCTATGATGCATAAGCTGTGCTTGTGTTCTTAATATGTCTGAACTGAAAGTGTTGAGGCTATGATGCATAAGCTGAGCCTGTGAGGTTACATATGTGTTTCTTGTGCTTAAAACACTTGTACATCATGCTTTAAAGGTTGTTTAAGTTTAGTGGCAAATTACTCTTGTACATCATGCTTTAAAGCGAGGTTACATAACACAATAGACTGTGATGATGATTGTATTTTGAGGGTACATAGAAGATCCGAGTAGCATCTTGGCGGGGCAATATCCAGGTTGCATAGTTCTCACTCTGCAACCGTGTGTTGCAGCCATGGCTTTACTCGTAGTTGTGTTCATCTCTCAATTACATGTCTGAGTCTTCCAGATGTTTTGATAAGCAAATGAGCAGGTGGTGTATCGAAATCAATCAGCTATAGTTTGATGTTTATTGTGATATTTTGCTTACACAACATATATTGAACCGATTTGGAGTTGCTAGGGTTTCAGTATGAAAGCAAAACAGAGAACAAATTGAGTATTTAGTCTGAGTGAAAGAAAGTATATATTGTATCCATTTGAGTAAAACGGGTCAAAGAGATCCGGTTAGTTTATGTGAGCTGCTCCGCGTGTTGAAGGATTTTTCAACACCTTTATGCTTTAAAGGTTGTATAATGTGCTTAAAATGATTGTAGATGATTATGTTTGTTACAGATCTGGTATGTTTGTAGCTGATTTACATGCTTATGTTACTGATTATGTTTGTTACAGATCTGGTATATTTGTAGCTGATTATGTTTGTTATAGATCTAATGTTACTGATAAGATTCAGTTTTGCTTTTACAGTTGCCGGTGGGTGGTAAAGGAGTTGTGTACTCCAGATTTTGTGTACTCCGGATTCATTTGACAAAGGAGTTGTGTACTCCGGATTTTGTGTTCTTAATATGTCTGAACTGAAAGTGTTTGAGGCTGTGATGCAAAAGTTGAGCTTGTGTTCTTAATCTGTCTGAACTGAAAGTGTTGAGTCTATGATGCATAAGCTGAGCTTGTGTTCTTAATATGTCTAAACTGAAAGTGTGGAGGCTATGATGCATAAGCTGAGCCTGTGAGGTTACATATGTGTTTCTTGTGCTTAAAACACTTGTACATCATGCTTTAAAGGTTGTTTAAGTTTAGTGGCAAATTACTCTTGTACATCATGCTTTAAAGCGAGGTTACATAACACAATAGACTGTGATGATGATTGTATTTTGAGGGTACATAGAAGATCTGAGTAGCATCTTGGCGAGGCAATATCCAGGTTGCATAGTTCTCACTTTGCAACCGTGTGTTGCAGCCATGGCTTTACCCGTAGTTGTGTTCATCTCTCAATTACATGTCTGAGTCTTCCAGATGTTTTGATAAGCAAATGAGCAGGTGGTGTATCGAAATCAATCAGCTATAGTTTGATGTTTATTGTGATATTTTGCTTACACAACATATATTGAACCGATTTGGAGTTGCTAGGGTTTCAGTATGAAAGCAAAACAGAGAACAAATAGAGTATTTAGTCTGAGTGAAAGGATTCGGTTTGGCAGGAATTTTCTTTTTGGGACTTTCAGGCCAAGAAGAATCTGCAGCTGATGAGACTGAGATATTGTTGTGCTGCAAAAGCACGTGAGTTAAGCTGCCCTTCTAATTTCTTATTTATTAAACTGAAATGTTGTGCTGCTAATATTTTGTTATACGGTTGTGGACCAGCTCAATGTGAAAGCATAAAAGAGATGCTGGAGTACTTTAGAAGTCAAGTTAAGTCTAAGGCTTGGAAGAAGGTGGGAGTTGTGGCTTTCGCTACGATATGGAGACTTTGGACGAGTAGAAAAGAGAAAGAATTTAATGGCAACAACATTCTGATCGCTAAAGTGTACCAGTTTTGTTTTGATAGTCATTATGTATGATTTCAGAAGCTTTGACCATGTTGATATGTGTATTTCAATTAAGGATAGAAAAAAGGCCAATGAGTATTCGGGTTGAATTTTTTTAATTTGTTGTATTTATGAACACAAATTATATTAAGAAAAAAAGAAAATTATTTTTGTATTGTGTAATCATCATCTTTTTAGAGTTTTGGCATGGTTTGATTTCATTCTTTGATGCGCAACGGCAATGGAAACAATCTTACATTCACTTATACTTGTAGCATTCATACACGAAAACTGACCCGACCTGAGACCAACCCAAAATTCATACAAAGTGGTTTAGTCTCGGGTTCATTGTGTAGCTTTTGAAAGGCTTATGCAACTGCTTATTCAGTGTTTGTATACGAAAGCCAATTGTTTGTGTTGTGTTTTCCGTGTTTGAATCTAAATACCATGTATTATTTGAAAAAAAAATGTATTTAATAGAGAAACAAGGGTATACAAAATGAGCAGATATTCAACGTTAACCTGCTCAAACCCAGTTATTTCAGAATTGCCTGTTTGATTTGTTAACCCGTCCTATTCATTTCCACCTTTGATTTATATTTTAACTTTCAGGCTGTAATGAAGGTTCTACCAGAACTAAACGGAAAACTGACAGGTATCGCCTTTAGACAAAACGTATATTAAATGTAAACTTTTAATACATACAATACAGAGACAAAACGTCATACCAACTTCGTAGACTTGACAGAACTTACAGACTCGATAACAAAAGACCGTAACATACAATACAGAGACAAGCAATTGTGGATCTTTACTGACGGGTGCACTTCGGAATGTAGCAGATATGAATGAATATAACCCCAGTGGTAGATATGTAATTAGCGAGCTCTGGAATTTCAAGGAAAATCAAAGAGCTACACTGGGGTTATATTCATTCATATCAATCAGTTCCTGGTGTGCACCGCACCATCTTCTAGGAGGTTGTCAAGTGTTCTCGCCTTCGTAGTTGGTGTTTTGCGTATCTTTACATCCGCAGCCATTTTGTACAAACAAACCTGAACAAAACAAAACAAATCAACCCTCTGTTTTGTCACACCCCCAAAAATCCACATGCGAAGTACCACCGCTTGGAGGCGTGACTGACCAGGATCCAGCCACCAATTATACTGAGCATTAGTTAATAGTAAGAATGATCACCAACCATAATAGTTAGTAAACATCATAGTTTAAAGTTCAAAAGTTCAAGTTCAAATAACAGTTTAAGTAAGTAGCGGAAGCATAGGCAAAATAATTTAAACAAGGTTCGTAGTTCAGGTTATTTAGGACCCAACACATGGGTTAGACGACCACTACACATTCCCAAGCTGCAAGCTCCTGAGTCACTGGGTACCTGCAAAGCATGCAGTAGGGTATCAACAAAAATGTTGGTGAGTCCACGAGTTGTCCAGTTTTAATTACCAAAAACTTGTTTCACCAGTTAATTAATCCGTTTATACATGCGATGGGGAGCTACCCCACAAGTAAGCGACTAAACTGTTTTTCCAATACCGAATACTTACTTAACCGTACGTTTCCGTAGTGCCCCGTTTGTCAATGTTCTATCATCATTGACGGTTTGCCAGAGTACATTAGTTCACTCCCGTTCCCAGTAACAAGGGTCGGTGTGAGGCTGGTTACACCTAAATAGCGCTATCAACTAATAACCCGTTCGCCAGGCCCCGGCGACTAATCGGTATTATGTAGTGAGGACTTAAGTGATAGAGTTTCGTTTAGTGTTGCTTGTTTGCATTACCGTATAAACGATAATTAACTAAGTTTGTATCCCAGTAACAAGGGAAGAAAAGTAAGTTTGTATCCCTTACAAAGGAATAGTGTTGTTTTCAAGTCCGTTTCCCAACCACCGGGAATGCATGCTTTAAGTTGTGAACTCACATTGGGTTGCTCGGTAGACAGTTTACTTGGTCAAATACGTTGGTCACCACGTCCTAATATGGTTACCAGTATAGGTCAGGTTTGGGTACGGAGAAGTCACGTATATTCTACACGTATCTAACACATAGCATGCACGACATAAAATTAACAGTAATCAGCACATGGCATATTTGAACAGATACAAGCCCAAAACATATATGTCACCTATTCCAGTTTAGATAGTAACAAGCATGAACAGTTCATACATTTTGGTCCAATAGGCAGCCCAGTCGAGACCAGGAGGTCTCGACTTGAGAACACACAGTTTCGAGTCGCAACCGGAGGTTTCGACTTGTCATGGTCTGGTTTCGAGTCGCAACCGGAGGTTTCGACTTGTCATGGTCTGGTTTCGAGTCGCAACCGCCGTAGTCTCGAGTTGTCATGTTTTGGTTGCGAGTCGCAACCGGGGGTTTCGAGTCGCAACCTCGGATACGTGCACAGGAATCCTTCTAGAACCTCTGATGTACTAACCAATGAGATTGCAATTTCATGAGATTTTGTACTAACCAACCAGAATGTTTAAACATGTTTTATTGTCTAAATGCAATTCAAAACAGATCAAACCAAGCATATTTCAAATATTCAACAACATTCATATCATATTCATGTTGTTCATAATACATTTAACACATTTTTACAATGTTCTTCATCATGAAAGATTATGATCAAAGGTCAAACAAATCTTGCATCATCTATCAAACACACATTGGTCCTAATTTTTCTAACATGAATCGGATAACAAAATTATATTACATAAATCGGATAACATAGTTCGGATAGCAAAAATCATTTAACAAATCATCTAACACAAACCGGATAACATAATTATTTATCCTACAACAACACCTTAGCAAGACATGATCATACAATAGCTCACACACCTTATTCATCATATCACAACTTACTAAACATAAGAGAATCATGCAACAAGACCTTTAGACTAATCATACATCTTGTCAATTAAGTACACATAACACACAATAACGCACTAACCGGTTCCTTTCCTTGGCCGACGGTTGATCCGAGAAGAAGAAGGAGAGTGTCCGAGAAGAAGAAGGAGAGTGTGGGTAGAGCTTTAGGGTTTTAGTGATTGAAGGAATGTAGGAGAGTGTGTGAATGGTGGGAGTGTCAAATGAGAGGAGGTGGGCTTGGGCATGGGTTTTATACTCGACCTAAGGTCGGTTCACCTTAATGGGTTCGGGTGGGCTTTTTAGAGGTGCACGACCCAACTGTTCACTCGAGACCAAGCGGTCTCGAGTCGGATCCTTGTGTCTCGGCTCACATCTATACACGCATACATATATATACTACCTATACAATCATAGTGCAAGGATCACATAGAATCATCAAAATAATCACGCAACTTTCATTTAATGATATATATATATATATTCATACGCACTAAGCAATTACAAGGTGTTTGCTCGGAAAAACTTAGAGTGTCACATGTTTTTTCAAAGCAAAACAAACATGAAGTACCCAAAATACCCAAATAACTGATTATCATCGAATCAAACACATTCAAATGACCAATAAACACACTCTGTTTTTTCAAAGCAAAACAAACATGAAGAACCCTCTGTTTTTTCACAAGCAAAACAAACATGAAGTACCCAAAATACCCAAATAACTGATTATCATCGAATCAAACACATTCAAATGACCAATAAACACATTCTGTTTTTTCAAAGCAAAACAAACATGAAGAACCCTCTGTTTTTTCACAAGCAAAACAAACATGAAGAACCCAAAATACCCAAATAACTGATTATCATCGAATCAAACCAAAAATCAAAACGAGGAACACATTCAAATCATCGAATCAAACCAAAAATACCCAAATAACACATTCAAATCATCGAATCAAACAAAAAATCAATGAGGAACACATCAATCCGAAACTGATCCGATCAGTTCTTTTTAAACAGTTCTCAAACAACCAACCAAAACGATTCGAAATTTACCAAAAATCATTTTTCACATTTCAAGTAATAATATTGATGTGTTCAAATAACTACACACTTGTTTCTTCGCATTTGATTCAGAAATTAAAACAAACAAGTATCATAGTTTCAATAAACAACCTACATCTATACTCTAATCAGCCAAATGATCACATGAGATCTGAAACTATAGAATCAAACAAAACCAAACCTCTGTTTTGAAGATGAACCTGATGAAGATGATGAAGATGATGAAGATGATCTATTCGATGAAGATGAATGAGTGCTCGATTCGATGAAGATGATGAAGATGTCTGTTGGATGTCGATGAAGATGATGATAATCGGCGGTGTTGGGAGTTGGGAGATGATGTTGAGAAGTGTGATGAAACTGTGATATTAGTGTAGATATTAAGGGTTAGGTTAAGGGTATAAAGGACTTTTCATAATTGCAGAGACTATTTGTGTAATTAACTTTAATAGTTATAAATAATTATTATTTCAACCAATTTGGCCTGTCTTGATAATCAAAATAACCGACCATAAAAGTAACAAACCAACAACATAAGTACTATACAATATATCACGAAATGATTGATAAACTAACAAAAAATGAGTATCACATTGTAAACTGTCGTTGCATCACGAATTTGGTTTTGGTTATGGCTCAAAACTGAACCTCCCCGTACATAGCCCTAAACTCACCAACCTAAGTGATATGTTTCCCGCCGCATCACGCGGGTAAACGACTAGTATATATATATAGGTGACCGCTAAAATGAAAACCACCTCCAGTTGTAAGAACCGAGAGAACCACTTTCTGGCCATTAGATCTTCAAGATCAATGGATGAGATTAAAAGTAACTAAAAATAATATTAAATGCATTTTGTCTTATTATGTCTTTAATATTTTAATCCAAAAGGGTAATTTAGTCAAATAACTCTATTTTGTCTTTTTGACTTTATTGTTTTTTATTAGTTTTTGTATTATTATATAACTTTTTATTTTTTAAACATAATTTTTTTATTAAAAGCATTTTTAAATTCAGATTTTTTTAAAAGGTTTTTTATACTTTTTACAATTTAAGTTTTACGTTAAACTTTTTACGTTTTACGTTTTTTTTAACGCGACGTTTTTTTGCCCGCCTTTTTCAAGCATCGTTTTTTTAACGCGCCGTTTTTTCAAGCGTCGTTTTTTTAACGCGCCGTTTTTTACACGTTTCTTTAACACGCCGATTTTTACACTTTTTATGTTTTACGTTAAACTTTTTAAACTATTTACGTTTTACGTGAAACTTTTTACGTTTTACATTAAACTTTTTACGTTTTACGTTTTACGTTTTTTACGTTAAAAAGTTTACGGTTTATTTTTTTTTACAAAAACTTCTTTACGCAAAAACGAACGCACCCAAAAATCGCAAACTCGGGAGATGTCTTAGATATATCGTTATCATCATCGAATATGGGGGAATTAAAAACCAACAACATCAAAACAAAGTCTATCTCGAAAAGAAAACGGGGTTTGGCTCAGATTAACTGATAATCAAAAAGGCTGCAAAAGAGGGGTTGAAGGTTTAAAAAACCTACCCTCCGTCGTCCTTGTCGCGCCATCGTCATCAGAATCTAGGTTTTTTTTTTTTTTTTGCATCATCGCCACCCAAATCCAACATATCAAAACCCACATAGTTCACTGATAAAAAATCGCCAGAAAATCAAGAACACATGCGTTAAATCAGCAGAAAATCAAAAATCACTAGAAAAGCAAAAATTCATCAGATTCTTGTTCATGACCACAAATTTCATCAAAAATCACTAGAAAAGCAAAGTTCATCAAAAATCATTAGAAAAGCAAAATCACCACAAAGTTCAGCAGATTCTTGTTCGTGACCCACAAATCAAACCCACATATAAAAAATCAACAGATCAAACCCACATATCAAAAATCATCAGATCAAATCCACCGAATATGCAACTTACTCGAACTAAGAATCTGATGAACTAGCCTTGAACCAACTAAACCCATAACCTCCAAAGTCGACCATAGCAACAACTCTGAAAACATCATCATCTTCTACTTTCACAGCTCGTCAGGAGGAGACCAGGACCGCCGCAGCTCACAGCGGCGCTCCGTCGGCCCGTCACCGACTGTCCCAGTTTTCTCTCTCTCTTCGTGTTCCACCGATTACTGTATAGACGGAGGGGGGAGGTGTTTGGCTGGTGGTGTTTAGCTGTATAGACGGAGGGGGGAGGTGTTTGGCTGGTGGTTATCGTCGGACAGAGGGGAACCAAGGGTGTGTGGGTGGGTTGCAGGTACGTATCGCCGGAGAGCCAACCTCCGTCGTCACACCGGTGTCCGACGTGTCTGCTGGTAGGCAGTGAGAGAGAGAGAGGGATAAACTGGTAGATTTGACAAACTGGTAGATGAAATGGGAAGAAGATAATGAAATATGATAGAGGAGAGGTTATAAAGTTAGAGATTTAAATGAAGAGAGAGGTAGATTTGACATTTGGGGTAAATGACCAAAATACCCCTTTTTCTGATTGGTTGAAAGTGGTTCTCGCGGTTCTTACAACTGGATGTGGTTTTCATTTTAGCGGCTCCCTATATATATATATATATATATATATATATATTTATGATTACAAAGTCTCCATGAATAGTATATAATTTGTTAAAGTATTTGTTTACCTCTTTAGCATTTATTAATTTTTTATTCTGTTTTTATGCATTTATTTTTAAATAAATTTTTATTTATTATTTAGTTTGATTTTTTCTTCTAATAAGATGTGTTTATTAACTTAAAAAAAAACTTACTTTGTATTTATGTTTATTTATTTTTTCAGCATTGTTATATGAGTTTTATTGAAAATGAATATCGTGTCGCTATTGTACCAAACTGAACTGAAATGGACAATGAATGGTAATGTATTATATGTTCTATGTTTATTTGTTTTCAACATTGTGATATAACTTTGCTACCGTAACAAACTGAGCTGAAAGGGACAAACAACATCTGTATCGATGCAGGTATTTAGTTTTATTGTTTTTTACTTTCGATAAACAACCATAACGCTGCCATACCGTACTGAACCAAACCGAACAAGATCGGTAACAGTACTTGTATCCATTTTTATGGGTTCGTGTTTAATAACGGATAATGTGTCGCTACCGTAGTAAACTGTACCAAAATTGGTACCAGGACATGTATTCACTTTTATTGTTTTCGGTTTTTATAATTTTTCATTTATACAACTTTGTTCGCGATAGTAAATATCGGTATCGTAATGACCTGAACCAGTCGACACAGTTCGAACAACATCGGTGCCGGTAGGGTTTACTTATATGATTTCCAGTCGATGTAAAACACGTGTTGATTTTTATACTTAACGCATGTGTGATAACCCGTAACTTTGAGTTAAAAACCCGTATGTTTCACTTTTATAAATTAAATCCTATGCTTTTATTATTTGATGAATTAATTAAACTTTTATCCATATCGCGTTGAACCGACCCGAAGTCTTTGAACCAAGTGCATGTCAAATCAACACACTTGCGAAACCAGAAACCTATATGGTCCAAAAAATAGTGTGTATAGTATATATTTACAATTATATATATGAATAGAAAGAGATGAGGAACAGTGTTTTTATTTATTTTTTAATATTGTTTTCTTTTCTAAGTTTTTTTTTTTATCTTTTTATTATTTTAATTGATCTAAACATATTTTTTTCCATATAACTTATAAGGTACGATTAAAGTACCAATTATTAAACAAGAAACTATAAAAATGAATGTATAGAAGTACCGATGTTGTTCGGTGCAGTAAGGTGGCGATACAGTATCAGGTTATCGAAAGCCAAAACAATAAAAATAACTACCGGCACCGATACAAATGTTGTTCAATCAGTTTCGATTGAGTTTGGTACGACAGCGGCACAATATCCGTTTAAAAAAATAATTTATCATAATGTTGAAATAAAAGAAAAAATAAATTGAAATGCAAATGAGCCGAACCGATATCAATTGAACAACACAGGTGCCGTATCGATATGTGTTTTTTTTGTTTTCGATCGATGTAGTGTTTTCTCTCTCAATTACTATAGCGAGTACATGTACCATAACAAACCAAATTGATACCGACTTAATCCCCGCCGCAAAGCGCGGGGAATATCACTAGTTATATATATTCTTTTCGAGGGATGATTAATAGTAACTTTATTTTTTTAATAATATATAGTTTTTTATTAATTTATTATTTAATATATTGTAATATAATAATTTATTATTATATTTACTTTTAATAACATATTTTTTTAAACATGTATTTCCTTTACCTTTTTCTTAATAATTTTTTTTCTTTTTTAACATATATTAACTAGTAGTTTACCCGTCCGCTGTCCGGGTATATATGATTAACATCATCCAAACTCACTGCTGTCCGGGTATATATGATTAACATCATCCAAACTCACTGTATATTTTAATATCACGATGACTACTTATCTAACTATTAAGAACATCAATAATTATGTCTATATTTAAAATAATGTTGACTTTTAATTTGATTTCGATTAATAACTACAACTCTTCTTGAATTGTCATACATACTAATTTATAATCTTACATCTAATTCGCACAATTTAAAATATTTAATTAATTATTTGTAATTGATTAACGTAGGAATTGCTAACACCATTAAATGAAGATAAAAGAGATCTATCAATGATACATGTTTACAAAAGTATTAAAAAAAACTATCAACACAACCAAACGTAGATTATATTTATGTCATAAGAATATTATTTAAGAACATCAATAACAGTGTCTACATTTAAGATAATAATGACTTGTAATAAATGATAAACATGCAGGATACATATACAAAAAAAGCAGATAATGTTATCAAGATTTCACAAGTATATTACAAAAGAGCCAAAAAAACACAATGTATACTATAATATACAATAAATCATAAACATGCAGAATACATATACAAAAAAAATAATTGATGTTATCAGGATCTCCCAAGGATATTACACAAAAGCCAAAAAACACAATATATACTATAATTTACAATTTCGTTGGCAAAACACAAACCATTGTAAAAAACACAATGACTTATTATCCAACTATTAAGAACATCAATAACCATGTCTATATTTAAGATAATAATGACTTTTTATTCGATTGCGATTAGTAACTACAACTGTTCTTATATTCTTATATATCGAATTGTCATACGTACTAACTTAAAATCTTACATCTAATTCACTCAATTTAAAATTTTTAAGTAACTATTTTTAAATTGATTAACATAGCAATTGCTAACACCATTAAATAAAGATAGATGAGATCTATCAAAGTTAGATCAACATAAACTAAATCAATTACAAATCTCTCTATGGTCGCTCGAAGAAAAGGGAGCATATGAAGAACTAAACAGAAAAGTCAGCATCATCAGTGATAACAATTACAAGCGAACCTGGAGCAGCATCGGATAACTTGATGAAGTCCTCCACTCTCCCCCATCAGATTTCAAGAACAACGCAGAAGAGTTTATCACACAACTGTTGAAACAGGATCAGAAAATCTGCCACAATCCTAGCCGATCTGCAAAACAAAAGAAATAATGAAATCACGTGGAAGAAGGCGAGAGTCGTTGAAATCTTAGGAAGTGTTAATTGTAGCGTATAATATTTTATACATATTTCACTCTTTAATCTTTCTTTATATTTAATTTAATAAAATTAACATCCATTGGATACAAAGTAAACACAATGACAAGAACACATAACATAATGTATAGAAAACCCACCTAAGTTGCAAAACACAACAATTAGACGCAAATAACACAATATATAGAAACAGTTGCAATACCATGGCTAATATTAACACTATCCATACCACCAATATTCAAGTATTTCTTTATTTAATTAAACAAACAATAAAATATAAAAGATAATAAAAGATACGCAATCAACATCATATCTATCACAATCAAAACAACTTCATCATCACCGGCGTTTCATATCTCCTTGAAGATCATCGCCGACAAAAAGGTAACTTCCGATTGTAAATCTTAACGGTTTAATTTCTATTAGATTTCTAAACCTCTGTTAGATTCTTAATCAGCCACATATGATGGTTACTGCGGCGAATAACTTGTTTGTAGACGTCAAATCTGATTTTAGGTTTCAATCATCTTCAACCTCTCATATGTTATGTATAGTTGATATATATCTTATGTATTGCATGTTATGGACATTGTCGAACTAATGTTTACATTATAATGATAATAATATATGAAAAAGTTGCAATCAAACAATGGGGGTGTTTGGGTTAGCTTATTTTGAAGCAACTTATGACCTATTGACTTATAAAAGTTAATAAGTTGTTTTTTGAGTGTTTGGGTTAGCTTATTTTAAAGGGTTTTGTGTGTTGACAAGCCATTTTTGAGAAGTCACAATTTCTAACTTCTCACTTGTCACTTATATAAGTTAATAAGTCATTTTTAAGAAGGAATCCCAAACACACACGGATGAAAACATATGATTATGTTATAAAAATTTTTATTTTTGGGGTTCCTTCTCTAAAAGTACTTATTAACTTATAGAAGTCATAAGTGAGGAGTTACAAATACTAACTTATCAAAAACAACTTCTCAACACACAAAAATAACTTGAATAAGCTAACCCAAACACTATAAACACAACTTATTAAAGTTTATAAGTCAATAAGATATAAGTTGCTCCAAAATAACCTAACCCATGTACGATTACGCTAAAAGAGATATTTTACGAATATATATATTTACTGATATATTGAAACGGTATACAGAAGAGATCTATTGCACATTATGAATTAGGAATAATATTCTCATGACATAAGATTACATTTTAACACATTGTGTATTAATACTAACAGTTAATATTAAATGTTATATATCACAGGTATACAAAAATGATTACGTCCTGCCTGTGTCTATTACAAAACCCTAAATCATTGAAACTGGTATGCTGTAATGCCTTCAATAAGTAAGTGTAAACTTCATTACGTAAACTGAAATTAGTAAATGTAACTACAGGCATTACCAATTGAGTTTGTAAAGCTTGTGGGAGGAGATTACTGGAACCGGACAAAGATAACGATAAATCATGAAAGCGGAATAAGCTGTACAACATGGCTGAGAAGTGTAAGAGGTGAAAGTGTTGTCACTGACGGATGGATAAGTATTGTAAAAGGTCTTAAATTGACAAAGAACACCTTTTTGGTTTTGAGGATAATCAAAGAAAAATGTCTACAAATACATTGTTTCATAGAAAACGTTTGTGATGAATCGTTCTTGACAGTCAACCGTTACAGAGATTTAAAGATCATAGTAAGTATAGTTATATGTTAGTAGGAATTTGTTTTTTGTTATACTTGTCAGCAAATGGAAAAAAAGAATATATGTTTATAAAATATTTCACAACTTTTCAGGTCATTCCAGAAGCTTATGTGAACAAATTTTACTCTTACTGGCCAGTAAAAGATTCTTATAACATATACGCAGCAGGTCAGTGTTGGAAAGTTGAGACCGAAAAAATAAATGCATGCTACGTTTTTGCTAAAGGGTGTCCGGAGATGTTTGAATACATTAACATAGAAGAAGGTGATATACTGATGTTGATGAAAACAGACAGCGAATCGTTTGACTTGACACTTTATCGTAGCGGAGTTGAGGTTGTTTTTAGAAAGAAGGAGACAACTAAAGACAGCTCAGTTATTGAAATACCTAAACACACATACTATGAACACTTCAACTCTGTAAGTAATTTAAAGTAAGTTAAAATAGTTTGCTAGTCAATACGACTTATTTACGGATGTTATCGTATAACAGATCTTTACTGATCAAGAAGACTCAATCAACCAATTGATTACTGGTGTAATGAGTTTACATATTTTTACAATACAATATATTGATCCTCAGATGTTAATGAATTTTAAAAATCTTGGATGCAGATGAATGATGAGAAACATGATGTGAATAAGAAAAGTGTTGAAAAAGAAAAGTTGAAGTCTGAAAGAAAGAGTTTTGTAAGTGAAGGAAATAACAACCAGACAAAAGAAGATGTAAGTCTTTGAAACATAATAACGGATAAGTTATTTGTTCATATTATTATACATTCTTAGTTGACGATTGTAGTTTAATTTGCTTTATTGTTACGGGCTGTAATAACAGGTTAAAAAGAAAGGTAAACAGATTGCATCCGATTCTACATCTGAAGAACCTAAACAACTGATATGTTGTACAACTTATGATCATTCTACTGTGTCAGCAACTGGACGACAAACACGTGATCGTTTGGTAAGTTAAGCATAAGTTAACAAAATATTCCAATAAATATTTTTTTATACATTAACATATATACTATATATATATATATATATTGAAAGGAAATGCATGTTTGAAATGATAAGGTTAACAAAAACGGGAAAAGAAGTCGGATGGCGTTGAAGGTAAGCAATGAAGACGAAAAACGTGTTGCACATCAAAATTATGATCAAGAAAGTGGTGCGTATCAATTCAACAGGAAAGCAAATTATCGAATGGTATGTCATTTCTGTTATTTAATGAGAACCATTGACAACACCATTCATGAGGCTATTTATACGTACACAATTACTAGTTAAACACATAACAATTGAACTTGGTTTGAAACAAAAAACCTTAAAACAGTTGTTTTTTTTCTAAGCAATAAAGTATAACTTTACTTATAACCTTCATAAAATAACTATAATAGATAATAGATACTAAATTATGTTTATTCAAAAATTAACAATTGATATTTGTTGCTGCTGACAATTATATCCAACACGGCTAATATACTTCTTAACTCTAACATCAATGCAGCGATTACCTGTAGAAGTTGTAAACAGGGCAAGGCTAACAAAGAAGGTGCATCAGATGAATGTCAGAAACATGGATGGGAAAACAGTTGCGAAGATAGTTAAGCGACAAAAGGACAGAAATGGATTTAGGTATGCGATTGAAGGGTGGCCAAGTTTCATAAAGGAAAATGATATTAGCACGGGTGACAATATGCATTTAACCTATGTAGAATCAGCAAACCTCCTCATGTTAACGCATGTGGATGCAGTCAGCCAAGCTTAACAGTTAACGTTATATGCTAATGATGCAGATGTCTGCGTATATAAACTAATGCCTTTTGTCGTCATCATTTGATGGTTTTTGGTTGGACATGTTGGTACAGTTTATTGGTTTTTTTTGGTTGGTTGGTAGTCTAACCTTGATGACAATTATTAGTATATTAGGGCATGGATGACATATTTTGTTTAGAATTATAATTTGCAAACGGTAGTCGAAGTTCATATTAGTTATAAATTTAGCTGTGTTTTCCTGTATACAACATTAGAAGTCTTATTGGTAATATTTCCATCATCCAAATACACTGCATATTTTAATATCATAATGACTTCCTATCCAACTATTAAGAACATCAATAAGTGTCTCCATAAATAAGTGTCTCCATATTTAAGATAATAATGACTTTTTTATGCGATTGCGATTAGAAGCTACAACTATTCTTGTATTGTCATACATCGAATTGTCAAACATAGTAAATTAAAATCTTACATCTAATTGGCACAATTTAAAATGAATTAGTTATTTGTAAATTGATAAACGTAGAAATTAATAACACCATTAGATGAACTTAGATAATATATATGAAAGTTAGATGTTTTCAAAGTGTTGAAAGAACTACCGATGACAAACAAACGTTGATTATATTTACTGGCATAAAATATTACACACCAAACATATTATAAACATAATAGAACAATTAAAATAACACATTAATTTCGAATATTGATTCTCCATATACAAAAAAATACCAACCACAAACATAATACTATGTATATAACACAATGATAACAACAAACAACTAAATACAAAACCATAACTAAACATGTGGTGAAACTACAGTTTCAATATAGGTTGCACCTACAATGCCTTGTGTAAAGATGATAGGAAAATAACCATGCATCTTCTTTGCCCTTACGTTACCCCATTCGTGTACTATAATTAATTTGTTATTACCATCAATGTAGTGCACATATGACCCTATCATCAACGGCAACACGGGGTACAAAAGACACCACTTTCGACCAAGTATTATTTTGTAGACGCCACAATTGAACATCTACACTACACATTCCAATACTAACCAACATATGAAGTTCATCTCGTATAGTCACCAACTGACCTATAGATTCCACACTCAATGTATCTGGGTAACCTACATTTTCTATTACCTTCGACTCAACATCCAAATGAAGAATCGCTGTGTTACCCATACACCAGAATTTGGTCAGTACAAAATACAAACTTTTCCTACAAAATGTCCCAACGGACCAACTATAAACAGCAATATCATATGGACTATCAATTAAGAACCTTGGAGTTGACCATGAACCTTCACTAAACGAATAAATATTAACAGTCAACCTGAAATGAGTGCGTTAAATGTGCACAATTTTGTAATCACCAGCAGAGTCAACACAAAACCCAAGACTATCATCATCCATATTGTAAAATCCCTGATAATTAGAATTTCTCAGCATCTTGAACAGACGAGTTAGTGGATTCCAAACAACCAAATCACCAGTATTACATAAGCAAACACATACCATGCCATCCAAACTTGCTAAAAAGATCACATTTCATGGATGACAATCGAAGGGAATGTGAATATTATTGCCTAAAACACATCTAGGAGATGCAACATCAACATAACGAATCGCACACGATGATTTGTCAAGAGCAATTATTTTCTGGTCACCTAATACTCGCAAGAAACGACAATTATTCTTAGCAAACTCAGGAGTTGAAAGATAGGCTAACCACTCTTTAGACACAGCCTTGCACCGTATAACCTCCTTTGCCGGAAGTCTTGGAATAATCTTCATCAATATTAACAGAGATGGAAGATCCTTCATATTCACTTACGATTATACTTTAATTAAAAATACTGACGTTGATAGAAAGAGGAAGAAAACACATACGAAAAGCGATTCCTTTGAAAAATGAATACCTACATAGAAACTACCCCAATTAACAGTTGACACAGGTGAGTAAAACCTCCTAAATCTCCGAGTAGTGGTGGTAAACGGTTTTCACACACTATGGGCGATAGGGGGTAAATAAAATTAAATAACAATATATATTAGAAACCGTTTCTAATTTACAGGTAAACATATACACATACATGGAGATACTTTTTAATCAATCACATACACAAATATACTTTTTATTAATTAATCTTATTTTTATAAATTACTTTGTTAGTTGTCAAACCTTGTGTTATTACAATTGTGAAAATAATTACATCGTAGATTTTTTTTGGCATTGGGTTTTATATATTATTTTGTACTTTTTATAAAAATATTGTTTTTTATGATAATAGGATTATTGAAAAATAATGGACACCACAACTAAAAAATAGGAAGTTAGTTACACAATACAATATATAAAAATAGACACCTACAAAAAAAAATCAAATATATGGAAAACAGAAAACCAATAACACTTTAATAAACAAAACATAAAATGACAATATTCCAGCAAAAAAAAAACAAAAAAACAAAAAAAAATCCAGTAAGAACTATTCCTTAACTGGACATATTACAAAGTAGGAAGTTTCTAATTGTCCTTAACTGCACAATATGTAACCACTATTAAAAAAGAATGAGAAAGACAACAAAAAGTAGGAATTAATTACACAATGTTATATTTAAATATAGTCAACTACAAAAGAAATCAAATATATAAAAAACAGAAAAACAATGACACAATGATACTCAAAAAACACAATGACTATACTAAAAGAAATCATTCAAATAAAAACTAATCATTAACTGCACCTATTACAACGTGGGAAGTTTCTAATTCTATGTAACTGCACAATGGTAAGGGCTTCCAAGCTGCTCTAAGGGCTTGGTCTCCAAGGGCCCATTGTGTTTTTTTTGTAGACCTTTTTGTTTTTAAACCACAATCACATGTAATCATAATTAAATACGCACAAAGCAAATATTAAAATCATACACTCTCAATGAATATTTAACATGATAATATAAACACATTAATTCATAAAGATTCAATCTCATTGTGACAAACTATACCACACATAAAAAACAACCACAAACATCAATTACTAACTGATCAAAACAACGAAGAACAAAAAAAGAACTACATAAAATAGCATAACTAAACATTTGGTGAAATTGTAGTTTCAAAATAAACAGATCCATTCACACCTTGAGTAAAGATGATAGGCAAAAAAACATGCATTTCCTCTTCCTCTACAGTTACATCAGTAATATCACCCCATTCTTGAACTATAATGAACTTCTTATTTCTGTTGATATAGTGCACAGACGACCTAATCATCAATGGCATAGAAATAGCAGGTGGACAAAAAAATACTTTTGACCACTTTTCATTTTCAAGTTTCCACAATTCCATATTCACACTATAGAATCCCATACTAACCAACATATGGAGTTGATCTCGAATACTAACCAAGTGACCTGTAGCTTCCACATCCATTGTATCTGGGAATCTAACATCAGAAATTACCCTGCTATCAACATCTAAACGAAGTACACATGCGTTACCCACACACCACAACCTAGTCAATACGAAATACAAACAATTTGCACAAAACGTGCCTATAGACCAACTATAGACGTCAACATTAAACAGACTATAGTTTGAGAACATTGGAGTTGACCATGACCCTTCACTGAGAGAATAAATGTTAACAGCCAACATCATATGTGTCCGTTTAATATGCACAATATTGTAATCAGCAGAAGACCTGACGCAAAACCCAAGACTATCCTGATTCGGATTAAAAAAACCCTGTGAATTAGAATTTGATAGCATCTTGAACACACGAGTTAATGGATTCCAAACTACCAATTCACCAGTATTGATTAGGCAAACACATACCATCCCATCCAAACTTGCTAGAAATAAAATATTGCACGGATGAGCGGTGAAGGGAATGTGAACTTTATCACCTAAGAAACATTTAGGGGATTCATTATCCACATAACGAATATCACACAATAACCGGTTAACGGCAATTATCTTATGATCACCTAATCTGCGCATGAAACGACAATGATTCATAGCAAACTCAGGTGTTGAAAGATAGACTAACCAATCTTTACACACAACCTTGCACTGTGTAACAACTTTTGACGGAAGTCTTGGGATTATATTCATCAGTATCAGCAGAGACGGAAGAAACTTCACAATCATTGTCAATGTAGGTTAAATAACAAACACTTTGATGATCAATACAACAAATATGAAAAGAGATTCCTAAGAAGATGAAAGTCCAACAAATATTATCACAAGCAGTAGTTAACACACGTATATTAGAGCTCCTACAATTACGAGTAGTAGGTAGTTATTAAATAGATAACTATCCAGATTTTTTAAATCGGTTAAATTTTTAGTACACATTTACATTAATTTTATTTTTTGGCAAATATTCAGTTGAATAATAATTTACATAAATAGTAATAACAACTTTTGATTCAATCGTATTTTTAAGTATAATATGGCAACTTTCTCTTATAAATACATACTCGAAATATTTTGTTTCATTGTATGTGTTGCAAGTACTCTTTGATTGTTAGTCTTCTTTCTGATTTTTCGTGTTTGGGTTAACATGTATCGTCATGGTCCGAATTTTATCCTAACTATACTTGATCCGCTATCCCTTCAACAGGTACATACCTTTCCGAATTATTTGTTTAAAGTAACGATTCCTATTGTTTCATCCTTTATTCAAAAGTAATTTGCCTTTTGTTTTTTGGTTTTCAGGCTATACCTATATGTATGAGTAGATTTATATGGATGGATAAGTTAGAATCTTCAATTGTTAGTCTTAAATTTGATGAAACGCATTCATGGTCTGTTGTTATCAAATTAATAAAAGATGTATTCTACTTTACGGACGGATGGTGTAAGGTTTTAAACTACTTCGGCCATGAATCTTTCTTCATGATTTTCAACTATCTTGGTGATCATACTTTCAAGTTCAACCTCTTCTCTCATGATCCAAATAAAGAGTTTGGAAAATCGTTTTGTAAAATTATTCAAAATCCTATACAAAGTCCAACGGTACGTAATTTTCTTATACATTTTATTTTTTATTTTTTGTTATTACGATTTATTAAAAAAACATAATACGCATAAAATTGTAATAATTATTTTTTTACAGGTTCTACCAGATACTTTTATTTCAAAACATTATGATTATCGTTTACCGGATAACATGGTTATACTTAATGTATCCGAGTATCATCAATGGGAAGTCCGTATTAGAAAGATTGGGCCAAATTATTGTATTGTTGATGGTTGGTTTAAATTTATTGAAGATCTAAGGTTAAATCCTGGGGATATTCTGTGTTTTCAAAAAAAGGACGTGAATCATATTAATATTATCATATTCAATAAAGATGGTCGTCAAGTTTTGTTAAACAACACTCCTTTGATTGAGCCAGAATATGAACATATTAGCAATGTGGAAGGTTATCGACAAGTTAGTGACGATCCTAGCTATCCTTTTTTTGCAATGACAGTAACTCATCAATTGGTATTATACTATCCTGTTTTATGTTAAATTTTTTTTGTTTTTTAGTGTTTTTCATTTAATAACATTTACATATTTTTAACATTTTTACAAAAAGTAGATCCTTCCCAAGTTAATTACTGACTTAACTGGTTTAAATGAGTTTTCTGAAGTAAAGATCAAAGTTGTTAAAGGAAATATTTGGGTTACGAATCTTCGTACACACAACATTGATGGTCAAATAAAGTTTGTCAATCAATTTATTATCTTAGTTATTATTTCTCATTTACCCAATGTGTATAGATCACTAACAAAATTTTTCATATTTTTTCTACCATAGGTACGGTGTTGTTGGATGGAAACATATACTTCAAGCTGAACATATTTCCTTAGGTGACGATTGCTTTTTCAACTGGTCTAAAACGAATTCGAGGCTATTGGTTACGAAACTCCAGCAAGCAGAAGTGTTACAGCAATAGAGTTTCAGTTTATATTGAAAACCCGAAAAACATATATCTTACATTTACTTTTCGATCCCCCTTTTTTATGTTTGTAGTACAATGCGTTGGTTTTTTTAATATTTAAATTCAGATTGCCATGATAATTTCATCCGTACAGTCCGTTTATGATAAGTAACACAAATCTACTTAAAAATAATGGTATACATAACATACAAACTACTTAAAAAGTACCAAAATAAAAAACACAATGACAAAAAACACAATTGTATAACATATATGATTACACATAACACAGAGACTTCACGTTTACTTTTATTTTTGTTAGGATCTGAGTTTCTTATGATTGACTTTGTTTGGCATAATTGAACAAATGAACGAAAGTAAAATGAGATTAAATGCATCGGAAGTGGAATCAAACTTTGTAAACACAATCTAAGGGAAAATAGTTTCGTAAACACATGTTTCTCATTAAAAACCCTGTTTGGGGGGTTTTGATCAAGGTTTTATAAAGGGAAAAAGTGAATGCTGACGTGGCAACGATTACAAAAGTCCACGTGCCAACCCTTGGTGAAGGAATTAATAATGGAAGACAGTTGATTTATGAAACCGCTGATGAAGCAAGATCAGTGGTTGCAAACGGTTATACTGGAAACAGTGGGTGATTCTAAGCTATCAGTGGACAGCCATCAGTGGGTTAAAACACTGATTTTGAACAACAGTGATTACCAAGGAAATGAGAGGAGAAGGGTTGACTTTCAGCAGTGGACAGTATTAACAGAACAGATGTTTGAACAAAAACAGTGATGTCTGATGGTGAATCAATGAGATATTGAATCTTTTATGATATATTTCAGCTACTTGTCTATCAGTTGGACTTTACAGCAACAGCAACAGCATCATAATATTCTTTAATCAGTGGTTGAGAAAACATCTGCTGCATGTGTACGGTCATAACACTAAGCTTATTGCCTAGGAATTGATATCCCCCTGATGTAAGCTTTTCACACTCTTGGTATCTGTACTTGTTTGTGTATGATAAATCTGGACAACCATGCTCCTAGCATATGCTATGTTCTTTGAGTGTGGCACAAGTTTTTCAAACTTGTTGTCACTGAACTGCAGAAGCCCCTCTTACAAGACATCTACCCAACTTTCTGTCTTTTTAGTACCCCAAGGTGCATGACTTGTTGATGAGATGGCAAATGTTTCAGGATTAACCTTTTCAAAGAATCCTTTTTCATTGAAGATATCAAGTGTTTGGTGAAATGAATGACTTGTAAAGGATTGATGTTTTTAAAAGCTGAAGCTGCACATGTAATATATGACACACACACATACACAAAAATAATGACATAAAAACACAATGACAAAAACACAATTGTATAACATATTTGTACACAACCAACACACGTTTGGTTTTTTTTTTTTATAAATTATGAAACAATTTAAAAGTTAGTAAAATTAGATAAACCTGGATCTGGGTACACTAAACGGTTAATGGCAGGAACTGTTACTTAATGTAGAAACTGCTTGGGGAAACGATGCGAATAACTGAAGAGACACACGTTTACACACAGTTATTACTACACACACAAACCCATTCAGTTAACACGGGAAACATAAACTGATACACGCTTTATTACGCATGAATCAACGAAAAATATTAATAACCTTAGTAATTATAACATAATAATCCAATCGTTTTTTTTAACGGAATAATCCAATCGCTTTACCGCCTATTCAATTCCCTACCCCTGACCACCTATAAAATAAACTAACCCATAAGTCCATAACACATCACCTATCTTTTAACACTAACTCGAAACATCTCTACATTCAACACAACTACAATCATGCCTGGATCACACTACCATTTCGGAGACACAACAGAGGCCAAGAAAATTATAACCACTGCACACTTTGTAGAGGATCAAAAGGATTCAGAAATCTTACGAACACTACAGAGAATGCATAACACCGCCACTGCAGATGTAGAGAGAAACAATACTGACATGAACTACAACGTTCTGCAGTATATTTCGAATGGGCTACAGAACGAAGATCAAATAAAGATTATACAATATCTGGATAAACAGTTACAGATAAAGAAAAACATAGCAGTTTCGTTAGAAGAACTCAAGGATACCTTGTGGGAGTACATGAAGACGAAGAACGAAAGGGTTACTATAATGAAGAACTATTAGAAACGTTTAATGATTACTTTTATTTTTTTTAATCGCTCATGTATTTGACCTTCTACAAGTGTATCATATCTACTTAATGTAATAACATATTTAAATATTGACAATGTCTTATAACAAATTTACCTAATGACTCTATTTTACCATTTTACCAAAATTTTTTATTTGTTTTGCTTAGAATTTAGATGTATTACATAAAGTAACATATTACAAAACACATGATCAAGTAACATATAGAAGTATGTATACTAACTGATTGTAAAGTATTAACACAGCTATAGTTAATAAACGTTTATTTTCTTACATAACTTGTGTAAGATTGCTCTACAATATTTAGGTTGATTATTTTACGTGTAAAATATCAATAAATATAAGACAGTAGATGAAACGTATTTGTTAATTTACAAATGCATGTTGATATTACAAAAGAATTGTATTTAACGTATACCATTGTGTTATTGCCATTGTGTTAATAATAACAATGTGGTTTTGGAAAACATTACCAAAAATACTGCATTTTTGTTATATGTTAACTTTGTTAAATATTAATCTAATATAAATTTATCTATTACAAAAGTAATTAACTATTATCTACACACAAATTGACATCTATGAACATTAATAACAGCCTAATACAAATAATAGTCACACAAAATACACCAGTCAAAAGCTTTGAAAGTAAATACAAAAAAAAAACAAAGAAAACAAAACATTTCGCAATCACAAAAACGGCATTACAAGGTACAAACATAAAGTTAACAAATTACTTGAACACACAAACATACTAACTGCATTAAAATAAAATAAAAAACATAAGCATAAACCGTTTATGGAATGTGAACAGACAACGACGGAAACGAACTACTTCTTAACGCGTTTCACCTTCTCCGAATTATTCCTAAGTCTCTTCTTGTAGTTCCCTCCAATTTGTTTAGCAACCATAGAACCACCAACCGTTGAATTAGACATATTGTTGACAGCATCTTGCACTCCTATATGACTTTTGTTAGAATTAGTCATTTGATCATTTTGAACAGCACCCTACATGAAACATAGACAACATGAAACACTTCTATAATTTCTAAATTATTAAAATGATATACAAAAAACAAATTACCTCTTTATTGATTTGTCTGGCAGAGCCCTCATATTGCTCAGTACCAACAATACCCTAAATGCAACAAACCAACATGTTACACTAAAAAAATAACCAACGTAATAAGATAAAACTAAAACAATTTATTCACCTTCATCACAGATTGACCAACACTGTCATCATGCTTCTTATCATTACCAATATCCTGCCATAACAAAACAACCAATATTACATTCAAAGTACATAAAAAAAATAACCAACAAAATAACATAAAAATAAATCAATTTATTCACCTCCATCGTAGATTGACCAAAACTGTCATCATGCTTCTTATCATTACCAATATCCTGCCATAACAAAACAACCAATATTACATTCAAAGTACATAAAAATACACATCCGAATAAAAGAATCATTTACCTGAAGTCTCGCTTTAGTAAGGCAATCATTTACCTCCGTATCAATAATAACCTATATATAACATCAAAATCAATTTCCAGCTAACTAATACTATAAAGTTTAGAGAAAAATACACTTAACCTCTACTTCAGATTGCAAATGGTTGCCAGCTGTCTTGTTATCTCCAATAATCTAAACGTAACATACGAACCATTAATCAAATAACAGTAACAGTAACTTATATTACAAAGTTAATTAAGTCATGAAAATAATTAAAAGTTTGAAACTCACAAAAAACCAAACCACAAACACATATTGAGAATAAAAAACAAAATACATAAAGAGTTACCGATGACTGCGTTGACGGTGTAAGAGAATTATCAACTACTGAGCTAAACACTTCATCAGCCATCTCCCATTCAACATCTTTGATCTTTGCACACATTTCAGTTTCTTCATCAATTTGAAGAACACCAGCTGATGGAGGAGTGGCAGCGTCAACAGATGTAGATATAGACCTAGGCTGTATAAGCACATTGATATCATCTATGAAGTAATGTTACTATTATCAAACAAACCAACTTACTAAGGTAAAGTCACTTAACCCAAATAAAACAAATCATTTACCTGTACAACACTTTGGCTAAGGCTAGCATCTCGCCCATTACCAACAATAACCTAAGAAAACAAACCAATAATTAAACTAACTCTAATTAACCATATTAAGTAATATTAAAATAATAGTAACAGTAACCTATATTACAAAGTTAATACATTCATGAAAACAATTAAAAGTTTGAAACTCACAAAAAACCAAACCACAAATACATATTGAAAATAAAAAACAAAAAACATAAAGAGTTACCGATGATTGCTTTGACGCTGTAACTGCATTATCAACTAATGAGCTAAATACTTCATCAGCAATCTCCCATTGAACATCTTTGATCTTTGCACACATTTCGGTTTCCTCATCAATTTGAAGAACACCAGCTGATGGAGGATTGGCAGTGTCAGCAGTTGTAGATATAGACCTAGGCTGTATAAGCGCATTGATATCATCTCCGAGGTATTTAGAAACAGTAAAACGGTTGGAAAATTTAGGCGCTAAATTATAGGGATCGATCTTAATAACAAAAATAACCCTTCGAGAACATAAATTTTCATTCAAATACGATTCTATCCAATTTGGATCATCAACACCCTACAAAAAACATAATAAGCTATCAACACAACTGAACAAACTAATATATACTAATCATGCAAAAAATTCAACAACTAATAATTGTAAAAGGAAATGTAAAATAAACCTCTGACAAAGACTTATTAACTAACTCATCAGCAGATATTTTAAGTAGAGATACTGCAGCTTCATTAAAAACAACACATGTCATCTCATCATTGGTACCATTAGTAACACAAAGTTCCAATTTGTATCTGCAAAACAGAAACGATTAATAAAACGAAAAACAAACAACAAATAAAATATTAAAAAAACTTACACATAATGTGGATTGACAACATCTTCTTCACAGTTCCAACACAAATAGTAACCGTCAACCATTGACGCCTTCTTACGACATTTGTTACACTTAACATATTTCCAATCACTATGCATTTCCACACCACTTATGTTTGCATCAATGTTGAAAATTGTTCCCTGTACATGATTTAAAGTCAAAAACTAATGATTAAAAGTAAAAAAACTAACAAAAAATAATTTATTTGGGTGTATTAGCAATACAATACCTCAGCCACATCTCCTGCTGTAAGAAGGCTGTATATGTTTGCAATACTCGTAATTTGAAAGGTGGCTGCATTGTCTTCAATGATAGTAATTTGAGGAGACTCACTGAAAACAAAAAATACAACGTATATTAAACATAAAATAATAATGCATCTAATAAAACATGCCAAATCACATAATTACATAATCCTGTAGGCATCAATTTCAGGTATAGAAAGATTCAAGTAAATTTGAGTCGCCACAGTTGTCATTAAACTTGTAGAACCTAATTCAATACAAACATTTAAACATAAGTTATAAATAATCAAAATTAACAATGCAACATATCCTATACATAACACCATACCCTTGTAAGATCGAACTTTGCAAGATGACAAAATAATAACAACTGTATTTTTTGCAATTCTTCGAATATAACCATCGCTAAACTGATTCACCAAGTGTCCCCATAATGAAACATTCACTTTCATATCACTGAATTATATATATTTAAGAATGAGATAGTAAAAATAAACAATATAGACGAAAGAATTAATATAGACAACACTAACATACTTGGTGTCAGAGATAACAATGTTTCGTACACCAGGATTGCAAGATGAAACAGATTCCAATTGATACTGAACAGAGCCCCATTCCCTAAGAACGCCAATAACATCTACACACACACACACACATATATATATATATAACATTAGAAAACTTGAAGAATAAAAAACTAACAGAATAAAATGCATACATACCTGTAAGATATTTGTCATCATTAACACGATTGGCTAACAGATTGAATGGAAGAAAATCAAACACATATCGTCTGAAGACAGACGGATGCGTCGGACAAGCAGTAATACTTGTTGAATACAAGAACTGAATGAAAATATTGCACCGCAATGGACGATACATGGTACTATACTTATGAACAACAAACTTACGAATCCTGTAAACACATCCCTCTTTAAACGCATTCTGAAATAACCTCAGCAAGTTAGATGGAATCTTTGCATGAATAGATGAACCCTGAAAAAACATATACATTTTAAGATTAGATAATTACCAATGTAAAATCAAAAACTAAACAATATTGCATTACAAAGAAATACTTACTTGTGCATCAGATAGAATCATGTCAAACGAAAGGATACGATTTGTTTTAGGGTTGAACGATGTCCAAGCACGCGAGACCAACACATCAACTTGCCAGTTGTTGGTAAAATAAGCACGTAAATCCGAAATACTTGCACGATTCATTTTATAAAGTAATAAGCTGCAAATATATATAAGACTGCAATCAACATCACACATATAATCCATAACACTATAAACAAAGACTACACATATAGACCCATATACATACACACAAGGCTAATAATACTCAACAAAGAAAACATGTTACCTTTGAACAACCTAGTTTGACAACACCAATTACACAATACTATCAGCTGGCGATAATGGCAAATTATAAAAAACTTCCTTGTACACAACATTTTTAGTCATATTGTTAGGACATTTTTCTTTATTATCCACATAGAACTTTAGTCCAGCACGAGATGTTACACGAGATGCAGCAACATATAACTGTCCATGGGAGAACACGGGCTTTACTAAGTAAACACAAACATTATTAAAAGTTTGGCCTTGACTTTTGTTAATAGTCATAGCAAAACAAACTTTTATAGGAAAATGTCGTCGCTTAAATTCAAAAGGCCAAGACGAATTACTTGGAGTCATATCAATTCTACCAATGAATACTTTCTCTCCAACATGTGGGCCTGTAATAATCGTACATTCAAGAACACGACGACTTATTTGACTTACAACCAACCGCGTCCCATTACACAAGCCACGTTGCATGTTTAGGTTACGCAACAAAATAACAGGTGCACCAACCTTGAGATGTAGTACATGATTCGGAAGTCCAGAAAATTTCAAACTGTTAAGAAACTCAGGAGCATACATAGCACGCAATTCTTCAACATTTTGTGTACTCACACATATCTCATCAGCACTAAACAATGTATACATTTCACCTGGTATCTTCTCAAGAACATGTTGGTTAATCGTATCAACTTCATCATTAGTCGGACAAAGAATGCAACGTTCCTTCAAGTAATCGACATCATTAAATCTGTACATAATATTAGGGAACATATTTAACACAACTGACTCAAGATGTTTATCAGTTACAGAAATTAACATATCTCTTGGTATATGAATCCATGTAGCATCATCTGATCCATCCACAGAAACTGAAGGAAGACAACCAGTCCCCATGTCTAAAAGCCATTTACTAATTTCCTGCATTTGAATAAGATCCCTACCAAAAATACTTGGATCACGTAAACGCATGTTAGTTGTCAAAGAAAACACTTTACATGACCTCCATATATTCGGCGACTTGTTAATCGCTGAAGCAACAATTTCACTCCGTGAACCAAACTGAACAACAGGAAGTATCTGCCGAAAGTCACCACCAAATGCGACAACCTTTCCACCAAATACTTTATGCTCAGCACCAGCCATGCTGTCTCGACACACATCCCTCAATGTTCGATCAACAGCTTCAAATACATGGCGATGTTGTAGAGGTGCTTCATCCCAAATAATAAGTGAAGCAAAATTGATTAACTTAGCCAAATCTGAACCAACATCAATGGCACAACAAGAGTCCTTATCAACTTCAATAGGGATGCGAAACCGAGAATGTGATGTACGCCCACCAGGTAGTAATAAGGAAGCAATACCAGATGACGTAACAGTCAAAACTATCTCATTATTTGATCGAATACGAGCTATAAGGGTCGTCCATAAGAACGTTTTCCCAGTTCCTCCACTACCTAACACAAAAAATACGCCTCCTTTTCTAGCCTGAACAGCAGAATATATACTATCAAACACTTCCTTTTGTTGACTATTCAACCCAGTGTATTGCTTAATAAAACGTGTCCTTTCCTCATTAGCATCATACATTCTCTCAAATTGAACCAACCTGTTGATAAATCTATCTTCCGAAGTATGGTCAATCTGCGGTAAGGTTGGAAAGGAAGTCAACGACCGGCCACTCTGAATCAACACTTGCTCAATCTCTTTCATAGTATAATTCAATATTTCAGCATCTGAGAAATTCAATGAAAATTTTTTCAAAATTGTTCGATATTTATGAAGAATGTCCTCTGATAGGTATTCATAACAATCAAAAAATAATTGCCGAGGATCACTAACAGTACAAAATAACAAAATTGTAACAAACAATTCACGAAGGTGATCCCCAAATTGCCAATGATAAGCCTGGCGTACAGCATCAACCCATTCAACATCATCACCCAAAAGACTTAATGCTTTACAAGCGGACATATACGTTGGATGTTCCACCCCGTCAACAGTTCGAATCTCTTTAAAACTTCTCGGACCACACAGAACATTTAATAGCATTCTAAGATAATACTTTTCACCCATCGTAGGACTTACATAATATATACGTCCAATAGTTTGAAATGAACCTTTACGGGGCTCCCACACTCTTTCCTCTCATGCCATGTAAACAAAGTTGGGTATTCGGCATACGTCAATGTCCGGCCAAACTCATACCTTTCATTTGCAGCCATCCATTCAGTAAACTTTGACATTGCAGTTGTTGTTCGTTGTAAAACATCAAAAATTTGCTCATGATCCTTAAAATATACTCTATTACACCCTTCTTCATGAAATGGGAGTCTTTCAACAGCCACTGAACGATAATGCATGTCAAACTCAAATATCTTCCAACACGCCTCTGATGCTGAAATATACCTACAGTTCATGTACTGCTCAATCTCATTTTCATGATTTAAAAGTGATGTAAATGTTGTTCTCCCACCTTGACCTTCCAATACTGCGGTAGCACGATCTTGACCTTTGTTAATATAGCTGAAAAGATATTTAACCAACATTCCTTGGTTACACCATTCAACATTGATATGGCAACCATACTTTATAAGCAACGCACGATTATAAGGAACAACATATCCATTATCTAGCATAATATCTTGCCGACCAACACGAACTTTACGTGAGTTATTACATCGTCGATACGACGGCCACCCATCATTTCTAATAAAAGTTTCGTCACAATAACTCTTCGGAAATCCTTTAGTACATTTGCCATCATTCATACAAGGACTCGAAGGTCTAAGGTTACCACATGGACCATGCATCATATGAGTACCAACATTTAAAAAACCGATTGGGTCACCCGATTCAGAAGGCAGCTCAGCAGATATAAATCTATCAATTTCATCCGGTGAAGAAATTTTATCAGCTTGACTAAGAAACACAAGAATGTGGCAATGTGGCAGACCACGTTTTTGAAACTCTATTGTGTAAAGAACTGCAAAGACAGAAAAAAACACAATGTTTTAACACACATCATAATAACACATTAATCACATGTTAACATACAACCATTGAGAATAAAATTCATTTAACTTACCCGCTTTAGGAACACCAAAATGATGTTTTTTCCTTATGTCTTTCATGAGCTCATCAAGTTTGATCTTAAATACCCGTGCAACAATATCAGGTCTTTCAGATACTAAGTGACCCACTGTGTTTTCCTGCAAATGCTGTTGAATTTCATGCCATTTTGGGTTACACGTCATGGTAATAAAAAGATCCGGAATACCAGCCCAACGACAAATTGCCATCGCATCTTGATAATGTTGTATCATATGCCTAGGCCCCCCGGTGAAGGACGCTGGCAACACAACACGTCGACCTATAGAATCACAGTTTGTCTCACCTTCTAATATACGATCATGCAACCCATTATACAACTCCGAACGAATTGTTGTCTGATGAGTCTTGTACCATTGTAAGTCATGTTCAAGCACTTGCGAATATGCATCAACAACAAATGTAAGAAATAACCGGCCAGAACTATGCAATGTTTTACCTTCTCCCATTCTAACCATCAACCGAAAACAATAGTATTCTCTCAATGAAACATTTTTTCTTTTACTTTCAGCACTAATATTACTTAGAGGAATGCCCACATTAAAACCATCTTCTCCATACGGGAAAAGTAATGGATATTGCAATGACATGTAACTGGGATGAAGTTCAGAAATACGTTTCGCATTTGTACTACCACGGTCTTCAACAATAATATCACGGCAATCTGTAGGATTACCATCACCCGGAATCAATGCAGCAACTTCATTGACCGTAGGCAAATTAAACTGTCTCGCATCCCTTCTTCGTGTACCAAGCAGTCTAAGTCTAACAGGTTGCTGCGAAAAGTGAGTAAATCTTTCTTTGGCCATCCTAAAGCTCTGAACTAATGGATTGTGCCGATTAAGCATTTTAATTAAATCATTAACTAAACTTCGAATACATGCATCATCATTCCCAGACTGAATACACTTCTCAACTGCTTTTAATCGATTGTCAACCTCATTTTCTGTGTCATAAATATATAGTTGCGCAAATCTTGGCCGTCCATCAATATGCTGAGGTAACAAAGTACCAATCCTATGATGATTATGTCCATTCAACACATATGTATAGGGACCACTTCCATCATTAACATCCGAACAGACTTTACCACCAGTAGAAGTAAACGAAAACATTGAATTTAGAAGCTTGATATTCTCTTTAAACACCTTAGATCGCGGTTCACCATTCAGCTGTAAAAGCCGCCGCAATGGTTCCGGAGCATGCCGAAGTAAAGGTAAAACAACCTTGCCTTTACCACAACAAATAGAGAAAGTTGGATTAGACGGAGCAAGATATTTAGTACTTCCCTCACCATACCACAAGATCGCTTTGCAATAAGGACATACATATTCTGTAATTCCACAATCCCAATATGATACATCTCCTATACAAAATAAACAATCATATAAGAGAAAGTTATATTTATCATTTTAATGAGGCATTCAAACAACTAACAGTCATCAATGAACAATCCATACTTGATGAGTTTTCATCTTGGTAAACACCAGCACAAGATGACCTCCGGTTGTGCATAGATGGCGATGATGCTGAAACAAACTCCGAAGTTAAAGAATGTGATACAAAACGTGCATCACTATTCATTGAATTAGTTCCATGGAATTGATTTGAATTTGGGCCAACTGCAATACACGTAGATACAATCAGATGTGTCCTAAAAACATGAACACGTTTACATTACTTGGCATAAAAAAAATTAACAATACGTACCATAACAACGTCATTGAACTGGCATATTTTCAATGTTTGAACCAGCAGGGCGATCTCGTAATCGAGGACGACCACGACGTCTAATATTACGGGATGTTTCATTAGATCGAAATGTCGACATAGATGAAGAAGACAGTGTTGATAATATTTCAGAATCACTTGCAATACCATGGTTAATATTAACACTATCCATACCACCAAGATCTGTATACAAACAACATTCATTTGATACCACTTGATGAATAATGTCAATGTTTTATTCTCCATCTTCTTCCTCTTCATATCTAGTCCTTAAATACCTCAACTACTCATACTGATAGCTATTACATACTGGAAGCTCTACACAATACTTACCAATCCATACGTACATAATATCATGGATTATACCAAACAACCAATGCGCACCAGCCTTACACACTATATGCAAGCTCTGACATTTGTTAGAAGAATCAGCAGATAAACCAACAACATGTGAAAATATTTTGTAGTAAACTTCCTGTTATCACTGTATAAACTTGTTTTGCGTATAATGCACTCCAAAATACCATCTCACAACCCATCATTACATAAGCACAAAACACCGTATCCATACTTGAAATCACTCCAAGAAAATAGACGACTATTATATAGAAACACCATCGGATCTATATACATACTTAGAACATAACACTGTTTCATGCAGGTAAAGCAAACATCTCGATCATAAATACGCCATTAATTGTCAAGCTATACCCTAATCTATTATTTATACTACATAATTTAAATTAACAAAACACAATAGCAACAAACATAGCTATAAGAAGACATGCAACCAACCATTAAATACATGTAACAACAAAAGAAAGCAATGAAATTAAATATGAATATGAAACACCTATACACACTATGAAAAACAAAATCACACATACATTGCTAAATAGATAGTAGCTCCTTTGATACTTCGTTTCCAACTACAACTTTTCAAAACCTATTGATAAGGGAAACTAAAGAACTGTAGTAAAAAATATTAAGACAACAGTTGGGTTATTAAATACGGTTATCAAAGTTCAAATAATAATGGGGCAACATAATGGGTAGTTTTTGAACATGCACCATAATTATAGGAATTATAATTGTCTTTAATTAGATAATATTATATATTTTATACAAAATAAAGTAAACACGAAACTACCACAAATGAATGCATAACTTAAAATGCTAATTATAATTACAAACATTAGGTGTGTTAACCTAACTTAAGTTTTTTTAAACAAAACGTGTTTTTATAGAAATGTAATAATATATACTAATATTATCCTATACCATTTATGTTGTTGATTACATTGTGTTTTATTATGGAAAAGATTGTGCTTATACGAAATCACTATGTTTAGAATAGTACGTTACCCTATTGCAATAGTCCTTATATACTATTTGTAGTTGTATGTATATTTTATACAATATTAAGCTCTAATAAAGGCATTGTGTTTTTTATTAAAGCTTACTTTTTTTACTGAATTCTGATTATCAATGTAAACTTGTTTAAGTGGAAAAAAAAGCACAAACACAACCCAAACTATATAAATCAAACACTCTTTTCTGTAAAGATGGCCTAACTTTAATTGTAAGAAATACAATAACTGAAACAAAAGCCGCTTTTATACAAACTAAAATACTATCCTACAAAAAAAAGAAAAAAAAAACCATAAATAAGAGACATAGAAAAATAAAAAACAAACATGAGTACTAAAATCGCTCTAGATAATTAATCTTAACTTCCATGCAACACTTCACACTTTCAAGAGTGGACACAATACGATCCAAATGATTAATTGCCTTCCTAATCACATCGATAGAAGCACGAACACCAATGTCACGAACATCGCAAGCAGGTAATTCCAACAAATCACCTACTATTTTACGCATATCTTCTATGAAGTTAGCCACACGTTTGAAACCGAATTTCAAAACAGTCATATACAAGACATCCCTCTGTAACTGCCAAACTACCTCATCGACCAACTTTTATTTAAAAGTTAAAACGACGAAAACCAGATATAATTATACAAACGAATGATATAATCATAGGTTAAAGAATTCAAATATTCCTTTACGATTATATTTATACATACATACATATAATCATATATATATGCACCGCTAACAAACTTGAGCATAAAACATGGATACCCTGCTAACTGAAAATACGTGGAAGATTCATAAGTTATGTCACCACACCATTTATTTCGTCAAAAAAAGATGACAACTAACCAACCACGTTTTGTTTTTTTTTTTTTTTAATAAATTGAATAAATGAGACACCTCATGAGCTATAATCAATAGTTTAAAATAACACATCAAAATTTTAAGCTATGTTCAAACGACGTATAGTGATAAAAATATTTATATCTGCATACATTTTAATGTAATAGTTAAGTTAATCTCATCTTGACTCAAGTCACTGGATGCCTGTTGCAAAAAAAACACAATTAACATTATCCATAAGACAATTCAAGATATTGTTTTGTCTTTTATTAATCAACTAAATAACCGAAATATTATTTTTAGAATATTTTAAATGTAGTATCTTTTTTATGTATTATATGTGTTTTAAAAAACAATGACATGAATTCTAAATTCAGATTGACTTTTTTTCAATAACATGGAACCAAAAATAAAAAACATTGCAAGACTTCCGGTGACAAACACAAAAATGGACCCATGCTGTTTTAAATGTTTCAATGAATTTAATAAAATATGATAAATTTTAAGCTTGGGTTACAATTGTATAATTAATCATAACTTTGAGTTTATGTTTCTAATTTGAACTTATAATAAAATATGATAAACTTTAAGCTTAGGTTACAATTGGATAATTAATCATAACTTTGAGTTTATGTTTATAATTTGAACTTAAAAAAACTTTTGGTTATTTAAAAATTGAATATGAAATCACTATAACTTTTAGGATTTTCAATTAATGTTGTTAGTGATACGATCATTTTGGATGTAGCTTTCTTAATGGTTTAACTTGCAAACCACAATAGAGTTGACTTGATCATTTAACAATCTGTATATATAATGCCAAATCAAAAACACAAAACCTGTATACAATTTGTTACACTACCCGAACCATAAACTACATTACACATCATTAATATATTAAATAATACTACATTAAACATCATCCATATATCAAATAATAAAACATAATATCGAACATTAGAAGATCCTTACACAATAAACCACTATATTAACATTAAATTACTAAAATACTAAAGACATTAACATAAACTATAACCAAACATGATACATCAAAACACAAAGAAGAACAGAAGCTTGATACCTTTAGTAATTTGGAGACTCAAGGCTCTCAAAATAGACAGACCCTTGTAAGGCAGTCATGTACTTCCAAGGAAAGTAGTACCCAACTTGCATAGTTTTCATATCTAACATATAAATATCCCCACAAGTAGTCATCAACAGCATTTCATCAGTAGACTCTACATACTCTACAAACCCGAGGAAACTCGATGGAACAACACCAATACAAGGCAGAACCCATAAGTTAATCCATTCTTCATATCCCAACTTACACAAACCAACTAAATACATATCATATTTATAACGCATAAAAATGTGAAGTTGCCCAGCAATACTAACCAAAGATCCATCAAAACCTCCTCCATAAAAATCACATGGTAATGGAATACTTGAAAATTGCTTTAGGTTAACATCAAAACGTACAATTGACTGCACACAATCACCAGAACATGAATCAACAATGAAATATACACCATCTCCACACAATGTACCTAATGACCATTTTCCACCATGCTTAACAGACAGAATGTCCGTAATTTTCCTCCAGGAATGTAGTCGGGTAGAATAAATATAAACTGCCTCTGTGCCACGTCTTCTTATAACATGTAAAACCTTGTACTCATTTGCAGAATCCACATAGAAAGCAGCAGAATCAGAATCTTTTTTGAAGAAACCATGTGATTCACATGATGGAAAAGTTGTACTTGCCTGTGTAAGAGGATTCCAAATTAAAATTTGAGAAGTCTCTTCCAGGCACACACATAACATTCCATCCAAACTCCCTAATATCATCAATTCATCTGGTCGGGTTTTGAATGGTTTAACAGACATCATTTTAGGACCACAAAAGCCCGTGCATGCATAAAACAATTTTTCAAGAGAACCACAACGATCTAATTTCGCAAGCACCCACTTGGTAGCTGACGGTGACGTACTACGACAATGAATTAATGGAAACTCTGGTGTGGACAAGATAGCCAACCATTTTTTGCACACCAACTTGCAACGACCTATATCTCTTGCAGAAAGTTTTGTAAAAATACCATACATTAATATCTCTACAAGCAACTCCGAAATAACAAATATTGATTAACTGCTCACATTAGATCAACACGTGTTAGTTAGTCCAATTCACTTTAACATCAAAGTGTAAATCATAGTTATGAAGAATAGAAGGCAAAATAACAAATTGAAGAAAAGATACTTACAAACAGCAACTTTTATTTGCTCAAAGATCTGGAACAATTTTGACTGAAATGTTACCCTATAATCATATAAATAGGAAGATGTGAGAGAGAAACGTCAACCCATAAAAGACTGGAGATAATGGGAGAGAAATGCTTAATAACTAATCACGTAATAAAAGGATTAGTAACCACTAACATAGCAGTTGATTTTTTTTTAAATGGCAAAACTTCTATATAAATATATAGAAAAGGCAACATAGCAGATGATATCTCCAACTTTCTAATACACTTTATCCGGTAAAATAACACAAAACAAAATTTATATCATGTCATATAAAAACGCAATAATATATGTAACCACACAAACAACTCAAAATATCAGGTATTAGTCATACTGCCTTTACATACAACACTATCAAACTTACAAAAACCCATACATTCCACTAAGTTAACTGCAAATACATACCATAAACAATACATAACACTTTTGAATAATGGTGAGAGTACGAACAAAGATGTTCAGTTAATGGCACAGATGTTAGAGATATTTAGACAAGTTAATGAATCAATGGAGTTGAAGCGTTGGTTTTTTATTTTCCTTATAAGTAGTTTTGTTAAGTTTAGTGATAGTTGCTGTTATGGTAAAGTGGTTTGTATTCAATTATTAAGAGTTATTGGTGGTATTTTTATTTTAATGGAATGTTTTGGTTTGTTTCTTGAAAGTTAGTCTGGATGAATTGTGTTTTTTATTATGGTCGTTTTTTTATTGTGGTTATTTAATCATATATTATTTCAAACATTTAATATCTTCAGATTAATTTCTTCGAGCGACCATCCGGAGAATTGTAATTGATTTGGTTTATTTTGATGTTAAATTGTGCCTGAATATAGACTTGCACTTGCACACATGAAAAAAACACAATCTCAAACAGCTGCTCTGTGAAAAGCTGTCCACTGCCATAACCGTTGTTTTGTTCAAACATCTGCTCTGTGAAAAGTTGTCCACTGCTGAAAGTCAACCCCTGTTCTCTCATTTCCTTGGATATCACTGTTGTTCAAAATCAGTGTTTTCATCCTCTGATATGCTATCCACTGATAGATAAAATCACCCACTGTTTTCATTATAACCGTTGCAACCACTGATATTGTTGAATCATGTTTGTTCATTTGAATAATTATGCTTTGTTTTTTCAGTTTGCTGGGTTGGACAGTGTTGCTCTAATGAGAATGTACATTTAGAAGCAAGTTTATGATGAAGTTTCTGTTATTATTTATGATAATGTGTGTTACTTAGCCGCTCAAGTTGATGTTTCACACATACCACAGGGACGGAAATTGCATTTTTCTCTTAATATAAAGTATTGAAAATATATATAAGTTAAAAACTGGAAAAGGCCCCACATTTAGAGTTCATTTTAGCCCTCCAATAATAAAAAACACAAAAAAACAAAAACACAAAAAATAAAAACCAATAAATAAATAAAACACAATAAATAAAAAAACACAATAATAACCACTCCTTAACATTAGGGGTTATACCTGCTAAAATTTATTCAAATAATTAACTGCCAAGTTACACATCACATATTATCATACTACTTATGTAATTACAAGAAATCAACAATTTATAATACACAACATACAATTTACTCTAAGAAGTTGATAACCATATATATAACAAAGAACATAAGCAACTAAAATACCATACAAAAATAAAATATCTTCTAACATTACCAAAGTATATTACAATACAAATGAAAAACATAACAAACATACAAAAATAAAACAAAGTAAATTACCTAACATCGTAGATTTAAACATTTGGAGACATAAGGCTCTCAGAGTACACTGCTCCATTTAATGCATAAAAGTTGATAACAGGATAGAAATTATCAACTTTCCTCACATCCAAATCAAACTCATACACATCCCCATAATCAGTCATCAACAACCACTTCTTACTTGAACCAATGTACCTCACAAAGCATTTTATAGGCAATGGAATACAATCAATATCAGGTACAGACAAAATCCTTATCCATTCTTCACCTTTCAACTTCCACAAATCAACAGAAACATCAAATGCACCATGAAGAACAAAAAAATGAAGTTCATCAGAAACATTAACCAAAGACCCTCTAAAATTTACTTCATACTCATCAAAGGGAAAGGAAACTTTAGTAAATGTCTCTAAATTCACATCAAAGCGAACAATTAACGCCACATTATAATCCCAACACGAACCTACAGTGAAGTATAATCCATTACAACACAAAGTCCCACATGACCATTGAACGGTCTGATCATCTAAAATAAAGTCTTTAACAAACTTTATTTGCCTCCAACATTGGCTTTCCATGGAGTAAATGTAAACCGACTGATTTTTACGCCTAAATACAACATGTAAAAGTTTGTAATCCTTCAAGTAATCCACATAAAAGCCAACAACATCAAAATTTACTTTGAAAAACCCATATTTCTTAGGAATGGACAAGTTCCTATAGGCATTGGTGAGAGGATTCCATATTAACAACTGACAAGCGTTACTTAGACAAACACATAGCATTCCATGCAAACTACCTAAGATCATCATATATTAAATTAAATGTTTGAAATAATATATGATTAAATAAACACAATAAAAAAACGACATAATAAAAAACACAATTCACCCAGACTAACTTTCAAGAAACAAATCAAAATATTCCATTAAAATAAAAATACCACCAATAACTCTTAATAATTGAATACAAACCACATCACTATAACAACTATGACTAAACTTAACAAAACTACTTATAAGGAAAGTAAAAACCTACGCTTCAACTCCATTGACTCATTAACTTGTCTAAATATTTCTAACATCTGTGCCATTAACTGAACATCTTTGTTCCCACTCTCACCATTATTCAAAAGTGCCAGGTCACGAACAGCAGTTGGAGGCAATAAACGCAACGTCTCAGTTACATCATCACGAGAGCCAACTCCAGTCTTCAAAGAATGAAAGCATTTCCTCAGATCTTTAGAAAACTCTAACTCAGCTTCCAATTCTTCCATCACTGCTTTATAAAACAGTTCCTTCAAATCTTCTCCTTGATTACTTGATGAAGCCATTGAAAAACTTAAATAACTTGAGATACGATATACATGAAATGTCTGCATATATATATATATATATAAGGCTTATGGTCACAAACGCGGAACTATTAATGGCAGCAACGGTTACATGATGTAAAAATTGCTCCGGGAAACGATACAATCATACAAAAAACTGAAGAGACACACGTTTACATACAGTTATTACTATAAACACACAAACCATTAATTAAACACGGGAAACTTAAACTGGTACACGACTTACTATGCATGAATCAACAAAAATATTAATTACCCTTTAAATTATAACGAAAATATTACAAACAAAGAAAAACATGCATGTTTAAGGGAAAGGAAAATACACACAAAAAAAAACTCCAACTCAACACAGTATCATTACCAAAATACAATAACCATCATCATACATAAAAAACAACATAACTAATCTTCGCCAAAGCTGTCGATTTCAATCACCTCATCCCACTTCCAATTCTTCAGCGCCTTTACCCTTTGATTAATTCTTCTGAAATTACGAGGCTAGAGAATAATATGTCAGTCACTCATCTAGAATATTAACTAAACATATAGATATGGAACCAACCTTGTTGATCTCATGCTTTATAGAATTGTCGGGACATCCAACCAAAGCACCAAACTCCAAGTCAAAGCCTTTAGATTTGTTCTGAAATTTACAAAACAAAATATAAGCAAACATAATAAGATTCAGCATAAACAATACCAACTATCACTAACAATATAATTTACATACTTTAACATAAACGATTTACCTTTGCAGCTCCGATTGAAGACATAGTCAAGTCAGGAAGTACTCCAAATAATTCTTCAAACTGAAAAACAATATACTCATTAATAAAATAAACTACCATGTTGAACTAAAACAATGTTATCTTTACAGTTATAATAGAATTATTACATACATCTCCAGTTTCATCAGATATCTTACTCAACTTTTGAAAATGACCATCCACTAAAATGTTGTCAGCCACAAGCTGGAAAAAAAAAAACAACTGTTAACCACTGTTGTCATAGTATATTACAAAAAAAAAACAAAACAAAACAAAAAAACCATCACAAAAAACACAATAGCTGTAAATAACACAATAATTCTAAGTAACACACAATATCATAAATAATAACATAAACTTCATCATAAACTTGCTACGAAATGTACATTCTCATTAGAGCAATAAGAAAATTCATGCAAATGACCATCCACACACTCGTCAGCTACAACCTGACAAAAAAAAAAGCATGTCAATGATTTTTTACTATAATAACACAAAGGATTCCTACAAACACAAAAATAATATTAAAAAACACAATGCTATGTAAATCCCAATACTTGACAAAACAAAATGATATTACATTTCCAACTATATTAGAAGACATCATATCTGCTGGCTGCTTCATTTCCACAACGCTGTCCAACCCAGCAAACTGAAAAACAAAGCATCATTATTCAAATAAACAAACATGGTTAAATAAACACAATACCATATAAATTAACATCTTACATTTTCCCCCGAAATTGAATCCTCATCATACACAGCATTATCCATCGATCATAACTGAAGCAAAACAAACAAACTAAATAAGAAACTATTATCGAAGCGTAACAAACATCATTAACACATAAAATAAGTAACCACCTTACAGTGATATGCTTTATTGAAAAGGATGTAATGCAAAGCATTCACGGACATATATATACATCTTGTATGCTAACTACCACGTAGAAGTTATCCAAGATGAACCGTCAAGGTTGAGAGAGCGTACCCACGTAGCGAGAAACATGCAGAAAACACAGCAAAACTTAACTTGCGTTGAAAAATCAAACTGCCAATTTTTTGGGTTTGAACGGATGAGATTAAATCTTGAAGGTAACCACCTGAATTATTACGGTCAGGATCTACTTGAACGTGGGTTTGACCGACGGTTGTTTCGCGGCGAACAATTTATTAATAATTTATCGATTAATTTGATTCTTTTTTAATAAGTTACGTTTAAAACTTTTTTTCTAAAAACTTAAGTACGTAGTTGTGTTTGATTTCTTTCCCTTACATTCGGTTATAAGTTTTGTTAAAAACGAGGTTATACTCAAAATAAAGTATTATTTGGTATTATAAAACGGTACGATGATAAACTAAATCGTTCTAATGGTTTGACTTTTTAAACAACATGCTTTATTTTCAAATCACATTTGTTTTACATTATCATTTGCTCGGTTTCGGCGCAACGCGCGATATAAAAAAACTAGTACTAATGTATTATACACATATATTATTTGTTGATGTACAAAAAAACAATAATTAGTATGCATTTTTAAACCTTCCCTACTTCTACTATTTTCGTAAATATGCATGTAGTGGTGCACAAAAAACCCGAACCTGGACCCGGACCCGAAAATAAAACCCGAAACCGGGTATTATAAAACCTGGGTTTTTTATACCCGAACCCAACCCTACCCATAGGGTAGGGATTGGGTATTCATTTCTGTTATAAAACCCGAACCCGGAACCGGGTTTTTTATACCCGTTTTCAACCCGGGTTTTACGAGTACCCGGTTTCAACCCGAACCCGGAACCGGGTTTTTTCAATACCCGGTCCGGGTTTCCCAATACCCTGTTCAGGTTTTTTCGTTTTTTTTTGTGTTTTTTCGAGTTTTGTACCTTGGTAACGGCTATATAACCGTTAGAAAGTGTATTATAATCATTTGTTTGGTTTACATTGTATCTCAAAACCCTATAAAAGGGATCTTTGATGACGAACAATAAATGAAGACGATCAAGTTATTCGAAGCTATCTATGTTCATCATCTTATTCGATCCGGTTCAATGATTATTTAGGTGTCATGTATTTCTATGTTTTATGAAATAAAAAGGTTTTGCATTTTATATTTCTATGATTTATCCAAAAAAAACGAATACACGAGGCATACCCGAACCAAACCCGAACCCAACCCGATCCATACCTGACCCTACCCGAACCCGAAAATAGGGTATTATAATACCCGGGTATTAGAAAACCCGACCCGAACCCGGGTATATAGGGTATACAGTTTTTATATAAAACCCGGACCCGACCCGGGTATTGTCAATACCCGATTTTGTAGAACCCGATCGTACCCGAACCCGGTTCCACCGGAACCGGGTATTCAGAAAACCCGATTTGTGCACCACTATATGCATGTGCTAGCCAAACCCCAACTGATTCTTCCTTATGGCCCATGATGTGCAGCCCACACAAATCATCCTACACCGCCCCCAACTTAAAGTTACGTATATTTTTTGCATGACCTTCATAATTACCCAACTCTAGAGAAAACCCTACTTCTTTGTTGAAGTTTTACGGCGGCAGAAGGATAACCCCCCCCCCACCATTGCTATCTCTCCTCCACGCTAACTCCCTCTCGATCTCTCTCTCTCTTGCACTCCATCTCAATCGGTTAGTATGTTTATTTGTTGTTTATGGTTTGAAGTTCTTCGTTACATGGCTGCGTTTTCTGCGATTGTTGATGCGTATGATTATGAGATGACATGATGATTATATGAGTTGCTTGAATTATGTGTTGATTAGATTAGTTTTGTACTAAGTTAGTTTCTAGGGTTTAGATGTGATGAATCTTGAATGTATATGGAATTAAATATCGCAACCCCCGACCCCTGCCCCGGAAGGCGGGCGGCCGCGAGCTCGCATAGCTGGTGGTATCGGTGTTTATTTAATTTGGCAGCGGAATTTACATCAGGACCGTAGTTAGGAAATAGTTTATCAGAGTAAAACACCACAATTTTATAATAATAAATACATGGGAAAAACCCAAGTTTCCATTACAAACATGTTTTTAGGGATAAACCCTAAATTATTGAAATAAAATTTCTTCTTTATTTAGGTAACTTTCTATAGCCACTTTTCCAAGCCTTCAGTGCTCTCCAGTTGGCTTCTATTTTAGCTTTCACATTTTGTTACCTGAAACGCGTTTAAAACATTTTTGTCAGTGGAAAATGCTGGTAAGTGAATCCCAGTTTAATCAAAACAAATTTTATCATTTTACAGCATTGAGGGCAACCCGCAATTACATTTGTTTACATCTACTTTAATTACCACCCACGGTACTGTCAATCATGACTTGTGGTCATGCTACTACTCACAGTGTAGTAACAAGCTATGTATACAAAACCCTAACATACCAACGATAATTGTAGATTCACAAATACTCAATCACTGTGAATTGTAATTTAAATAATTGATGTTTTGTAAAGACAGTTTACAAAATGAAGGATTAACTCACATTGTTAATTTAGGTATTTCCTTGTGACTTCCTGGTTATAATCTATTAAATTAAACAATGCACATGTGTTAGTATAATAACCCAATTTACATTAGCTATACCCTCCTCCCGAGACAGAACTCCAACGACTGAGTCGGGCAAAGCCTAGTCATGCGTTACGGAGCTCTAGATCAATCGGGCAGAGTTACTAATACGTAACCGGGGGTTATAATACTTAAATCGAGGCAGAGTTTTGCTATATAGTGGGTATTATGCCCGAGAATTACTTTTACTATTTAGAGATTTGAGAGAGAGATCGAAAATTTGAACAAGGAACAACTGAACGTTAAACTTCAATTTATAGGGTTGATCAGGGGGTCTCTCGCGCCCCGCGACCTCCTGTGCTTGATATTTCGCGGTCCGCGAGCCCTGCTTGGGTAGGCCCTAGCTTGGCTGACTCAAGGGCTAGCTTCGACACGACTGGCACACGTGGCAGCCCAGGGTTACGCCTGGTGTCAGCGGGTCGCGCCCCGCGAAGCACACATCCATCAGGGTCGCGCCCCGCGAGCGATCCCTAAATCTTGTTTTACTTGATTTTTGTTTATATAAAGGTATATTGGGTCCATTTTTCGTATACAAGGTATATTTTAGGATACATAGGGGTGTCGCAAGTATTTTAGGAGAGTTATTATATCCTCCCCACCTTGTTTTAGAACTTGTCCTCGGGGTCTACTAGAACAGGTGTGGATATTTCCTCTGCATCTCTGATTCAAGCTCCCAAGTGTACTCTGGTCCTCTCTTGGAATCCCATTTCACTTTGACTAGAACTAATCTCTTGTGTTTGAGATTCTTGATCTTTCTGTCTTCAATCTGTAGCGGTCTTTCTACAAACTTAAGTTTCTCATTTACCTCTATGTCCTTAAGAGGTACTACTAATGATTCATCTGCTAAGCATTTCTTGAGACTACATACATGGAATACATCATGTATTCCTGCCATTTCTTCTAGCAGTTGTAGCTGATATGCTACGGGTCCTTAATAATCTCAAAGGGTCCAACATACCTTGGGCTTAGCTTTCCCCTTTTGATGAATCTAACTACTCCTTTCCATGGAGAAACTTTTAATAATACTTTGTCCCCTACTTGAAATTTTAACGGTTTTCGCCTGTTATCAGCATAACTCTTTTGGCGATCGCATGCTGCTTTTAGTCTTTCCATGACTTAAATGATCTTGTCCGTTGTTTCTTGCACTATCTCTGGTCCAGACAGTTGCTTTTCTCCAATTTCTGCCCAACAGACTTATGGGCTTCCTCTAATATTCGGTGGCATAGGTTTCGTTGTTTGGGTATCCAAATTCTTTTCTTATGGAACCTCCATATTCCATCTGTTCCTTGTTCTAATTCCTTAATCATTCCTTTTAATTTCTCAGTATCGTCATTGATTACTGATTCTTGTACTTCTCTAATTTGATTATTTAAATCTATCTGCCGATTTAATTTGAGAGAACGTACTTTTCTTGGCTTGTCGTGATATTTTCGACTTAAAGCATCGGCTACTACATTAGCTTTTCCTGCATGATACTGGATACTACAATCATAATCACTAAGGATTTACATCCAGCGTCTCTGTCTCATATTTAACTCTTTTTGCCCAAAAACAGATCTTAAACTCTTATGATCGGTGAAAATGGTAAACTTACTACTATAAAGGTAATGTCTCCAAATTTTAAGGGCAAAAATTATGGCTCCTAATTCTAAATCATGGGTTGTATAATTTTCTTCATGATTCTTAAGTTGTCTAGAGGCATAGGCTATAACCTTTTGACGTTGCATCAACACACATTCATAACCTAATTTAGAAGCGTCACAATAAACTACAAAGTCTTCAGTTCCTTCTGGTAACGCTAGTATGGGTGCGTTGGTTAATATTTGCTTAAGGATTCTAAAGGCTTCTTTCTGTTTTGGTCCCCATTCAAACTTAACTGATTTACAGGTCAGTTTCGTTAAAGGAATGACTATCCTAGAGGAATCCCGAATAAACCGTCTATAATAATCTGCTAGTCCAAGAAAACTTCTTACATCCGTTGGTGATTCAGGGACTTTCCATTTAGTAATCCCCTCGATCTTTGTGGGATCCACATGAATTCCTTCATGATTAACTAAATGTCCAGGGAATTGTACTTCTTATAACCAAAATTCACATTTTGAAAATTTAGCATAAAGTTTTTCCTTTCTCAATAATGTAAGAAGTACATGCAGATGCGCCGCATGTTCCTTTTTACTCTTAGAGTAAATGAGAATATCATCTATAAAGACAATTATGAATTTATCCAGATATGGTTTACATATTCTGTTCATCATGTCCATAAATGCGGCTGGGGCATTGGTTAAACCAAATGACTTGACGGTAAATTCATAATGACCATACCTTGCTCTGAATGCAGTTTTGGGAATGTCCTCTTCCTGTACTTTCAGTTGATGATAGCCTGAGCGTAAATCGGTCTTGGAAAAGAATCGAGCTCCTTACAGTTGGTCAAACAGATCATTGATTCTCGGTAATGGGTACCAATTTTTAATCGTGACTTTATTCAATTCTCGGTAATCGATGCATATACGTATTGATCCGTCTTTTTTCTTGACAAACAAGATTGGTGCTCCCCATGGTGATGAACTTGGTTGTATGAAACCTTTCGCTAGAAATTCGTCCAATTGGTTCTTCAGTTCCTGCATTTTTGCTGGTGCCAAACGGTAAGATGCCTTGGCAATTCCAAACCGATTCTATCCCCAATTTGGATATTGGTTATACTCTCCTCCTTGCAATAGGGTATGACCCGAACCGATTTTTAAAACATGTCAAAAAACCATTTTAACCGACCTGATCCTATTTCAACCCAACCCAAATTGATCGGTGTAGGTTCGAATATAACCCCAACCGCTTTTGTCATAAATTGATCTTGACCAAAGTTGACCAACCCGGTTTGGTTTATAACCTGAACACCAACCACTTCTTAAAAAAAAAGTTTTGTACACCTCTAAATTATAATGGTGATATCTAGTGGGATCATACTCTATATTGTGTGGGCTTATCTTAAATGAACTATATCTTATAACATCAAAATTTGGGCTTATCTTAAACGAGCTAAACGTGTTAACGAACAACTTTACTAAGACTTGAGCTCCGCTTGTTTACAAACCAAGCCAACTCGACTTGGCTCGTTTATAAACACACCAGAAACTTATAACAATTTTCTTATGAAGACCAAGTTAAGTCGAATTGCATGCCGGTTTCATGTTTGATTAAATATAATTAATTGATGTTAATTAAATAAACTTGGGCACAAGCTATGACATATCATATCATCTATGATTTATGAAGACCAAGTACAGTCAATTGGCGTATTGCATGTTTAAGGCCTAACGATGGTTCGTTTATAATTAACAGTTTTTAAAAATTTGGTTTTGTCCTTTTTATGAATTATGTGACCAAGTTTTGGCTAATTAGATATGACATGATAAACAATATGGTGGTAACAATATGTGCACATGAGTATAGTATGTTGGCAATATCCTTTGACCGATGTGAATATCTGGTACTAATGTGAACTTAGAGTGATCGTTATTGTGTTATAGATGGACAGATGATACTCCAATGGTCCATAGTGATCCAAGTTTGTCGTTATAAAAAAATTGTAGGAAATGGATGGAAAAAGCTCTGACGGGCGGGTCTTCTCAAAAGACATCATGGCTGAATTGGGAACCCTTAAAAATCTGTTGTTTCATTTGGAAAAACCGAAACTCTTGGAGGTTCTCTGCCTAGAAGCAGTGGCGGACCCATGAATTTTTTCATTGGGGTGCGGAACATTTTTAAAAATTTTAGGCCTCAAGGTATATAAATAAAAAATCGGTTCGTATTGGGTCGGTTCGGGTCGAGTCGGGTCATGTAAAACAAAAGAACTAAATTTATATAATCATCAAAAATACGTCAAACCTTGTTATAAACATAATTAAAATGTCGTCCTACGGGTTTTCATTTTTTGAAATCTATCCAAAACATCATCTAAACCTACTTTCTTAAGCAACTCTTTCTCTATATAACATATACAACCTTCACTTAAATTCTCATCGCCAATCCGATTACGCAAGTATCCACATCAACGAATCTGGAAGACGTATCAACTTTCCTCTTGAGAAATCGCGTCATAACGTCCCTGCTGATTGTTCCTATCGGCTATCACAAACAAATTGATCTATAAGTTCATGGCTCCATAACATATTACATAATGTATCAACTATTCAAGCCCTAAATATCATAATATAAATCACCTTAAAAATCATCTAAATAACATATACACCATAAAAAAAAGCCAAACGTTCTTCACTAAAAAAAAGCCAAACATACTGTGGTATGCGGCTATAAAAAAGGCAAAATATCACCACTAACAAAATATAACCCAGCATAACATAATGAAAACAAAACGAAGCACATGTCTACTATCGTTAGTATGCGGCTATAATAGGCTGCTAGAGGTGGATAATATCAACAAAAAATCATCAAAATAACAAAGAAACTTACCCGTGTTTGATCGGCGGTGGTATGGTCGCTGATTATGGTGGTATGCAGCTGCTGACTGTTCACTGTTGTCGTTGTTGATGTTCTGATCATTGGCGTGCAAGGACGATAAAGAGAGCAGGATAGAATATGTAAGGGTTTTGGGCTTGTTTATTTTATTTTAGTTTGAAATATTGTTGATTTGTTGGGTTTGTTTATTGGGCTAAGACTTAGTAGTGTGCTAGTTAAATGTATTGGGTATTTGGGTTTAGTTATTTAGGTATTAAAAGTAATGTAATTTAGGTAGTATTTTTTTATAAAATAAGAGTTTACTAAAGAATATTTTTAAAATATAAATTGATAACACTTTTTACCTAAGCGGTGCGGACGAAAAATTCCATAGGGTGCGGACAGGATTTTCGACGGAACTTAACACTAATTTTTTTTTTCCCGGGGGTGCGCCCGCCCACCTTGGGCTGAGCTTAGGTCCGCCCTGCCTAGAAGTCTTCCATAGGTCACAGCTGATTGAAATTATGGAAATTATGTCATTTCGTTTCTATTTTTAAGGCTTGGGTGTTCGGGGATTTTTGGGTTGATGTTATTGGGTGTTTTGTTTTTTCGAAGATGCATTAAGGTTTTTTTTTTCTAGTTTCTCGCTAGTCTTTCTATGATACTATATCATTCTTGCTTATTGAAAACATTTTTCAAATAAGCGGTCAATCTTTTGTAATTTCTAAGGGGTGCTACTAAATGTAATCCCCACATCTAACAAACTTGGATGTTTGGGAAATTCTCCTATATATTAAAAACTGAATGAAATGAACAGTAACGAATGTTTTGTCTTCACCTACAAAAGAGCCTGAGAGTGAGAAATGAGAGAAAAAGAGAGGTAGATGTGGAAGAAAGAGCGACTGTTCAGGAAACGGCAGGTCTCTGGCGAATGGCCGGTGTCCGGTGAACGGCCTTACGAATGCTCACCTACCACCCATGGAACCTAAGATGCACGGGGGTAAAGACAGTGAGAAATGAGAGAAAAAGAGAGGTAGATGTGGAAGAAAGAGCGACTGTTCAGGAAACGGCAGGTCTCTGGCGAATGGCCGGTGTCCGGTGAACGGCCTTACGAATGCTCACCTACCACCCATGGAACCTAAGATGCACGGGGGTAAAGACAGTGAGAAATGAGAGAAAAAGAGAGGTAGATGTGGAAGAAAGAGCGACTGTTCAGGAAACGGCAGGTCTCTGGCGAATGGCCGGTGTCCGGTGAACGGCCTTACGAATGCTCACCTACCACCCATGGAACCTAAGATGCACGGGGGTAAAGACAGTGAGAAATGAGAGAAAAAGAGAGGTAGATGTGGAAGAAAGAGCGACTGTTCAGGAAACGGCAGGTCTCTGGCGAATGGCCGGTGTCCGGTGAACGGCCTTACGAATGCTCACCTACCACCCATGGAACCTAAGATGCACAGGGGTAAAGACAGTGAGAAATGAGAGAAAAAGAGAGGTAGATGTGGAAGAAAGAGCGACTGTTCAGGAAACGGCAGGTCTCTGGCGAATGGTCGGTGTCCGGTGAACGGCCTTACGAATGCTCACCTACCACCCATGGAACCTAAGATGCACGGGGGTAAAGACAGTGAGAAATGAGAGAAAAAGAGAGGTAGATGTGGAAGAAAGAGCGACTGTTCAGGAAACGGCAGGTCTCTGGCGAATGGCCGGTGTCCGGTGAACGGCCTTACGAATGCTCACCTACCACCCATGGAACCTAAGATGCACGGGGGGTAAAGACAGTGGTCGCGTTCTTCCAAAAAACCCACCTAAAACCTAGAGAGAGAAGGATCAGGGGAGTGTCCGGTCGGCCAGTCGTTCCTCCAAAGGCGCGTGCACCTTCACGCCACACAGATCAGAAGTCCGATTTCCAAGACATGGTGACAGTTTGGAGGTTCAGGTGCGGTGGTGTGGTTCCGGTGGTGATTACAAGTGGTACCGAAACCCTTGGCAGCGATGTTGAGGCGCACACGGTGGTGACGGTAACAATTCAGAGGATTAGGGTTCCGACGAAATGTGGAGGTTTTCTGAAGGCGGCGATTAGGGTTCCGGCGAGTAAAGTATAACATTCGATGAGTCGAATGGAGTAGACTTCTGTTGAAGTTCAATTCATATAGCTAATCTGTTATCAGTCTATTAGTAAAATTGAACATGTGGTATTTTTCGAGTAATGTGCATCGACCCTACTGGAAGTGTTGTTGGTCAGTTTTTTTTGCAGCTTAGAGCATTTATTGAACAAGTAGCTGTGGCAAGTTGGGTTCTAAGGTGTACTCCATATGAGTATGTATATCAGACATATCTGGCAATAACTACCATCAGCAACAAGTGAGTCAAACAAACCCATCCTCAAGACCCCAAATTTTTCCAGCAAGTTCAATGCATATATTCACAAGTTAGTGAAAAAAAAACTACTTCACATTCAATTATTAAAGGAAGAATTGTATTTGGTTTATTAAAGTAAATCTTTATTTAGATTTTTGAAGCATATTGATGACATGAGTTCTATTACATATAAGCTTATGATTGGATCATCATATTTTAAGTAATTGTGTAACTATGGGACGTTATTATAATTTATAGTTGTGATTAATTTGATAGGCAATTTGAAATAAATCAACTAGCTAAATGTGTGTGTGTTAACTTCATTTGGATTTCCAGTAGGCTCGATGCACGCTACCAATTTTGCGACGGGTTTGGGGTTGACATGTTTTTGGAGCGGAGAGCGGTGGTCGCTGGCTACTTCAGAGACGCCATGGAGATGAAAAGAACGTGAGTCAACCATGGCACAGGTGGATGGAAGTTGAGTATGGTATTGGTGATATTGAGAATGAGAATTGAGGGAAGACAATCTCAAAGTGTTATTGGATTGAAGGTGGCAGGTATGAAATTGGAACAATTGTGTGTGCTTTTTTGCTCAACGGCGCAAAGGTACAACAAGATTGTTTGAGTTACTATGAATGTAGAAGAAAGGAATCAAAGATCTAAAAGTGAGGAGTTGCAGGTATGTTCATACTCCTAAACTGCTTTTGTTTTTCTTACCATTTTTGGAGTTTTGCTATTTTGGGCAGTTCATTGCTAATAGTATAACTTTATCATGTAAATATTTATGGGTTTTTGGCTGGTTCTATCTGTTAGGCTTTTGTTGCTCCAGGTGGGAATTTTAGGGGTTTTGGGACTTCTATCTACTAAAATAAAAAGGCGCCTGCCGTGCCGGGCTATAAGATAAGGTACAGTGTAGTACTTGACTTGTAAGAAAGAGCTTCTGTAAATGTAAACCTTTTTTTGTTGATTATTTTAGTGGTTATATCTTTGATTTAAAATCGAAGCATCGCCAATCTTGGTTGATTTCTTGGGTTTTGTTTTCATTAACTTCTTCACTCCAAGACCATGCGTAGTCGTTGGGGTGAATAATGCCCCACCCTAGGGCGTTTTGCGCCATGTGGCAGCCCAGTCAGCAATGGGGCATTATTGGGCGTTTTTACAAAGAGGTGTAGTGGGAATGTGGGGCATTATATAAATGAGATGTAATATAATTAAGACAAAATTGCAGAAAACAACCTTTATGTATACCTCAAACTGCACTTTATACCTTTCACTATGAAATCCGCCAAAACCAACCTTTACGTTCATGTTTTGCTACAAGTTCAACCTTTAACACAAACTCTGTTAATATTCTTGGTTAAATCACCTCACATGCTTTGCATGTGAGGGTATTATTGTCATTTCAACCTTGTTTTTTTTGTTTATTTCTTAAACTCTCAAAAATGTGTATAACCAGGTTGTACTATGTGCATACACAGTTGTACCTACCATGAAAACATAGTAATAATGTTAAAAAACCCAGATCGTCCTCGTTACTGTTGTCGCTAACTTTTGGGGAATCATCACCCAATTTACTAACATACTATTCAAACAGTTATCATACTTTTTATTATGACATCAAGATTGTTTTTCAATCATTAAGCATCATGCATGACCAGGTTGTACATAGAGCATGAACAGTTGTACATTCAAAAGAGAAAACCATGTTCTTCACATAATTCAGGTTTACACAGTGTTTACATCTTAACATATACTCAGGTATAATCATCTATCACACACAAACAAACATTCAAAACCAGGTTGTACATCGAGCATTACCGATTGTACCCACCATGAAAGCACATTATCAAGCTATATAAGAAAAATGAGAACCCAGTTCACAACATCAATATAAACAGAGCAATATGAACAATAATATTATCGTTGTGTTGGACAAGCCTTATTGTACATAACTGATGGTTCGATAGGTGATTCCATACATAAACAGAGCAATATGAAATTGATGTCCTTACTGGTACTAATGGGATTATAAGGACTCGTTGCACTGCTGCAAGTTAAGAAAAAGGAGATGTAAAGCTAATAAATATATAATGTATCATTGTTGGCTTCTTGCATGTTATGCGGTCACAAACAAGTATTCTGCATGCTTTGTTGGTCACATACAATAAATAAAAGTCTCCTTAATTTCAACCGGGTAATTTTTTTCTTTTTAAATTTCATTGACACAAGATGAAAGCAAATAAGAAACCTGTTGGTATCATTGTCACAGGCTTCCCAGGTCCATGATTTCGGAGTAGAGGGATGATAACAATCATCCACATAATCACAGCACTTCTCGCACCAATACATGATCGAAATAAACTTGAAAGAAGCAGAACGAAATCATAAAATACTAACCGAAACAAACTGCACTTTAGATAAACTTCAAACTTGATAACTGAATTGTAATGTGTACATAACTGATTGTTTGATCTGGGTGTTTGTTGATGATTCCGTATAAAGGTTTGTTGATGGATCTGTTTGATGGTGATTCCGTATAAAGCTTGTCCAACACAACGATAATATTATTGTTTGAACACTTGATAACTTGAAGACGGCGCAGATGAAGGAGGGGTGTTTGTTGATGATCTGGGTTTTCTGGTTGGGAGCTAGGAGAGATGAACAAGAAGAGTTTATGGTGGGGTCATGTGTAATTATATAATTTATTAATAAACAAAAAAAAAACAAGGTTGAAATGACAATAATACCCTCACATGCAAAGCATGTGAGGTGATTTAACCAAGAATACTAACAGAGTTTGTGTTAAAGGTTGAACTTGTAGCAAAACATGAACGTAAAGGTTGGTTTTGGCGGATTTCATAGTGAAAGGTATAAAGTGCAGTTTGGGGTATACATAAAGGTTGTTTTCTGCAATTTTGTCTATAATTAAATAAAACAAAAACCATCAAAAAATCTTATTGGATAAAGAATAGGAAGATGGAGGATGATTGGACAGACAAATGGGGGGCAACGCGTGATTTAAATCATGCGAAAACAAAAAAATGACCAATCACGCCCAGGGGGCGGTGGTGGGGCGATATTGGGCGTTTTGGTGGCTTTTTTTGAAAAAAACCACACCCATTACGGGTGGTCTAATATGTTAGATTATATTACTTTTCTTGAAATGTGATTGTTTGTCTGATGTCAATCAATATTGTAAGACGTTACGCCTGCACGAAGGTTGAATTCCAATCACGCTAGCTCAAAAAATCATCTAATTCTTTTTGTTATGTAAGCTTATTTACTAATTAAGCCTAAAAATGCACATTTAACATGTTGGTGGTTGTTTTTGATTTGCGAGACTCAGATCAACCATCTAAGAGGCCTGGAAAAGGCACCCTCATAAACGAAAGTTGGTTAAAAGAAGTCGTTCGTTTTTTCCACCCAAAACAACAAACACGGGTGGGATGGCAGTTAAGAGCAAGGAACAATCAGCTAATTCTTTTTGTTCAAATGATGCTGACCGCCTACTAATTACAAGCAGCGCAACACATCAGCCATGTAAAACATGTAATTAATGGTTGAATGTTAATGACACTAATATGTATGCCTAGACATACCATTTCTTAATGGTTGCGTATGTTAAAGCACCATGACAACTTAATGGTTCTCAGTTAGGATAACGAATTCTCGCCAAAGTGAGACCAATAATGTCGCGCAACGCGCGACCGGTCGAATACCCCTAGTTGTTTGAAAAATAGAAAACAAACAAATTTAAAAAAAAAGTCAAAGTTGTGTCAGAAGGAAAAGGTGTTCATTTTCAGTTTATGGTTTCTTTAATTTGTTTGGTTCGGTTTATTCGGTTTTCAAAATTTTGTAACCCAAACCAAAAATCAAACCAAATTAGGAATATGCAAACCGAACAAAACCAAACCAATTTGGTTTGGTTTCGGTTAGAAACCAAATATAACCAAATTGTACCTTAATTACTTTTTTTTCCTAACTTATGTTTGTGTTTTACCTTCCAAAGAACAAATCAGTAACTGTTGGTTCTAGTGGAACCCACAAAAAAACAGATGATTGAAAAGCCAAAATAGTCTACAACATCTGATCACCAATAACAGTGCTTTAAAGATCTTCTCCTCCCAATGGCAAAGACTCAACATCTGCTTTCTCCACAGTCTGCTAAAGCCAAAGGTCTGCCTCAGAGAAACTCTGCTGAAGAAAAAGTTTGCTGATCCAAAGGTCTGCCAAAGTGAACCTCTGCTAATGAAGACAAAGTCTGTTGAAGCAAAGGTCTGATCATCCATTGCTGATAAAGATAAAGTTTGAAGAAGCTAAGGTATGCTATGGCTCAACAGATGTTAAAAACCAACAGAGGATAAAGATCAACAGATGATGAAGTTCAAGCAGATGATTGATCAACAGAGTTTTCCTTTATTATCAATGTAATAGTGCTTAGGCTATAGCAGATGTTAGAAGTTGGTTAGGCTGTTAGATGTCGCTGTCTAGGTGACGTCAGCTTAGGTGCTTCAGACGTTTGGTTTGTACTATAAATAGAACAGTGCATGTACTGTTCTATTTATCACTTTCCTCTTGACATTTTGTAAAAACAAACTAGGAGTGATCAGGCTAAGGGGGAGTTTGTAATTCTCATACATACGTAAACATTGTAATTGCAATCTTTATAAAAGAATGATGATGAAAGCATTCTTCTCATTGTTGTGATTTAAAAGTTCATTATTCCGCTACATATTTCCATATTTGTTTATCTTCATTCATTGTTTCATCTTAAACTATCACAATAATCAAACTCAGATCCTAACAGTAACAAATTTAAACCTAACAACATATAAATAAAAGACATAATAAAAAATTAAAACAAACCTATCCATAAAGTTGTCGTACACACAACCACAAAGTTAAAACTGCAAAACATAGATCATAGAAACTATAAATAGTCAACAAGTCTAATGACACAAAATATAATAATCTTCAAACATGAGTCTTTCTCCAACTCGAGTAAACCTACATACATAAAATAAAGAAAATTTAAAAAAATAAACATGAATTTTGATCAACATTTGATGTAACCATGGGGATACATATACTTAGAAATTAGATTTAGTATTTGGGCTAATAAATTGTATATAGTTTATTAAACATTATTATTTTTATTTATTAATTAATTAAATTAACGGTTTATTCAGTTATCCAAATAAAATCAAATAAACAAAAATGTGGATCCAAAAACTGAACCAAAAACCATATTCACAATTCGGTTATGGTTTGAAACCAAACCAAAAACAGAATTCGTTGTTTGTATCGGTTTATTCAGTTACGATTACGGTTTGATTTACGGTTTTTATTTGGTTACGGTTTTTTCTGAATACCCTTAAGGACAGTGCTAGGCCAATAAAAGAGCATTATCTCTATATAAATTATATATAAAAAAAACAGATAGCGTTTTTTTGTCTTTTATTCTATTTCGTCATTTAGTGTAAACTTTTTTATTTACAACCCATATAGTTTAATTATTGTATTTTTTTTTCTTTTACTTTAACCAAATTATTTTCTACCCCAAATAGTTTTTAATGAACACGTTAATACCGTTTTAGACATATTTTTTAGCTTTTCTTTTTCTTTGCTATAACGAGTGTGGCAAAGGTTTTTTTAGTTTAGGCTTTTTTTAACGAACGCGCCGATACTTATTTGAACATAATTTTTAATTTTTCCTTTTCTTTGCTATAACGAGCACACCGAAACCGGCCAAGTTTCCATCGTTATATTTTTTGTTTACCTTTGTTATTTACTATATTGTTTTACCTTTTCTTATTATTTTGATGTTTAGAGCTGAGTTACGACGCAAATAGCATAACACATTTAGATATCATTTTATTTAAATTTACAAATTTATTTATCGGTTGTCATGTGTGTTATACGCTCTAAATTCCAACAACATTCATGCGCAACGCGATGATAACTACGACCCTAGTTAATAATTAAATCTGCACTCATTAGTGATGTTCACTTTCTTCATATTCTATTATCAAAATCATCAAGTTCAAAAGACCCGAGAGAAAGCAAAATAAGTGCTTAAAAAGACTTGTTCTGTAATCTATCTACTATAATAAAAGAAACCAATAAGTGACACATGTCATTCATTGAAGACGTCTATATTTGTAATTTCCTATATTTTCATACTTATTTTATATCAATTAATTAAATAATAAATAATCAATTAATATTAAATCTTATCTTACTTTGAATGTCGGATAGAATCATCCTATTTTTTCTAATAATATATTATCTTCAAATTTAAGTTATAAATTAAAGATATTTTTTAAATAATAACACAAAACAATAATCTTAAACTTAAAAAAACAATAATACGCTCATATAAAAAATTTAAAGTACAAACAAAATATACAAAATAACTTATTAGACATTAGATCAAACTTAAAAAAACACTAATTAGGAAGAGAAGCTAATAATATAATTCTGTTTTTGATTTTTCAAATTGGGGTTCTAATCAATTTAAATTAAACTTAACCAAGTTTGTGATTTGATTCGAATTAAACCGAACCAAATTTATGAGGGTTTTTTTTTTTAAATATATCTTTTTTTATTATGTAGCATATAAAATTAGATTTATTCAATCCATATAATAAATAGGGTTTATAAAGATATAACTTTTTATTGTTTAGTATATAAAGTTACATATGCTCAATCCGTATAAGAAATGAGTTTCTTAAAAATGTAACTTTTTTCATTAATTAATATATAAAATTAAATTTACTCAATCCATACAATACACGGGGTTCTCAAAGATATAACTTTTTTTTATTATTTAATATATAAAATTACATTTATTCAACCCATGTAATAAACGAGATTATTGTTTTATTATTTGGTATATAAAATTACATTTATTCAACTGATGTAATAAACGAGAGTATTGTTTTATTATTTGGTATATAAAATTACATTTATTCAACCCGTGTAATAAACAATATTTTTAAAGATATATTTTTTATTATTTAGTATATAAAATTAAATTTATTCAACCCGTGTAATACACGGGTTCTAACCTAGTATTCATATATAAACAAGTATATATTAGCGTGAGTTGTGACCCCTACCAAGATTATATGATAATAGTAATTCGTGATCCTCAAGGGAGAAGTCATTTGTGATAACTACCAAACTTTGTGATACAAGAAAAAGGTACTTACGACCTTATTAGTGAAACATTTCAGTAATAATAAGTTAGACGAGTTTAGTAAAGACAAACTCTTGATTGAAAACCAAAAAGTAAACATAAGTTAGATTATTAACATCCACTCGAAGTAATAATAAATTGGAATATTGGATTTTAATAATCACAACTATTCGTCGTTGGCCGTCAACAATCCCAACTTTAAAAATAACCACTAGCGGTCCCAACTATTAACATATTGGCCTCCAATGAACCCTGACTAACAAAACCTAAACGCCGTTAGTCTCCGGTCGCCGGAAAAACGTTTTTGGCCGGAAAACTCAACATTTTCGTCTCAAACCTCTTTTTAACCTTATTAAGCACCTTTACGAACCTTTTTCTAGTAAAATCCCCAATTATTGAAGTCGCCGGAAAACTCTTTTCTCGCCGAAAAACTTCTTTTTGGCAAAAAAACTCCACTTTTTGGACGGAAAACTCAACTTTTTGGCCAGAAAACACAACATTTTCATCCCAAACCTTTTTATAACCTTAGATCAGACCTTTAGAAACCTTTTTTTTGGACAAAAACGGATTTCCGGCGACCGGAGACTAATGTCGTTAGTGTTCTGTTAGTCATAGAGGTGCACAAAATAATCGGTTAATTAACCGTAACCGGTTAATAACCGATTTAGGAATAACCGGTTCAATAGGTTATTTAACCGTAGGTTAGTAACCGGTTATAAGTATTTAGTATAATAACCGGTTTTTTTAAACCGGTTTTTTAACCGATAGACTGGTTAACCGAAAAAATAACCGAAAAATTCAAAAAAAAGGCAAAAAAAACCGGTTAATAACCGAAAATAACCGGTTAATTAACCGAACCGGTTAAAGTAATTAACCGGACCAGTTAAAAAAATAACCGGTTAAAGTAATAACCGGTTAAAGCATTAACCGGTTAAAGTCAAAAAGTCAAATTAACCGGTATAACTGGTTAACCGAACCGGTTATTAAAATTAACCGGTTTGTGCACCTCTAGTTAGTCAGGGTCCATTGCTGGTCAATATATCAATAGTTGGATTGACAGTGGTTATTTTTGAAGTTAGAACTGTTAGCGGCCAACTGCGAATAGTTAGGATTATTAAAATCCAATATTCCTAATAAATTAAAAATAACATATTAACATACCTTTTAATTTTTCAACAATGCAATAATCACTTTCTCAATTTCACCAACACATTTTGAAGATCCAGTAAAAGCTTTCTTTTTCATAATGTCATTGTCCCTGTCCTCTTTTTTTATTTCAACAAACATCAGACAAGGAAATTTACATCACAAATATGGACCTAAAGATAGCAAAATAAGAAGCTAAAGCATCTTCAATCACACTTTAACTTCTTTCAATAGTAAAATGCACGAAAACGGCTTCATTGACTGCATTCATCGTAGTAACTATCACTTATAACAGAAACAAACCGCTCGAGCCAAGGAAGCTGGTGGAGATCCTTAATCGTGTTATCAATGTACGAGGTGTCATCGTCTGCACACGAGGATGATGATGATGACGACGATTCACATGGGTTCGTATGGTGGTCACTGAGGCTAAACCCACCGGCAAGAAATCTTTGAATCAATGCGAGTTGTGATCTTTCTTGGTCAGAGTAAGCATCCATCATGTTTGAAAGCGAACCAAAAGACTCCCATGCCCATTCCTCAAACTGTTGGCCAGGGTCGGAAGGAGTGGTAGAGGTAAAGGTAAGCTGGTCATTTTCTTCTTCTTGTCCTTCGTCACCCCACGATGCACATTCGCATGTTTGTTGACCGTTTACATATTCAGCACCGCAAGAATAGCAGAACTCGTGTCCACACCTGCACAATTATATGCACCAGTTTTCTGTATGAATTCTTGAAAAATATGAGATTTTTTTTTTCAAATAAAATTGGGATCTGTGAGTTTGTTAATTAAACTGCTTTATACAACAAAAAATTACACGACCCATAGGAAGTCAACGATAAACTACCTAAACTAGGGGTGACGGTCGGGTCAGGTTGGCAGGTTGAATCGTTGAAGCCAAACACAACTCATATTTATTTATGTCAAAGACGTCAACCCTAATCTGAGCACACTTAAAATTGTGTAGCCCACACACGATTCATTTAACACATTTATCAAAACGAGTCAAACGGGTTGTAAATGGGTTGTAATCAAAGTGTAGACGGGTTGCAATAAATGGGTTAAACCAGGGGCGGAACCACAATATAAGCAGCCGTAGCACGGGCTACGGGTCAACCCCGTATTCGCAGTGTTATTTTTTCGTTTTTATACAAAAAAATACCCCTAAAAATTACGAGAATACCCCTAACCATAAAAATAGGATAGTATAACAGTGTAAATATAATTCTTTTTACAAGCACAAACATAATTGTTAATAGCCTATTAAGCTAGACCATTAGCCCAAGACCCAAAATAATAATAAATCAGGCCCATTTATATGTTGATTATGGGGGCGGCAATGGGCCTCTTTTATACGCAATCGAATGGGCCCGGAATTTTTGAACAATGCCATAGTTTGTGCAGTCGAAAATGATTTTTTCATATAGTAAAAGTGAACGACGTGATGGAACGATTTCAAGCTATGAAAAAATAAGGACAAATCTATTAGGTATTTGTTTTACTTTATTTATTTATTGTCGTTTTTTTAAATATTGTATGATTGCACGGTAAAAAAAAATCTTGGGATACCCCTGATTTAATAGGCTAGTTCCGCCACTGGGTTAAACAGTTCATAAACGTGTTGGTGTCAACCTGTTTAATTAGACGGTTTGACAGGTCAACCTGTTTAATCAAATTAGCTAAACCGGTCAACCGAGCACGGGGTGTTTATTAAACGGATTAAACATGTCAACTTGAACGTGGCCCGTTTATCAAATGGGTCAAATTAATATGACAAAACAATACCTATAATCATCTTCATGGACATATTTTTGTTCTCTGTCAATCATCAATTGTCATACTTTGACTTTCAAAGTCAAACATTGTTCAATCTTTAAATGAATTTACTTAGTTTCTAACAAACAACCGATACGTATGTCTAAATCAGGAGTCAAAAAGATCATACCAGCAAGTCAAATCATAGCAACCATGGGTTAACTCAATCATCCTCTCACACATCTGGCAACGTTTCCATCGTCTATTCTCAACAAGACAGTCAAAAGCAGCATCACCGTCAACGACATCCATCTCCTCTGCTGAGACTTCCTGAAACTCATCACAACTAACTGAAGCATGCCAACGGACCCCACATTTCACGCATATAAATCTACTACAAACAGGACACTTAACACAATTATCTGTCAAGTCTGCGCCAGAACTAGGATCAAGAAGAACCGCACAGTCAGCAAAAGGACAGTAAAACTTGTCAGCCACACACGCATTTGGTTCCAAAAGAGCTTCCTCTAACGACATAAAAGAGCCAACAGGAAGAAAAGACTTATGTTCAGGGACAGAAATGTAATATCTGCATTTTGGGCTCGGGCACCTGATGGGAACCTCAGATAGCCCAACTTTTTCATCAACATAAGCCTTCAAGCAATGGGAACAGCATTTGTGTGAGCATTTCAGTGTGACCGTCATGAACGATGGTTTATCTTCACAACATATTAAACAATTTTCAACAGTTAGATCGCCCTTGGCATCATGAACGATCCCAATTGCCACTCGCGCCAGGTGCAATGGAGGCTCGAGATTGACATCAGGAACACATTTTAGAACAAAATGTTCAAGATTTTTAACATGTTCTAGTATTCTTTGTTTCAATGCCATGAAAAGTGGATTCTCAGGCACTTCCTCATTTGTAATCTGCCAAAAGATAATTGTTCAAATGGTAATACAAGATAATACAAAAAAACAAGATTTTATATGATATGCTTAGGAGCGGCTCAACTGTACAAAAAAATAAGCTGAAGCTTGGGGCCCAAATTTTATTAGGGCTTGACTACGTTCGATTCACGTTCAATTCTTCCTCTACAATCACAACTCCCTCATCTCTCAACCTCTCAAATTTTCTGTTAAAATTGTGTAATTCTGTGCCTTTTAGAAATCGTGTACAAAAGTATGTGTCATCATATTACCACGGGTGTTTGGATCCTAAGCATAAAAAATTTCTCCTTTTAATTACGAAAAGAGCCCCAATTTTGGAATCCGCTTGAGGCCCCAAAAGGTTGAGCCGCCCTGCATATGCTTTTGAATAAATGAATGTAATGAGCATACAATAATCAACAAAGAATTGACTCACCTGATCAAATAAGATTTGGGAATCGGTAAAAGCATATACCCTTTTGACGTTACATCGAATTGCTTCAACTAAACCATCCATCAAAGCTAGATAATCAGCTACATCTTCTTCAACAAAAAATTCAAGCTTTTTCTGAACCCGAATCACAGGAACCTCATTAGGTCCTTCCATGATCACCCCAATTCCAGACACCCCAAAACCTCCATTCCCCGGGTCCGAAACCGACACACCCTTGAACAACATCCGAACCGAAAACTCATCAAATTCATCAACTTCATCATCGCCATTCTTCACAATTTCTTCCAACTCATCCTCATCACCACAACAACTTCTAAACTCATCTTCATCATCTCCAAACTCCAACTGAACTACACCCTCCATTTGAGTTCAAACTCTGTAAAATCCACACAAACCCATCAAATTTCAGAATAATCTCATCAAATTAAACCAAACCCAGATCACATAAGCTACAATATTCAAAACCCATATTGAAAAATACTAATTTAGATTAATCCATTCAAAATTAAACCAAACCCAGATCACATAAGCTACAATCATCAAAACCCATATTAAAAAAAAAAAAAAAAAAAAAAAAAAAAAAAAAAAAAAAACTAATTTAGATTAATCCCATCAAATTAAATCAAACCCAGATCAAATTAAATCACATAAGCTACAATATTCAAAACCCATAAGGAAAAATACAAACTTGATCAGCAAACTGAAAAGGGGATATGAATATATGATCTTGAAAATTACAAAATTGAATAAATAATGTGAAGTGATGGTTCCGTAATCCATACCTGTGTAATGATGAGTTTGGTACTAAATCCATAAACAAATTGTTTTGAAGGAATAATTTTTTATCTGAAATCACAACAAATCTTTGAATTTCTAATACTTTGACTAAAATAAGAAGTAACCCTAATCTGACAAAACTGTCGCTTGTTTTTTTTCACATAAAACTACTTTTTTTCTTTGGATTTATTATTATTATTATTTATTTATTATTGTACGAAAGTATAAATAATATTGGAAAGTTAAAAATACGATTTCTCGCGCTGGGGGAAAGAATAGAATCATCCGTGACTGTTAGGTTTTGGCGTGACGTGGAAGCGAAAATGGACAATTTATAAGTATTAAGGGGGTGTTTGGTGTTGCGTTTTCAAAATAGATTATGCGTTTTAAAAATAGATTTTACGTTTCCAAAACTACGTTTTGAAAAAGCATGTAGGTACATGCTTCTCCAAAACTGCGTTTTGGAGGCAAATAATCACTTTTTTCATCCAAACACTTTTTTAGATTATTTATGTTTTACAAACGCAATAATTAAATAATCACTTCGATACGTAATCCCAAACACCCTCTAAATAAAGTTTCGACATATTGTATTCATAAAAATTTTATAAACATTTAGGTATTCATGTAGCAAATAACTGATTTTATTAGAAACTCTGTGAAAATTATTGTATATAAACATATGAACTTAAATCCATAACCTTTTTTTAGAAAAATCGATAAATCTCTATAATTAATTAATAAGTACATGATGTTAAGTGACACATTCTATAGCCTCGACATTGTTTTCTTCTCTTTTCTTACTAACCTATCCTGATTCACGATCCGTGAACCGCTTCTTTTAAACTTCCCCACTCATTTCCTTAGGGTCGTATTATTGGCACATCTTGGGGGATTAAATCGACACCCTCAATACGCATCGTATAGGCCTATACGATGCGTATTGAGGTGGGTTTAAACTTCTATGTCTGCCAAAGGCTGCCAATGTCCCCTTACCAAAAAGTAATACACATCGTATAGTCCTATACGATGCGTATTGAAGGTGTCAATTTAATTTTTTAATTTTTGCAAGGTAGCTTCCTGTCACGCGGTAGCTTTCCGTCACGCGAACGAAGAAGCAACACTTTGGACATTTGTCGGTCTTCAAAACATCTAGGAAACATTATTTGAGAATACCCCTGAATTTATCTAAGTTGTAGAATGAGATCCTCCGCTGTTGGGTTATCATCTTTCAACCCCATTTTCCTTAAATTTATCGATTCTGTTTTTCAACAGGGATGTAATGCAATGATTCCTCTCAATTTAATGGACCGACACTTTCTTCATAGGACTCACTTGAATCGTCTCGGATGTAATAACAATACGTTTAGCATCCGTGCCTGCTTGAATTGCAGAAAGCAAAGGATAATGAAGATGAACATTGTATTTATCACGAAAGTATTGAACAACCGAGATAACAGCTCCGATTTCATCAGCTGCATTTGGAACAGGAGAGTTGAAAAACTGCAATTGGAGTTGATCTTGGAACAACATACTCTTGTTACCATATGACACATGATAAAAGCACTTCTCTAGACAATCTGGGATTATGTTCCGTAAATTGGGAAGCACATATTTGCTTCAAGATTTACGTCTGATGTCCATGTTTGATCACATTTGACTTCATCTGCGGCAGTCCACTGACTTTCTTCCCTCGTGTCTGCACCATGATCTTCATATTCTTGGTTCAATACCAACTCATCTTTAGTAAAACCCCCGGGCAAACCTTTTATTAATAATGTTCAAAAACGAGAATACAAACTAAGAGCATTTGGCCAAGGCGACACGCCAAAAAACCAAACCTCAAAGAAAAAATACAAACAAAGGCCAACATACAAAAGACCACAAACAAAAAATGAAAGAAGCTAAACCCCATGAGCAATGTCTCTTGCCGATTCATCCGTTTCGGATTCAACCTCTACTTCATCTTCAACATTCGTTTCAATCAAAGCTTCCTTCACCGGATCAAACTTTGTAAGCATCACGTAATAAGCCTTCAATTTCTCCGACCATGAAGAAAACACATCACCCGGCGGTTGCGTGTTTGTTTCGTAGTATTTACGAACCATTAGCATCTCTTTTTCCCACAACCCATACTCGGTATCGAAACAATCTTCCTCTTTTTGAAGTGTGTCAAACGAGTTCTTTGTGTCAATAATCGGGCCTTGTCGTGGCCCGAAATTCTGTTTTGAAACATCAAAGTAACCACTTCCATATTTTGGGCCTTTGTTTTCTATTAGAACCGGTTCAAGTTTTGGGCCAGGATTGTTTGGGTCAGCCGAGATTGGGCTTGACCTTTTCGCAGCACCCACATCAGCCCCTAAGCTAGGCCTAGGAGAATAGCGATTCGGGCCTGTATAACATGGGCTTTGATTTTCATTTAATGTAGCTGGGCCTAGGCCAACAGCTTCTTTTTTTTCGCCCAATGTACCAACGCCCAAGCTAGGCCCAGCAGCTTTTTTGCTGGGCTTAGCCGGGCCCAAAACCTTTGCCGACCCACTTGAATCATGAATAACTTGGCCAGACTTACTTAGTGGCGGAAATTGATCCACAGAAAGAATAGATGGGCCTGAATCCAGTGAGCCCAAGCAACAAGACTCCTTGGTATTAAGCCTAGCAGCCTCCACATCAACTGTTGGGCCAGAACCATTATTCGAGACACCTGAAGGACCAGCTCCACTACATTTTGGGCCATGAACCAGTCTCTCTACATCATTTTTTGCCAATGGAGCCCACTTAACTTTGGGCTTTTTCTTTGTGACCAATGTAAATCCATCATCTTGGACCACTGGCTTTTTTAATGCAGATTTTGTACCCGGTTTATCACTAGCAATATTTTCATTTACCTTCATTTTGTCAACCTGTTTTTGAACCATATCATGACTCGACTCCAAGTGACCAAAAATCTTACATTTTCCACACAAAGGCGGCTTCCATTTATACGATAGATCAAGGTACTCAATCTTACAAGGACGATTATTAAGAGACGGAAATCGAACCTTAACACGGTTAGGAAGACCATATGAGGCTTTAGCTTCCACTAGTACTCGAGCAAAGCTTAATGGCCCTCTTTTAGATTCACACCGTACAAACGTTGCTTTATCTAACATAAGCGGCTTCCCAATACTAATAACAATTTGCCCAATATTTCCACCATTCCATAAGCAAAGTGGTAGATCCTCTATGGTTACCCAAATCGGCACCTTATCCAAATTCGGCTTTGATAAAATAGTATTCGGTTGCCATAATTGTAACACAAGTGGAACATTTTTCACCAACCATGGATTCCTTTCCAAAACTTGAATCATGCCCTCATCATGATCAAACGTAAAGAAATAAAATCCACCACTTTTTTTGTTGATAGATTTAAGCCCAAAATTATGCCACATTTTGATCAGATTTTCTTTCACCGTTTGGAATGAGAGATTATCACCCACAAAATAACCATAGAGTTGTAGACGATGAGCTTTTATACTCTTGGTCATAAAATGTCCATTAAGATCCACAATAACTTCTCCCTCCTCTACATTAGGCGGATCATAGAACAATCGTGTTTCACTTTCTTCAATATCAAGTCCCTTAGTCAATTGAGAAAACAACTCCTTATTCCAAAACTTCGTAGCAAATATTGGATCCACATCTACCCCATTAGGACCAAATTTTAAATTTGGGTCACACACAAACTGAAAAGTGGGCTTTTTCAATTTGGATGGATCAATGGACCCAAAACGCACACTATCCAAGCCCACCCCTTCATTTTCAGAATTAAATTTTCCATTCAGGCCCATACTAGACATCTTATTTTGGGCCTTAGCTTGATCAGTTGGCCCAAAAATAAATTCAGAAGCATCAACAGTTGCCGTAGGCAAGACTGCATTCAGATTTGGACTTTCATTAGGTGCAGATGGGCTTACATTAATAGATCCATTGTTACTCTCACCTGGGCCCATATTTGTTGGGCTAGAGACTCTCGGTCCAGAAGAAGAGAAGTCTGATTCCCCAGCAGGTCCCACCCCATTCGCATCCATCTATGCCCGTTGATCAGGTCCCTCATCTGATGGCTGAGATTTATTAGGGTTTATTGATGTGACATTCTCTGCAGCCGCCAGAGAATGTTCCCCACTGACGTCAGCAGCATGAAACCCATCATTCTCCATAATTTCCAACGACAACACATTCACCGGCGATGCATCCTTTTTATTTTCAGACATGATTTTCAACCCAGAAATATCCTTAGCAGCCGCCAATGAAGCATCCTGCCGCATCATCCAAACTTCAAACTCACTTTTTCCGATTAATAATTCCTTCACCGGCGTCAAAGACTCCGTCCCATCTAACTTCTCCGGAATAGGAATATTCATTTTGTCATAATCTAACACATCATACAGAGAGGCAATTTTAGGATTTTTAATACTACTTTCCATCTGATTCTTCATGATCGAAGGAGATGAATTCACAAATTCATCTTTGGTAGTGTTTATTTGAGAACCTGATTCAGATACACAACGATTCTCCATTTCCAGATCAGCAAGCAAATACACAACGGTTCTCCAATTCCAGATGAGTAATGTAAGGAGAAGCGTTGAGATAACGGACATCCATCAAGCTCAAAAACAAAACTTGTGTTTCCCATAGTCATAAATGATTATGGTTTGTATTTCCCATAGCCACCGTTCCCATAGTCAAAAACGGTTGCGGTTTGCACATTCAATCTTCATTGATTCATTAAAATTAACAAGGCGGTCTCTTTGCTTCGTCCACTAGAACTATTTGTGTATGCATTTTTTTTGGTAGTTAACAGCGCTAATGAGGCGCCATTAGAAGAAGTACCCAAATATTTGGTCGAATAATGGCCAATAAGAAACAAATCTGTAAAATTAAACAATATCGATTGCTATAACAGGATGGATGTGACACACACAGATAGATAATATCTGATTGTTTCAGTTTTTTTCTGACTATTTCAGTTATGTTTCAATAAATAATATCTGATTGAGAAGCACTAAATTAACAACGGTTCTCCAATTCCAGATCAGTAATGTAAGGAGAAGCGTTGAGATAACGGATATCCATCAAGCTCAAAAAGAAAACTTGTGTTTCCCATAGTCACAAATGATTGAGGTTTGTATTTTGCATAGCCACCGTTTTCGTAGTAAAAAACGGTTGCGGTTTGCAGATTCAATCTTCAATACTTCATTAAAATACCACTAGTAGAAGAACCCGGCACGTCTTCATGTTACGGAGAATGTTCTCGAAATTGAAGGAAAAAGAAAAGATTTGTTGAAATCGAAGAAAAGAGTAAAATTGAGGCGTGCATTGTTTAAATCTGAATCAATTGGTATGTGTTCGTATCAGCATTGTTTATCACCATGTGTGAGCATTGGAAGCCCGACAAACAGTCTTCCAATTATATCGTGTCAAGATGTTTCAGTTTGCACACATTCTCACTCAACGAATGTTAGGGTTTCGTTTCTTCATGCTCCAACTAAACCCTTGAATCCCAATGCTTCTCTAAAAATATTCATTGCTTCATTAAAATTAACAATGTTGTCTCTTCATTGCTTCATTGCACATTGAATATTCACAGTTGCATTTGGAACAAGAAGTCCAACAATCCGTTTATTATCTGTTGTTGTCTAAACAATATGAATGCACGCAATGAATTTGACAATTGTGACAACTTATTAAAAGTATAAATGTGACAACTGCTAAATTACAAGTAATACTTGAACTGCTTTCTGATTATTGCTTTATACATACATGTGCATCACATATTGCAAATGTCATATCATTATTGCATAAGAGCTTATTTGACTCGAATGATGCACGAAACACAGTTAGCACAATTATCAGACAAATCAGAAAAATGTTGACAGAGTTCAGTACATAGACAGGCAAGGTATTGAGACACAGAATGGGCCAGAAACCAAGTATTACACTAGTATAATGTGTAGGAAAGTAAGGATCACAAAACTGCCTTCCTAGAGATAGTTTAAGTGCCGGAAAGTGCCTAAAACTCACTTAAACTGCAGAATTCTGCAGAAAATCAACAAATTCAGCATTTAAAGACATTTATATCATGCAGAAATATGCTTAAATGGTCCTGAATGCTTTCCTAAGTGTCGGGAATTAAAATTGTCACAAAAGGGTATATAAAGCACACTAAACTACATAGTTTAACACCTTAACGAACCGGTAACCAACCGAACAACCGGACACTACCTGAAACACCAAATTTACACTAGAAGCATTGTTTTAACATTACCAAGCTAGTTATGGTCCCCGAACATCATAACACATTATATAAATATCTAATAACTAAATCCTTAACCGGATACTTGAATTTCAACTACAAACTAACTACATGGTTTAACCTAGCCTACTACCCCCCCCCCCCTCACCTATGGGACGGCCCATACATGGCCCCCACCATCTTGATTTTCTTTCAATTAAAAATTAGATCATGTTGGCACTTTTTGAGCATAAGAACCATGAGATAAAGTCTTGAAATGGATTATAAGTAAGCCTTGAAGTTCATATCCTCATAACCTTCACACACTAAAACACACACTTCCTCTCTTCCTCTTGCCTTACTCTCGGCCGAAACCAAACCCACCATCATCACCTTCATTCAATCATCTTCAACTAGTTCCAAGCATATACAAAGGTGTTAGAGGTTGCATAAGGAAGCTAGGAGTTTTCGGAAGTTCAAGGACCTTCTCTATTTGCTTTTATCCACTCTATTTCTTCTCTTGATCATCCCTAGCCTTGAGCTAGTGGTAAGAACATCATACACTCGATTTTACATCTTATCTAAGTGGTTAAAGAATGATACATGATGATTAACTTGAAGAACACTAAGAATCAAGAGAATGAAACTTGAACATAAGCTTAAATCATGAAGAAACTATGTTGTTTATGTGTTGATTTACTTGTTGATTGTTGTTTACTTGTGTAAATGATGTAGATCATCATATGATCTTGCTAGATCATGATTAAAAACATAATCTAGCAAGATGAGAGGATGAAAGTGTTAAAGATTAATGGATAATCCTCACAGAAGTCATGAACTTGAATGAATAAGTTGTTTTCTTGTTAAGTGATGAATAAAGTAAGTTTAAAGTCTTGTAAATCTAAGATTTCAAGAATGATTTTTCAAGAAACCAAGTTAAAAATACAGGTTTTACTAAATCTTGGTTCTTATATAAATAACCCTCATTTTTTGTGGTTAAACAAGTGTAGAAACTCATGTGAAACAAGAAAAATCTATGAAGAAACATTTTTAGAAAATATGATCATAAGTTGTAAAGATCTAAATTCTTTAAAAAAAGTTGTTTTTTAAAGAATCAACCACACTTTAAAGGGTAACAAGACTTACTAAATACCCTAGTAAGTTACTACAATTTTTTATAAATATTCAAGTTCATGGAGTAGTAGATTATGCTTGTTTTTGGCAAGATTGGTAAGTATAGATTGCTTATTGTTGATTGATTGTGTTGATTTACAAAAGAAAATGATATACCTTCAAGGTAAGGTATGGAAACCTCCATTTTTAGGGGAAACTATGGCGAAACTTTTTCTAAAAATTAAACACTTAGAAAAATATTTCTAAACATATATTTACAAGTGTATTTCAAACTATGAATTTTTACATAAACTTTGCCATAATTTTTGTTACAAAAATTATAAATTTTGGAGGTTGGTTTTTATAAATAAAAGTGATTATAATATGTATTTAGGAAATATATATTTAGATGTCACCATGTGTGTGATTATTTGTATATTATGTGTATTAGTTATATTATTTTAGGACTTGAAATAATATAACTAATCAAAATACCAAGAAATTACAACCCAAAATATTACCAAAATTCCAAGAGAATGGATATATAAATTATACCCACAATACCGGTAAAACCGAACAAAGGAATATAACTTACAAAATATTCCGGAAATATTATTCATGTGTATATTTTGGTAAATAATATTTTAGACACCAAAATAACAAAAATATGATTTTCACAATTATTACAAAGTTATATCATATTTTTTACAAGAAGAAAATATATTATTTTTGGGTGAATAAAAATATATATTTTCTTGGAAATATTAGAAGGTATATTCTTTTTGGAAGAAATATACAGTTTCTCAAACAAACATCAAATATATTATTTTTTGGAGAAAAATAAGTTTATATATATATTTTCTAAGTGAGACTTGAAAATATATTATTTTTTAGGTTTACATAAAAATACAATTATTTTTGCCAAAGGGAAAAATTATAAATAATTTTTCTAAGTAACATTCCTCAAAATATATATTTTGGAAATATATATCAATGTATTTTTACTAGAAATATTATTCCGGAAAAGTTGATATAACATTAAGTATAAGGATACTTAACGATTACAAGAAATACGTATTTTCGTACGTATAAATACACTCCGGAATACGACCCCAATACATGGCAAAAATATACAAGTATAAGAATACGAATACAAATACACCCATCCTTGGGAAGGAAAATACATGTATAAATACCTGAAAGGTATCAAGTTAAATTATATTGTTTTAATGATTATTCCAAAATTTAATAAATATAATTTAAGTTAAAATATTTAATATTTTGAAAAATAATTATATCACTTGGAATAATATTGAAGACACAAAGAAACGTAACTCAAAGACACTAAGTAACACTAAGTCAAGGCACGACCCGCTCGTCTAATAGACCTTAGTACGTTGTAGGTAGTCGTGTACACCAGAGGAAACTTTGAGTTACAGGCGGATTCGAAGAACGCAAGACTGTGAGTTCATGTCCCCCTTTTCTTTTAACTGTTTTCAGTTTTACAACTTCGGGGGTGAAGTACATGTTACAAAATGTTTACAAACAATTACAATTGGTATGGTTAGCTATGGAATGCACTGTAGATCATGTGAATGGGTAGGCGCACTCCTAAGACCATTAATCCTCGTGTTAGGACCGAGGGACATGAGTGATAGATCTATTTGGGTGTAGCGAGCCCACACCCATGTGGACCGGGGTTTGGCCCATGAGGTGACTATGTCTTACAGCCGGAGGCCCGGTACAAATCTGCTAGGTTTGAGCCTTCCTACGTCGTTGCACGCATGTTAATGGCCTTGCAAACCATTAGTTGATCTGTTTCCTTGTTTGCTTTCATACCGGGATTTACAAAACATACATACATACAATGATTACAAAGGTTTATTCGTACACACAAACAAACACATGAACTCGCTCAACTTTTGTTGATGTTTTCAAACTACATGTATTTCAGGGAATTAAAAGTGGATCTGGCGGGCGTTGGATGTTCAAGTTATGTTGAGAATAAAAGATGTCATCCGGTGTCTTAGGGTTTGGATAGTGTGTCTTATCCTGGACCAAACACATCTTCCAAAGCCCGGTTTTATTTAATGTCTTTTGTCGAGTCTTTGTGAACTCTTAAACAAGTTGCATGGTTTGTACTCGAATTTGAAGTCTATGTTTCAAGACAATGTTGTTTTGTTTTTAAACTTATTTAATGGATGACCATCTTCGTTTTATCATATAGTTGTTGTTATGATTGAATGCAATGATATTAAGCAAGTCACACATAATCACGCTTCCGCAAAAGTCAGGGTGTGACAATAAATCACCTCCAATCCTTTCCTGGTCAAATCACACACTATAAAGTTTAAACTTATCGTGTGTTGTAGTTTGGAAAGATGACCGAATAGACATCTGAATAACAAACTGTGGAGAACTTGTTTGCGTTATCCTTCAACATAAGCTAAAATACGTTAACATACGTTAAAATACGCCAAAATACGTTAAAATATGCTAAAATACGCCAAAATACGCTAAAATACGCCAAAATACGTTAAAATACGCTAAAATACACTAAAATACACCAAAATACGTTAAAATACGCTAAAATACGTTAAAATACGCCAAAATGCGTAAAATACCCTAACATACGTTAAAATACACTAAAATACGCTAAAATACGCCAAAGTACGTTAAAATACGCTAAAATACGTTAAAATACCCTAAAATAGGTTTAAATAAGCTAAAATACGTTAGAATACGCTCAAAGACGTCAAAAATACTATTAAATACACAACAATATGTTAGAATACGTCAGAATACGCAAAAATAAGTCAAAACACGTGACTAACGATATTTCCACACACGTATACATATAACACGGCACTATGGAGTACAAGTGGATTTCAAACAAAACTGTACGCAATCATAGAATACGATATTCGCACACAACCGAACGGAACCGAAACGACTTATGTTGAAGGTATACGTCATAAAACGACAAAATATGCGAAAGTTCGGCAAAAAACGAGACGTATACGCGTCGAACCGAGGGAAACACGATAAAACTAAATTTGAAATAATGTCATATACGAGCGTATAGGTCTATGTCGTATCGTATATCAGCTTAATACGCATCGTATAGGCCTATACGATGCGTATTAAACTTTGAATTTTCTAAAAAATACCCCTGAATTTATCAGAAAAACAGGGGTATTTTAGTAAATTCATTAATTAATACGCATCATATAGGCCTATACGATGCGTATTGAACTATAAATTTCTAAAAAAAAAAAATTCAAATCAAGGGTTCCATCATTACAGCCACTTGTTTTCAACGGGGATGTAATGCAATGATTCCTCTCAATTGAATAGACAGACACTTGCTTCATAGGACTCACTTGAATCATCTCAGAAGTACTGAACAACTGAAATAACAGACTGTTCGTTTGCAAATTCAATTTTCATTACTTCATTAAAATTAACAAACGATTGCGTCTTTCAAACTCAACGGAGATAGCATCGTTTTCCTTATCCGTCTTTCAAACTCAACGGAGATAGAGACTTTGAAGAGGCAATCTAGAGGGTCTAAACGCACAAAAGTGACCCGTCGAGTGGGCATCAGGAAAGAAGCATATAAAGAACCTTCAAAAGTTAGAGAATATACAGAATTCAAAAGTTAAACATATTTTATTAGCTATTATACCTCGTTTAATAGCAAGATAAGAAGGATGAGATATCGGCAGTTAGCTCGAAGAAGTTTCTCTCAATCATTCAACACGTGTGATCCAGAGGTCGGTCTCGGGTGGGCATAAGATCCGTGGGCCCTATTGTCGGATCTGTGACTCCATGGAAGATGTGATTAAGGTAAGCATACAGTATCATGTGTCATAAAATGGTACATAATCCCAGATTGTCTAAAGAAGAGCTTTTATCATGTGTCATATTAGAGTAGTATGAGTCTGAGTCCATTGTGGTTCGTGAATGTTTCGAATCATCATAGAAGACGTGTCGGGTTTGTATTTCTCATAGCCACCGTTTCTGTAGTAAAAAATGGTTGCGGTTTGCACATTCAATCTTCATTGCTTCCTTATAATTAAAAATGCGATCTCGATTGAAGATGTAATTGCAAGACTGTTTGTCGGGCTTCAAATGCTCACACGGGGTGATAACCACTAGTTTGTTTGTTTTTTTATAATTTTACAGACGATTTAAAGAAACAGAGAATACGTTACGAGATTCTTCGAGAATTAGAAAAGGAGAAGAACCGTGGGCCCTATTGTCGGATCTGTGACTCCATAGAAGATGTGATTAAGGTAAGCGTGCCGTATCATGTGTCATGTGTCATAAAACAGAACATAATCCCAGATTGTCTAGAGAAACGCTTTTATCATGTGTGATCCAGAGGTCGGTCTCGGGTGAGTTGTGGTTGATTTATAGGAGGAGGTTATGAAACGAATATATGTTTATGCGAATTTAAAGGACAATACTGACAGGGGTGCTGGTCTTTTTTCCCACTGTGCAAACTTGAAAAATCTCACCATAACACATTGTAGACTGGTGAGCTTGAATGGTTTTAATATATTTCATCATGGACTATCTAGAAAAGGAGAAAATACGGAACAACAAGGGTGCTGGTCTTTTCTCCCACGTATTTTATGAAATGAACTGTCACGTGCGATTGGCACGTGTGATTATCAAATGACAACTTGAGGGGTCTAGTCCTAGCTAGTTTCTCCCACGTGATACGCATCTAATATGACACAAGATAAAAGCGGTTCTTTAGACAATCTGGGATTATGTTCCGCAAATTGGGAACCATATATTCGTGTGTAAAAGCTTGGAAAGATGACCGAATAGAGATCTGTATACACCCTTGGTATTTGTTTACCACATGACACATGCTAAAAGCGCTTCTTTAGACAATCTGGGATTATGTTCCGTAAATTGGGAACCACATTGTAGACTGGTGGGCTTGAATGGTTTTTATAATATTTGAAAATGGAAATGATCGTGTCAAGATCTTTATCTATCATGTCATCGACCAACTGTTCGAAATCCCTTTCGTTTCTCGGGTTCGCATTCGACACAACAAAAAAACAGTGGCCTGATACGTATCGTATAGGCCTATACGATGCGTATACGCATCTAATATGACACATGATAAAAGCGCTTCTTTAGACAATCTAGGATTATGTTCCGCAAATTGGGAACTACATATTCGTGTGTAAAAGCTTGGAAAGATGACCGAATAGAGATCTGTATACACCCTTGGTATTTGTTTACCACATGACAAATGATAAAAGCGTTTCTTTAGACAATCTGGGATTATGTTTCGCAAATTGGGAACCACATTGTAGACTGATGGGCTTGAATGGATTTAATAATACTTGAAAATGGAAATGATTGTGTCAAGATCTTTATCTATCATGTCATCAACCAACTGCTCAAAATCCCTTTCATTTCTTGGGTTCGCATTCGACACAACACAACACAACACAACAAAAAAAAATCAAAAAAACAATGGCCTGATACGCATCGTATAGGCCTATACGATGCGTATCAAGCCCGCCGCCAGACATAACCTGCACCTGTCAGTCTGCCATGTATTTTACTTTATTTCAATACTCATCGTATAGGCCTATACGATGCGTATTGAATTCAAAAAGTGTGCGGATAGACAGGGGGTGAAGAAACACGGAACTAATTAAGGGACTAATCAGTTTGGTTTATGTTCCTACCATAATGGTTAATCTTCTTTACGGTTTCCTGAGCTCCTTAATGACTTGGGTTATCTGCAAAACAGAACACCGTTACTCGTTAAGAGGGGAATGTGGGGGTTTCCCTCTTAACCGGGCTCCGGCGTGAGAATAAGCGACTGTGTTTGGGAGATAATTAAGTATTAAGTGTGAGAGCCGAGAGAATGGAATGTTTAACCTGTGGACTGAGGTCTCTATTTATAGCCGGAGAGGTGTAAGAGGATGTGGGCTGATGGGCCTTGGGCCGGAAGGCGACAACCTGGATGATATGCTCCTTGTCCTACTGGTGTCGACCGTTAGTGGCTTCTAGGAGCTTTCTGGAGCTGGCGCAATGTGATTGGAGCCACGTGTCATTGTTGTCGGCCTGGACGCCCTTCTGCCATCAGCAGGTAAGTGGAGATCGTGGGGCAGTTGTCTCTGCCTTGTGATTGGTGCCATGTAGGCGTCCTTAAGTACTTTTTGTCTCCTGCATGTCAGATGATCGTGGAGCACGATTGAGCAGAGCCAGACGGACGTTGATTGGCTCTTTTCTTCTGCCACTTGTACCTTGTGTACTATTTGGATAGGCCTTGCGCCGTAGTCATGCATGATTCTTGCTGAGCACGCTACTACTCCGCGCGGGGTAGGGGCTTCCAAATGTTCTTTCAGAATGCTAAGTGTTAGACATGGAGTCTCCACTTGCTCAGACCTCGCGCCGGATCATTACATATGTTTGTAGCCCGCGCGAGGTTGGCAATAAGAAATATGTTGATTAAGGAGTATGGTCCTGCGCGAGTCCTGACTGGAGGGTTGCGCGGCGTTTTTGGGACCATACCCCTTCAAGTCCCCCCCAGTCCAGTGCTGCACCATGCGCGAGGCAAGTGGTTGGAGCTCTGGACTTAGAAAAAAATTGTAGTAAAATGCTTGTTTTTCGTCTCGTCGGCGCGCGCGTACGAGTGTTTATCACTTGTTACGGCGCGGCTAGGCGCTTGGCAGTTGGTAATGCTTTGGGTAGCCATACGTATTGCGCGTCATGGATAACCTCTGTATTAAGTTTTTGAACTTTTGGGCGGGAAGATCATCGAAATTTGAATTTCTGACAGGTTGGTAAAAAAGGCGTGGTTGGTGACGTTTGAGTTGACCTCTGACGGTTGTCATCAACTTGTCCCTGACGAATCGTATTTCTGTCAGAGAGTGAGGCCCACGCGCGCGTGGTAACCGTCACTCCGGGAAACACACCTTACGTGGCGTTTTCTGATTGGTCATGTGCGCGGCGATATCGGCACGGTTACCCATCGCATTAAATGCGATGGGTATATATATCTGAAGAGACATTAGAAGTCGTCACTTTCTCTTCTACTGTTGCTATATTTCTCTCTATTCGTCATCTACAAATCTTCAAGTTTCAGCAGATCTTCAAGATCTTTCTTCATAACTTCCAGTTCTTCCCAAAAAACTTGAAGTTTATCCACTATGGCTGAAGAACAGCATGAAGATAATCCCGGAGAAGAAGGGCCTGTTCCCGTTCTGAAGTGGGATTTACGTCTTTTCGAGCAACTTGTACGAGGTTTCCGGTTTCCACCGGAATGGGATGCTAGATACCCTGGTCAAAACCAGACGGCTGCCGACGCACCACCGGGGTATATTATGTTGTATGAAGACTTCTTCCAACAAGGCAACTTCCGACTGCCGACGACGAACTTCATGGCCCATATTCTGCAGTTTTATGGGTTTCATATATCGCAGATGAGCCCTCCCGGGATGGTCCGGGTTCGTCACTTTGAGTTCTTGTGCCGGTCTCATGGTATCGAGCCGACGGTTGAGAAGTTTAGGGTATTCTATCAGCTTATCCGGAATATGGGCTTCTTCTCTTTTGCCAGCCGAGGGGCTGCGAAGAAGATACTCTTGAATCCTCCCAAGAGTTTCCACGACTGGAAACCCAAATTTTTCTATATTCGCGAGGAGGTGATTCCGATCGCCATGACATTTCGCGCCTGGACGGAAGCGATTGTTAAGGAAGATCTGGTGATCCCCAAGAATGACGCTTGGTACAAGAAGCTTACCTCTACCCCAAACCGAGTGTTTGGAGAAAATGTCTTGGTAGCGGCGCACATGAGTGACCAGTGGCCAGCGGATAGCAAAGACGTTCCGGTCTTAAAGCTTGAAGATAAAGGTTAGTTATTTCAATTCTTTTGATCTCTTCGTTTTGTAACTTGTGCTAATCTATATATTTGCGTGTGTAGAGGCGCAACTGTACCAAGCTGCTTTCTCCACCTTTGGTGGTTCCATGGGTGTGCGCCCGCTCCGGGCTGGAGAGGAGTATTGGTATGAACAAATTAAGGGTAGCTTTATGTACCCGGTTGCTGATGCATTTGCTGCGCCGCCTACCGCAACCGAAGGTGCGCATATACCTAACCCTCGTCCTTTGCGCTCTGTCACTTATGTTGGGAAAGAGGTTGTCTATCTTTCCAGCGAAGAGTCTGTGGGATCCTCAACCGGGGAGTTAAGTTCCTGGTCTACCATCTTTGCAGGTGTGCTGCGCGATTTGGGAAACGACCCGGAAGAGATGAAAAAACCAACCAGGAAGAAGAAGGTGATCAATCTTGATCCTGAAGTGGTGAGTAAGAAAAATGGGAGTAGCCGCGCAGCTGCTGGTGCTGCTGATAAAGGTACTCTTCGGCTTCGTCAGAGTGACTTGAAAGATTATGTGATAATTAGTGATTCACTTGAAGGCTTGTCGCGCGCAGGCGAGAAGAAAGCTGGAGCATGTGGCTCAAAAAGTGGAGGTAGCGCGGGTTCTCGCAACCCGGATGCTGGTGCTACTCCTTCCTCTGTTGCGCATGAGGAAGAGGAAGAAGAAGAAGAAGAAGAGGAGGCTGCTGAGAAGTTGATCAGCAGGAAAAGAACTAGAAGCGAGACCACCACTGGTGTGGTTGCTGCGCAGGTAGCTGGTGCGGTTCCCTTGATCGGGAAATCGAGCAACTTGCGCTCTCTTTACAAATTCTCTCCTGGTACGTTTAGTTTTGTCTTCCTTCTGTTGCTTTCTCTTCTTAATCACTTAGCTTCTGCAGAGACCAAGAAGAAGACCCCTGAGAGGGGTGTTGTGCTTACGGAGCCAGAGCCAAAGAGGCCAAAGATTACCATTAAATCTTCCAAGGCTGCTGGGGCTGAGTCTGCCAAGGATAAACATGTTGTTGAGGGGGATCAGGCGAAGGCTGCAGAAGAGAAGAGAAAGGTTGATGAGGAGCGTAGGGAGAAGGTTGATGAGGACAAAAGGAAGAAAGCTGAGGAAGAGAAGAAGAGGAAAGATGAGGAAGATAAAAAGGCTGAGGAGGCGAAGAGGAAGAAAGCCTTTGATATAGAGAAGGAGAAGGAGAAGAAAAAGGCTGTTGAAAAGCCTATTGATGATGCCTTGAGATATACCGGTGCCGCTGCTATCGCTACTCAAGAGAAAGCGCAGGGTCCGGGGGTTGTGAGCGTCGCGGGGTCTGCCAAGCCCTATCAAGAGAAAAGAAAGGACCCTGAAGTTGAAAAGCCTACTCGCCCTACGCATACTGATATCCCCCATCGCTCCAAGGTGACTTCTACTGGGGGATCAGGTCCGTATGTTTCTGGTGGCGCGAGCTCTGGTGGAGCTGGGGGTTATAACCCATAAGTTATCGGGGCGAAGGATACCCTTGGTGACATTTACTATAAAAGTTATACTGAAGAGGAACGTGGTAATGCCCCCACCAGGCTCCCTGGGGTTTGAGGCAAAAGGACACCTTTCAAGAGTTCGGCCCTTGCCGCAATTGGTTCTTGAACTCCTTCACTCCTGGTGAGGTTATCCGACAGAGGGCGAAGACTCATGAAGGGCTATATCGCACCTATGTGATCGGGGAGGCCAACACTCGTGCTGCTAACCATCAAATAGTCCGTGAGTGGCGGACAATGGTTAGGGAGTGGAACGACTGGGAGAAATATCGCGAGCGGGTGCTGAAGCGTGTTAACGAGTTTGAAAAGTCGAAGGCTACCTTTGATGAAGAGAAGGCCAAGTTTGAGGCTGATAAGAAGGCAGAAGAATGGGGGCGCGAGGGCCTGAAAAACAAACTTCAAGCTGCTGAACAGCAGTTGGCTAAGGAGAAAGCTGACTTCAAGCGCATATGTGAGAAAGACAATGAGCGCGCGTTCGCAGCACATAACAAGATTGTCGACCTTGAAGCCAAGGTTGCTGAGTTGACAGCGAAGGTCGAAGATGCGCAATCTGCGCAAGCTGCTAAAGAGCAGGCTGAGGTTTGATAAGACTTCTCTTTTCGATTTATGCTTTTGTTAGCAGAGTTAAGTGAATCTTTTACCCCTTGCAGGTTGAATTGGCTGAAGTGAAGGTGCGGCTATCGAGCAGAGACAAGGATCTTAAGGCCAAGGATGCCGAGATCGCTGAACTGAAACGCCGCCTGAATGAGCAGGTTGATAAATGCGAATCCTTGGAAATCGACCTTGAGGCGGAGAAGGTTAAAGCCGCAACTGCTGAGGAGGCCAAGCAGCGAGCTGAAGAAGCGCGTGATATTAGTACCTCTGCCCTCAATGTAGCACAGACTAACTATGCTGAGGCTCAGGGCATCGTTGATACTCTTGTCTCTGAGGCCGAGTGGATGCGCGGCCGCGGAGTAGTGCTGGTATGCTATTTCTTTTTTCCCTTGGTTTTATTTGTTAGGAGTTGTTTTTAATACGCAGTTTTCGTTATAGGTTGCCAACTCTGTCCTTAACGCTGGAGAACTAGACCACGCTGTTGCTGCTTTGACCGATGCCGCGCGCGCAGTTGGTAATCGAGGAGGGTATCTGGAATGTGCGCAACATGTTGAAGAGGTATTTGGACAGGAGTTTGACATTAGTCATTGCTCGGTGACTGGCCAGGCTAGTGCCGAGTTGACACGTGCTGAAAATGCTTATGATCACTTATCACTGCTTGTGATGGACTTGGTCGCGAAGGCTCTAGAGCATTTTGACTGGTGTCAGCGGCTTAAGGCCATTCTCGACCCACCGATAACTGTTGAACTATCAGATGGAGATGAGCCAGCCGGTGATGACGGTGGAAACAATGGTGATGACGGTAAGCCTGGTGATGATGATGGTGATGAAGGCGATAAGCATGATGGTAGTGGAAATGATGAATTTGAATAGGTTTTGTCGACAGGCTTTGTGCCTTGTAATTTTTTGTTTGTTTTGAATGTAAGCTCTTGCGCGGTCGCGCTTGTTTTAGACTGAATGAATGCTGTTTGTTTTTTATATAACTGTTGTGTGGTTGCGCTTATTATAATGCTTGCTTCTTCTTTCTCGTTACAATTATTGCACTGTTGTTAGAAACTTTGGTTAAGTTAGCGCGAATAAATGTAAGTGTGGCTCCTGTGTGAGTGTAACTGCCCGGTCTCGCGCTATGTTCGCGGAGGACCTTTATTCAAAAGCGTGTAATTCACTGAAGTGTTTTCGTGCTAATCAAAAGTTTAACACGCATTTGTAACTCAAGAAGCAATATAATAAAAGAAAACATGTCGTATGTTTTCATTACCGGGAAAGAGGCGCTTAGGCCAATATACATCGCATAAGTAGCAAAAAGGGCGCTTAGCCAATCATAAGTGATAAAAAAGGCGCGTGGCCACATGAGTAGGTAAAGGCGCAAAGCCTAGAGCAGTTACATATAGCACTTGCGCAGTTGTTGCGCATTCCACGTGCGCGGGATGATGTGTCCATCAAGGGTGCGCAATTTGTATGCCCCTTTTCCCAGGGCTTCGTGGACCAAGTATGGGCCTTCCCATTTGGGTGCTAACTTCCCGGGGCGTTCAGTGTTTGAAGCTTCGTTATCTTGAAAGACGTATTCTCCTGGAGTGAAGGTACAAATGCGGACTCTCGCATTGTAGTACCTTTCCAGTTGTGTCTTGTATTTCTCCTCTTTAATACGCGCAATCTCGCGTCTTTCTTCCAGGAGATCCAAATCGATACGGCGCTGTGCTTCATTATCAACCGTGTTGACTGCTGTCAAGCGCAGTGAGGGGAGTCCAACTTCTGCCGGGATAACTGCTTCCGAGCCGTATACTAGGCTGAAAGGAGTTTCGTCGGTGCTTGTCTTCGGCATGGTGCGATGAGCCCACATGATGCTTGGGAGTTCATCTACCCAGCCTCTTCTCTTTGTGCCCAGTCGGGCTTTTATCCCCTCAACGATACTCTTGTTAACGCTTTCTACTTGACCGTTGCCCTGGGGGTGTGCAACGGAAGAGAAGGTATGCTCGATTTTCATTTCCTTCATCCAAGTTTGCAGATCTTCAGAAGCGAAATTGGTACCGTTGTCTGTGACGATTTTGAGTGGGAGACCGAACTTGCAAATGATGTGTTCCCAAATAAACTTGCGCACCATCATTGCGGTGGTTGACGCGAGGGCTTTGGCCTCCACCCACTTAGTAAAATAATCAACGGCCACAATTATAAATTTGACGGCATCAGGAGCGTCTGGGAAGGGTCCCACCATATCGATTCCCCACTGTTGGAAAGGCCAAGCAGTGGATACCGGAATAAGATCATTCTTTGGGCGCAGGGTTTTTGGAGAATGCCGCTGACAGGAGTCGCATTTGCGCAGCTCCTTCAGGGCGTTGACGTGCATCCCTGGCCAATAATATCCAGCGTTCATAATCTTTGCGACAACCATGCGTGGTCCAGCATGGATGCCACAGATTCCTTCGTGAATCTCCCTGATCAGGTAGTTTGCGTCTTGGGGGTCCACGCAGCGCAACAATGGCCCCAAGAAGGACTTTCGGTATAAGATACCACCGTTCATCTCATAATGCAAAGCTTTGTTTTGAATCTTTCTTGCTTCTGCCTTGCTTTCAGTGAGTATTCCTTCTTGCAAATACTGAATTATAGGGGTCATCCAGGATGGCTGCCCTATTTCAATCACATTTACCTGTCGGAGTAGTACTGATGGATTTTTGAGTACTTCAATCCTTACGTCTTTTGCGAAATGTTGAAAGGAGGTTGAAGCAAGCTTGCTCAGAGCGTCAGCTGGTTTGTTTTCAGAGCGATTGATGTGGTCGACCTTGTAGGATTTGAATTGTTGAAGCAATTCCTTCGCCTGCTCTAAGTATAAGGCCATAACTTCGCCCTTTGCATCATAGATTCCGTTGATTTGACTGGCGATCAGAAGTGAATCAACGTGTGCTTGTAAATTTTTAGCTCCCATTTTGATGGCGAGGCGCAAGCCTGCCAGAAATGCTTCGTACTCTGCTTCGTTGTTGGTATTCTTAAAGTCCAACTTGATGGCGTACGTAAATTCATGTTTTTCAGGGCTCACTAGGCGCAGGCCAGCTCCTGCGCCATCCTCGTTTGAGGCGCCGTCGGTGTATAGCAACCATAACCCTTCGCTTGTTTCTTTCATGGGAGTCTCAACAACTTCGCAATCCTTGATTTTTTCCGCTGGGACTTCTGTAATAAAGTCGGCGAGCACCTGACCCTTGATGGCTGGGCGCGGCCTGTACAAGATGTTGTGGCCTCCCAACTCGATTGCCCATTTTACGAGCTGCCCAGATGTCTCTGGCTTTTAAAGTATCGTGTCGATATGAAAATTGGTAAGTACGGTGATCACATGCCCTGTAAAGTATCTGCGCGGCCTCCTGGAGGCGTGTATTAGCGCGAGCACCAATTTTTCCATCGTGAAATATCTTGTTTCTGGGTCGATGAGTACCCTGCTGACGTAATAAATTGGAGTCTGGACTCCATTTCTCTCCACCAGTAATACCGACCCAACTGCCTTGTCGGATGACGACAAGTACAGGATGAGCGGCTCTTTTTCGAACGGTGCAGTCAGGGTAGGGAGTTCGATCAAACATTCTTTCATTTGCTGAAAAGCCTTTTCTGCTTCAGGGGTCCACCTGAACTCTTGTTTCTTCACACAGTTGCGCAGAGTGCTGATAAAAGGGTATGACTTCGCGGCGTGATTTGACAAAAAACGGTTTAGCGCGGCTAGGCGGCCGGCCAATCGTTGCATCTCTTTGATTGTTCTTGGTGATGGCATTCGTTCTATTGCCTGGACTTTTTCTGGGTTCACCTTAAAGCCGCCATTTGTGACTATGAAGCCTAAGAACTTCCCTTCTTCCATACCAAACGAACACTTGGCTTGATTCAGTTTCATATTCACGCTGCGCAATGAGTTGAATGTCTTTTCGATGTCCTTCAACATTTGGTCCTCTTCAGGACTTTTGACCACCAGATCATCGATGTAGACCTCAATGTGCTTCCCGATGTCCCCCGCGAAGGTCTTATCCATCAGGCGCTGGTATGTGGCGCCAGCGTTTTTGAGGCCGAATGGCATCTTTGTATAGCAAAAAATCCCAAGACCAGTAAGAAAAGCTGTCTTGTCTTCATCCTCGAGCTTCATTTGGACCTGGTGGTACCCTTTATAGCAATCTAAGAAGCACTTCCACCTGTATGGCGCTAGAGAGTCTATCTTTTTGTCGATCTCCGGTAAAGAGTAGCAATCTTCAGGGCATGCCTTGTTGAGATCGGTGTAATCTACACACATTCGCCATCCTCCGCTAGACTTCTCTACCATCACAGGGTTCGCAACCCAACTTTGATAACGGACCTCTCGTAAGATTCCAGCTTTGAGTAGTTCGCATACTTGCTCATTCATTGCTTTGGTTTTGTCTTCCCCTAAGCTGCGCCTTCTTTGGACTTTCGGCTCAACAGAGGGGTAGGTGTTTAAACAGTGCTCAGTAATGTCGCGCGGGACTCCGGTCATGTCAGCCGGAGTCCAGGCGAAGATATCCATATTCCTGAACAGGAGTTGCTTGAGACGCGTTCTTATGTTTGGAGAGATAGCTTGGCCTATCGTCACCGTTTGCTCCGGGTATTTTCGGTTTAACACCCATTTTTCTGGCTCATCTGCTGAAACCTTCGCCGCTTTCGTTGGGCGCAGCTCTTCCGTCGACATTACTTCTTTCTTTGCGTAAATGATCGCCATCCTCGTCTTAGTTGGGAAACCGATCGCTGAGTGGGGGGTGGAAGTTATCATATTCAGCTCGCCTTGCGTCTCTCTCCCGATCAACACACCATGCCTTGACTTCACAGGCATCACCATGAAGTTTACAGACGTTGTTCTTGAGTGCTTCCCGTCAGAAAGCGTGACGAGGAAGCTGATTTGGCCAAGTGGGAAAACCATCTCGTTGCAAAATCCTGACAAAGGGTAATCGACCGGTTCGAGTCTTGCTTTGTCTTCTTCGTCAAACTGATTAAAGCACTGCTCATAAATGATATCGGCTGTACTCCCCGGGTCGATGAAGACGTATTCGGTTTCATAATGGCCGATGATACCGGTGATAACGATGGGTCGTGTGGCGCGAGGACCCCAGCGCACCACCGGGAAAATGACCTGCTGCTCTTGCCATGAAGGCTCATAGGGTCGTTTGCCTTTTTCTCTCGCGCTATACCTTGGTCCGTTGGCCATATGAGTTTCTAGGCGTCTGACTTTCTTGTGATTCCCCTCGTCGTGGCGTTGGAGCTGTCGAGTGTCTTTGCGCACGTTTTTTACCAGGTGGCTTAGCTTTCCACTCTTTAGTGCTTCCTCGATCTCTTGACGTAAGCTATAACAATCATCAGTTAAGTGGCCTCTATCCTTGTGGAAATCACAATACAGGTTGGGGTCTTGCCCCTTTTTGTTCGTCATTGGCCTTGGCGCCTTGAAATCATGATTCTCCGTCATTAGCACCTCTTTTGGTGTTTTTATGAGCGGAGTCCAGTGCTTATCTCGGTTGTCATCCCTGACTGCCTTTCGATACCCAATTCGATCAATAGTGTCTCGCGCATCTTCTCTGTAGCGCGACCGTTCTTCGTAACGAGATCGTTAACCATAACCGCTGGAGTGGCTTGCTTTCCACCCAGGGTTTTTGCCCTTGTTTCGTTTGTTGTCGTCGCGCGAGTGACCCCTTTTAGAAAATCGATCTTCAGTACGATAACTGTTGTTTCTGGCGAGTGACTCTTCAGTTTGCGCGACTATCTTCGCGGCTTCCATGAGTTTATCCCATTCCTTGGGCATTCCATCTTTCCCAGTGATGGTTCTAATTAGGCTATCACAGCGAATGGCTTTCTTGAAGTGGCAGCGCATGAGTTGCTCACTTACGCCACCGATTTCCAAGCATTCTTTGTTGAAGCGCGTAATGAAATCCTCCAAACCCTCACTATCTCTGCGCCAGATATCTTTAACTTCAGCGGTGTCGCGCTGATATCGTCTCTGTTGACTGAAGTGACTCAAAAACTGAGTCCTGAAATCCACCCATGACTTTATCTTTCCCGGCGGAAGACTGTCGAACCAGGCGCGAGCAGCCCCTGTAAGCGTTTGAATAAATAGGTGGCACCACATGGGCATATTCCATCCCCCCATGCAGCCCACGCTTGTAAAAACTCTGACGTGATCATCGGGATCAGTCAATCCGTTAAATTTTCAGACTGTCAGAGGTAACTTCTCTCTTTTAAGCGGTGCTAGCGCAATCTTTGGAATGAACTTTGAATGTTCCACAGCTTCAGCTGGTCGATAGGCGAGGCGAAAGTCTTGCTCTGCCTCTTCGGTGTACCCCACGTGCTGTCTTGGTTTGTAGTATTCGTGATTTCTTTGTAAACGATTGAAGACCGAAGATTCTTCATCGTTCTCCCAAGTTGGATCATTTGGGTCAGTATCCTCCCATTCATTGTTCATGTTGCGCGGCGTAAGCCGGCTATGAACTGGGCCTCTTTGGATGCTTGACGGATCGTCATAATAGCTTTCTGTTTCTCCCCGTGTATCGCGCGTGTCCTGCACGCTTAGTCTTCGGGTAGGGGGGGGGTCTGTTGGCTCTTCCTTGGATATTTTGCGGTGGTGGCCTCTGGCGCGGCCCGTGACTGGGGCCGGTTGGTGTAACCAAGGACGGTTCTGCCGTTAAGACTGCTTGTTGTGCGCTCAAGGATTGATATGTCGCGTTAATAGTGGCAAGTTGCTTGGCATACCATGAGGCTGGGGTTTCGCCCTCTGGTAGCCCTGGTAGCGCCGAGATATTCTGAGGTGGAGCTGGGTTTGAAGGTCCAGCACCGTTGTTTCCTGGGGTTACCGTTTGAGTGATGCGGGTGATGCTCCCGCGCGGTCCACCCGTATTGTTTACTTCGATTTCGCCAATTTCTTCGTTGTGTTGAGGTTGGGCGTTTTGATTACCCCCCCCCCCCCAACGCTGCATTAGGGTTTTCACCGAAACCAACAAACTCGGGAATGATTCCTTGACCAGCCATGGTCGAAGGAAGAAAAGATCAAAACTCAGAAAAAGAAGATGAAAGTGATTTGTAGAAAACCGGTAGGCGCCAATGAAGAAACACGGAACTAATTAAGGGACTAATCAGTTTGGTTTATGTTCCTACCATAATGGTTAATCTTCTTTATGGTTTCCTGAGCTCCTTAATGACTTGGGTTATCTGCAAAACAGAACACCGTTACTCGTTAAGAGGGGAATGCGGGGGTTTCCCTCTTAACCGGGCTCCGGCGTGAGAATAAGCGACTGTGTTTGGGAGATAATTAAGTATTAAGTGTGAGAGCCGAGAGAATGGAATGTTTAACCTGTGGACTAATGTCTCTATTTATAGCCGGAGAGGTGTAAGAGGATATGGGCTGATGGGCCTTGGGCCGGAAGGCGACAGCATGGAGGATATGCTCCTTGTCCTACTGGTGTTGACCGTTAGTGGCTTCTAGGAGCTTTCTGGAGCTGGCGCAATGTGATTGGAGCCACGTATCATTGTTGTCGGCCTGGACGCCCTTCTGCCATCAGTAGGTAAGTGGAGATCGTGGGGAAGTTGTCTCTGCCTTGTGATTGGTGCCATGTAGGCGTCCTTAAGTACTTTTTGTCTCCTGCATGTCAGATGATCGTGGAGCACGATTGAGCACAGCCAGACGGACGTTGATTGGCTCTTTTCTTCTGCCACTTGTACCTTGTGTACTATTTGGATAGGCCTTGCGCAAATTGGGATTATGTTCCGCAAATTGGGAACCATATATTCGTGTGTAAAAGCTTGGAAAGATGACCGAATAGAGATCTGTATACACCCTTGGTATTTGTTTACCACATGACACATGCTAAAAGCGCTTCTTTAGACAATCTGGGATTATGTTCCGTAAATTGGGAACCACATTGTAGACTGGTGGGCTTGAATGGTTTTAATAATATTTGAAAATGGAAATGATCGTGTCAAGATCTTTATCTATCATGTCATCGACCAACTGCTCGAAATCCCTTTCGTTTCTCGGGTTCGCATTCGACACATCACAACAAAAAAAAATCAAAAAAACTGTGGCCTGATACGTATCGTATAGGCCTATACGATGCGTATACGCATCTAATATGACACATGATAAAAGCGCTTCTTTAGACAATCTAGGATTATGTTCCGCAAATTGGGAACTACATATTCGTGTGTAAAAGCTTGGAAAGATGACCGAATAGAGATTTGTATACACCCTTGGTATTTGTTTACCACATGACACATGATAAAAGCGTTTCTTTAGACAATCTGGGATTATGTTTCGCAAATTGGGAACCACATTGTAGACTGATGGGCTTGAATGTTTTTAATAATACTTGAAAATGGAAATGATCGTGTCAAGATCTTTATCTATCATGTTATCAACCAACTGCTCGAAATCCCTTTCATTTCTCGTGTTCGCATTCGACACAACACAACAAAAAAAATCAAAAAAACAGTGGCCTAATACGCATCGTATAGGCCTATACGATGCGTATCAAGCCCGCCGCCAGACATAACCTGCACCTGTCAGTCTGCCATGTATTTTACTTTATTTCAATACTCATCGTATAGGCCTATACGATGCGTATTGAATTCAAAAAGTGTGCGGATAGACAGGGGGTGAAGAAACACAGAACTAATTAAGGGACTAATCAGTTTGGTTTATGTTCCTACCATAATGGTTAATCTTCTTTATGGTTTCCTGAGCTCCTTAATGACTTGGGTTATCTGCAAAACAGAACACCGTTACTCGTTAAGAGGGGAATGTGGGGGTTTCCCTCTTAACCGGGCTCCGGCGTGAGAATAAGCGACTGTGTTTGGGAGATAATTAAGTGTTAAGTGTGAGAGCCGAGAGAATGGAATGTTTAACCTGTGGACTGAGGTCTCTATTTATAGCCGGAGAGGTGTAAGAGGATGTGGGCTGATGGGCCTTGGGCCGGAAGGCGACAACATGGATGATATGCTCTTTGTCCTACTGGTGTCGAGCGTTAGTGGCTTCTAGGAGCTTTCTGGAGCTGGCGCAATGTGATTGGAGCCACGTGTCATTGTTGTCGGCCTGGACGCCCTTCTGCCATCAGCAGGTAAGTGGAGATCGTGGGGCAGTTGTCTCTGCCTTGTGATTGGTGCCATGTAGGCGTCCTTAAGTACTTTTTGTCTCCTGCATGTCAGATGATCGTGGAGCACGATTGAGCAGAGCTAGACGGACGTTGATTGGCTCTTTTCTTCTGCCACTTGTACCTTGTGTACTATTTGGATAGGCCTTGCGCCGTAGTCACGCATGATTCTTGCTGAGCACGCTACTACTCCGCGCGGGGTAGGGGCTTCCAAATGTTTTTTCAGAATGCTAAGTGTTAGACATGGAGTCTCCACTTGCTCAAACCTCGCGCCAGATCATTACATATGTTTGTAGCCCGCGCGAGGTTGGCAATAAGAAATATGTTGATTAAGGAGTATGGTCCTGCGCGCGTCCTGATTGGAGGGTTGCGCGGCGTTTTTGGGACCAGACCCCTTCAGGGGTGTGCCATTAGAAAACCCCTTTCCTTATTTCCTCCTGTAATTGAATTTTTGAAAATTTTTATTTTTTTAATGAAATTTACAAAAGTTGGAGTATGTTATTTGTTTTGTTATTTAATTTATTTCCTACTAAAATCGCTAAGTTGATGGAAGATATCAAATCTCTTGACTATTTATGGATAAAAAATAGATCCCATCTAGGGTTGAAGCCTGTAAACACTCGCCCTAAGGCACGACAGTGCGATAAGGTAAAACTCGCTCAGTTCAAGAATCGAAAGTAAGATAGAGAGCCCTCCCCTCTCCTAGTTGTTTAATCTTGCAATTCTAACATTTCTAAATGCTATTTATGTTACCCAATGTAATTTTTACACATTTTGAAGCTAACAGGTGGAATTCCCCGCACCTTGCAGCGGAAATTTGGTCGGTATTGTTCGATTTGGTTGGTTACGGTATCAGCACATGGTACAGCAACTGAAACAGAAAACCTAAAGAAATTGTGATATACCCAAAAGATATCAACACATGCCTCATATCGAGTATTCGGGATATAAGTTATCAATATATATTTTTCGTACAAAGCATATAGGTTGGTGATGTTTAATCACATTCTAAACATGTAATTAGTAGATGTATTGCTCAATGTGTGACCATATGACCATATACTATTAGTAATGTTACATATGTTGTGTGTTTTACACATAAATCCAACATATGTATGCATTAGGTCATATGACTAAATCTAGTGTGCATCCATTACTTAAACATGCATCATATTAGTATTATAATTCTTAAGGTAAATATCAAATACAAATGGGTTTAACATTAAGAAGTGAAAGGAAGTTTATTTATTTATTTATTGAATTTTTTTCGATCTAGTTAAGCAATGATGTTTAGTTGATTTTTTAAATTTTTTTCGATCTACTTAAGCAATGATGTATAGTTGAAAAATGGCAAAAAAAGTAATAAATAAAAGAGTAAATTTCAAGAATTGTCCTTTATCTTTATACCCAATTTCAGGCGATGTCCGTTACCTTTAAAATTGATGAATTTTATACTTTATGTTTCCAAATGCTATACGGTTTGTCCTTTTGCCTAACCCAGTTAGTTTTTTTTTTTTTGTTAAATCTTGTCGTCATGTGTCTTGCACATGAGGGCAATTTTATCATTTTACTTTGTAGGGACTAATTGTGCAAATAACTTAAAAATGATGATCGATGATTACTTTACTGAATGAAGTTAACATCTCCCACTATAGATCATAATGGGATGAGCTCGGTACCGTTCGGTACCGAACCGGTACCGATACCGAAAGAACCGTTACCAAAAATCCCCAAAAGTGGGTACCGGTACCGAAAATGTCAAAAGTCGGTACCGAAAAAGTACCCGGTTCGTAAATTCGGTACCGATTCGGTACCAGTACCGGGTCTGATTTGCTCATCCCTAGATCACATGTCAACAAATTCAATCTCAAGGTAAAAAGGAAAAGGCTTCAGGTCTTGTGCAGGAGGTCAGAACCAAAGACACTTTAGCCAAAAGTCCATCCCAAATCCTACATACAATCTGAAATCAAAGCGAGTAACTGAAATTGAAGGCGTAAGCCCTAATTGCTATTTGCATTTTTTGAATATTCGGGTTAGACATTAAAATAAAGTAACTGAAATTGGATATCCTAAAGGCAGAATTTAAAATACTTGTTTGTTGCAACCCACCAGCAAGCAATCGGAGTGAAGTGAAGACCTGCAACTCCCAGCAAGCGGATCACAAAGGGGCCGTCTAAATCCACGAAAGATGACTTTTGTCCGTCAACACTATCCGCCGGAGGTTAAGATTTTATATCATCATCACCAACCAAGCCCCATACAAAATAAATTTTAAATAAATCACACAAAAGACTGCATATATAAAAGGAAAATAGAGGTTGATCTGTTACTTGATAGACGCAGGTCTTTCAGTTCAAAATTATAGATGGTGGTGGCGGTGGCGGCAGTGTAAGAGTGGTGGAGGGTGGCGGTTGGTTGTGGCTATGTGAGTGAGAGTGGTGGAGGGTGGCAGCGGAGAGAAGTAGAGAAGGAGGTAAAGAGACAAAATGATTTTTCTTATATATTATAATATATATTATATTATTAGTTTTTAAAATTTATTTTGTTTGTTTTGTTAAAATATTTTTAAATAAACGGATAAAAAGACTAAAATACCCTTGAGTGATCTGATTTAACGAAAAAAAAAAACTAACTGGGTTAGGCAAAAAGGACAAACCGTGTAGCATTTGGAAAGATAAAGTACAAAACTTATCAATTTTAAAGGTAAAAAACACCGTATAACCATTCTTGAAATTCACTCTAAACAAAATAAAATAATTTGTGTATTTAGTTTACTAGTGTGAATACACTTTTTTTTTTTTTAATTCTAAGACTAAAATACATGCTTGATAAGATGGAGAAAAATTCAAAATTTCACTTCTCATGTTGAGTATGTTAAGCCCATTATAGAATAACCTTGCAATTAATTCTTAATATTAACATATTTACATTGTGATGGTTTAATTCTTAATATTAACATATTTACATTGTGATGGGTTATATGTGCCCAAAACATAAGATCTGATCACAAAGGTAGCATGACATGTGATGTACTAATTACTTATATAATTTGAATATGTTTAATTATACGTTTTACTCGCGTTATAAGTGTTACTACATAAGTAAAGAGAGTTAGAAAGAAATAATAATATAGAACCACACTTATTGGCATGAATGATCATACCCTCTCAGTTACGACATAAGTAAAGAGACTTGGCAAGAAAATAATAATATAGAATCGCACTTATTGGCATGGATGATCATACCCTCTCAAATTGGTGAGCCCTCCTTTTCCAAGACTAAGGCAAGGAAATATCACGTCAAAGTCGCCGGCGCGCACACTTTGGATACCTATATACAGGTGATTCGAATACTTTCAAACCGTCCAAAAGTGTGTATTTCACGGTCTTTTTGTGTAATCGGGAGCTCAAAGGTGTAATTCCAGGATCATGATATTGTTATTATCATCTGGGAATTTTATCATCAATGGATTTGTGTTTCTATTATTCAGTTTTCATCTAGTTCTTACCATTTTCTTTGATTGCTCACATTCAAATACCTAATGAATAGGTGTTTGGGTTTGTATTCGATCACTATTAGTATAGATTAAGGATCATGAGTGAACAACTTCTTGAGAGTGAACAACTTCTTGAGAGTGAACTGAGTGAACTAATCTTGGCCCTTGATCATTTTTTAGATTAAAAGGGTAAGATTGACATTAGCCAAGTACTTTTACTTAAAATCTCATAATTTTCTCCTCTCTTAACTCTCTCTCTCATTTTTAATTATTTATCTATTATTTTAATTATAAGAGATTGAAGGACTAATGTTTTTTTTTAAATAAACTGTCATGTTCCTTTTAAAATTAAATATTAAACCTAATTAAACTATGATTTTTAACATATGTGTATACAGGTCAGTATATACAAGACTTATACACTTGTGTATTATTACATCTTGTTTTCACGGGTTAGTATAAACCAGATTTATACACTTGTGTATTATTCAAGTACATATGTGTATATGGGTCGGTATATACCAGACGTATACACCTGCGTATTATTCAAGTACATAGTGTATACATGTCGACATATTGTTTCCACTATACATATTTTCATCAAACATTGATCTAATACATATATGTATAGAGAATGTAATTAATTATTTTTAATTGTGTTCTAGCTGGAACAATATTTGATAATGTTTGTATTTTCTTAAAAGAGTAAACTGCCATTTTGGTCCCTGTGGTTTGGCCAGTTTTGCCACTTTAGTCCAAATCTCAAACTTATTACATCTGGGTCCCTGTGGTTTGCATTTTGTTGCCATTTTAGTCCAAATCTCAAAAACGCCATTTTTTTACTATTACAACCTCCTATTTTGTCCTTTAGTGCAGGGGCATTTTGGTCATTTTGGTTTTACTCTTCTAATAAATTAAAACAAAATTAATTATATATTATATAATTAATTAATAATACATGATGACTGATTATGATGATGGGTGGTGATGTGCGTAAAATGCAACATATAAATTACATCAAATGAGGCATAAAACTAACCCTTTTTTAGTACTAATATTGGAAAAAGAGTGTTTTTGTCTTCCTTTTGTATTTTCAGGATTAAATGAGCTCAAAAACGCAAAAGAAGCAAAAAGACAGCTAAATCCAACATAAATACAAGAAAAGGAACATTAGTGGACTGCCCGAACCCTCAACGGCACCTTCCAAAGCAAAATAGAGAAAACAGAAGGCTGAACACGCCCCGTGCTCAGCCAGCATGGGCCGTGCCCAAGAAGCAGCAGAAAAGACAAACCTATAGAAGCTTCTATTGCCCACCACGGGCCGTGCTCAGCGGACACGGGGGCGTGCCGAAAGTACTGCAGGCGCATTAATTGTAATTGCGAATTACAATTAATGAAGAGAGAGAGTGTCAGACGGGCACGGGGCCGTGCCCAGCGAACACGGGGTCGTGCCCAGGCTTCTGTTCAGCCTATAAATAGGAGTGCTTGGTTTCATTGCAACTCATCCCTTGGCACACCACCTCTCTCACACTTCATCCACCACCCACCACCATCACAACACCATCATCCACCACCATCATCCATTGTCCATCATAGAGTGTGTAAGTCGTCTCGGGATCCAAGATTGATCGTAAGAGTTCTTGACAATCAAGGCCATGTTTGCCTAAGTCTCTTACATCACTTGGTGAAGACAAAGTGTCTAGTATAATACTTTTTATTTCTAATCTTTTGCACTTTTTATTTGGTTTTGTATTAATGACTTTAATAACTAGTTACTTATGTTGAAGGTGATCTTTCCTTATCGTTTGTCCGTGGTGTCTTGGCATTATTTTACTGTCTATATAAAATAAAGGATTTTCACCATTCATATCTCCACGGTCTATATGGAGGTATGTTGGCTACCTGGTAGGGGGTTAAGGGAACGGTTTGGTAAAGGTCTTGCCATTGTTCAGCGTTTAGAGGTCCTGCAATGGACCTGGGTCAAATTTAGTAGGACCTCCTTCAATACTTCACGGTATTGGATGGCGGGGGTCCAAACTCTTTGATCCCCTCATAAGTTAACTACTATTAATACTATAACCCGGCTATTTAGGACTGTATCCCTGCTGACTCAGACTACTTAGCCGAGGGTAACGTCACCGCCAAAAGCGGGGCCTACCACAATACTGCATTAATAACTTAATTCATTATCTTCCAATAATCCACCCCTTTAGGATTGTATCCCTGCTGACTCAAACTACTGGGGTGAGGGTAACGTCACCTTCAAAAGAGGGGCCTACTACAATAACTAAGATAATCTCTTAATTATGTGCAAAAGTGCGGAAATAATCAAAGGTTATACTAGATACGAGTCGGAACCAAGTGATTCATCTTGTCTATCTGTTTTTATTTTTATTTTTATTTTCAGCATTTTAGTTAGTTTTATTTTTCTTAGTTTAAAACATTTTTCTAAACTTTTGTTTTGGTTAGACGTTGAGGATAAACCGGTACTAAAAGCTCTTGTGTCCTTGGACGACCTCGGTATCTTACCAACGCTATACTACACTCAACGATGGGTGCACTTGCCCATATGTGTGTTTAGTGTTAGTGAAATATCGTGTTTTATAAATTTAAAACTTGGCTAAAATAAGTGTTAAAAAGGGCTTAAAATATACACCTAAAATATACGACACTTAAACGCGCATCAAGTTTTTGGCGCCGTTGCCGGGGACACAAGGATTTTAGGAAAGCTTAAAATCGACGGCCTAATCAGTTTTTCAAAACCTTTTCAAAACGGGCCCACATTTTTCTGCATTTTAGTTTAGTTTTGCATTTACAGTAGGTTGAACACGGGCCGTGCTCACTGAACACGCCCCGTGCTCAACTAGATCAGTAAATTTAATTAAAACGCCCAGATACAGATCCTGAACACGGGGCCGTGTCCACTGAACACGGGGCCGTGTCCAGCCTCTGTTTCCGTTTTTATTTTTGTTTTCTGATCTCGAGACTTAGTTGTGGTCTGCTGAGTGATTCTTATGGATCAATACTCAGGAGGTTACAACTACACCTATGAGGAGGATGATTATAGGGGTAATTATTGCACTAATTGTCGTAACTCACGATCGGTTCAAAATAATCGCTCATATCAACCATCCAATGCATACACCTACTATGAGGAGCCCAGGTACGAGCCATCAACTTCATACACATCCTATGAAGACCAAAGGTATGAACCTCCTCCCTCATACTCATATTTTGATGAACCAAGGTATGAGCCTTCATACTCATACTTTGAGGAACCAAGATATGAGCCACCACCTTCATATGCTTATTATGAGGAACCATGGCGTGAACAACCCACCTCATATGAGTATTACGAAGAACAAAATTACGACCCTTATCCATCATATACTTACAATGAAGAACAATGGTGCGATCCATCTACTTCATATGGGTATTATGAGGAACAAAGGATCGAACAACCGGATTCAAGCTTAGAAAATACCGATTCTTTTTCTATAACCGAAGTGACCGATAGGATATTAGAACACATTAGAGTTATCGATCGATGTATAAAAGAAGCTCGCGCAAGGGAAGAGGAGTCCCGCGCAAGAGAAGAATTAAAAAGGGAAGAGATAACTGAAAGTGTTAAAATGGAAGAACAAATAAGTGAAAAACCGACACATGAGTTAAACAACGAAAAAGGTGAGTCCGACAACGTTAAAATTCAAGAAGAGTCTAATTTTGAAGAAATTAATCTCTTGTCACCTTCTTTTGAAAATCATTGTTTAGTACCCACTCATGCTAAGTTTTTAAAAGAGTTAAACACTAACACTAAAATTGACGAAACGGTAAGTGTTAAGTTAACTGATGATCAAACCTCACTAATAAAAGAAGACCCATTTGAAATTAACATTACACCGGTTCCATGTTTCTTTCAAAATTCGTTTATTAGTAATGTCACAATCGATAAAGATCTTTGTGTTAACATAATGCCTAACTACATTTTCAAAAAATTAAGTATTAGTGATTTTTCTCCACTTCAAATACCCATTTTTCTATCTAATCGGAAAGTAATAAAATCAATCGGTATAGTTGAAGATGTCTTGGTTCAAACAAATCAAATGGTAATCCCGACCGATTTTGTCATCCTCGATGACGCTCCTCTAGTGTTGGGACGACCATTTGTAAAAACTCACGAAGCTTTGAAAAACCGGAAGTTCAACAATCTACCTCTTCAATTAGGGGCATTTAAAAGAAGTGTCGATCTTGAGCGATCAATGAAATATCCATTCGGCAATGACGACCCCCTAATTGAAGATGAGCCAGAACCACCCGATAAGGTGGGTCTAGCCAAGGACCCTTATAAACGTGGCGCACCACGGAGGCATTCCGCGGAACTATCCGTAGTTTAGTTTAGATTAACCTTTATGTTTTCTAGTTTAGCTTTTATTTTTTCAGGAATAAAACACACTCGGGATGGTGAAGGATGATAAGGGAAGCTTGAACCAACACCCCATACACAAAAACAGGGCCTCCCTACGACTTTTCTTCATTACAGCAAGTTCAGCACGGGGCCGTGCTCACCCCAACACGCCCCGTGCCCAAGGTTCTGTAGAAAATGCCCAGTTCAGGTACCTGGACACGGGGCCGTGCTCACTGAACACGCCCCCGTGCCCAGCCTTCTGTTTACTTTTGGTACTGGCAGTCTGGACACTGGGCCGTGCTCAGCCAACACCACCCCGTGTTCAGCCACCCAGTACCATAAAATCTTGTTTTTAACCCAGTTTTACACATTCAATCAACCTAAAAACTTATTTTTGGGACACATTGAGGACAATGTGTAATTTAAGTGTGGGGGGGATGCTAAAACCTTGAATCTTGCAAGTCCTAAATACAAGCCTTACACAAAACTCTATTGGAACCGCTAATCACCCCGAATTTTTTCAAAAATTTTTCATTTTTTTTTACTTGTCTAGGTTTAACTCGGGAAATTCAAGTTCTTAAAAAGGTTATATTTTTACGAATTTACAACCGATAGCATCGTGAAAAAAAAAAGAACCAACATAAGAAAATTATGAAAAGGCACGACAAACTTATTTAAAATTTGATTATATATACTTGATCACATAAAAACCCATTCCCACAAAAGTGAGTTTTGAGCCTTTATTGAGCAAACACTTACATATCATTTGACTAAATGCTCATTTTCGTTTCTTGTGTGAATAGCCGCTTGGTTCCTACGACTCTAGAACTTGCCATGACGATACATTCCCGGTCCTTACCAACTTAAACCCGAGTAAGTAAATGACGGAGGCATTAGGACTAACCATTTTTATTTTTACACCATTATTTTTTTTTTTACCACCTACCCAAAATCCCCCTAGTTAACCCCTTTGAGCCTAAACCTTTTCATTTCAAAACCCAAAAAACAAACACCCTTTCACCCACCAAAACCTTTTTTATTTTTTAACCCTTTGTTTTAGTAACAAGCTCGGTTTTTCTTATGACTTTCAAAAAAATAAATAAATATTTTGATGATGATGAAGCGAAAGAAAAATAAACAAACAAGTTTATCTAAAATAACTTTGTTTGAATAATGGCTTCATCAAAATAAAAACTTAAAAAAAAAAGTCTTACGAAAACCGATGCTTTTTACGCCTTTCGCCCTTTTACTAACCAACAACCCAACCACCTACCTTTAACCCAAGCCTAACCCTTTACCCACAAAGTCCTCTTGATATTTACAAAGGTATATAAGTTAAAAAGGAGGAGGATTGATTGCTTGGCAAGCCTATGGTAGGAGTAAGTTCCATGCCGCTCTCGAGTGATCCACAAAAATACATTTTCGGCCGAGTCTTGAGTGATCCCCGTGAGGTATGTGAACTTGTATATAAATAGAATTTTAAAAAGGTATGTTATGCCCTAATAAGTAATTTATCTTATGAAAAGTTTTAAATAAATCATGACGAATAGGATTGTAAATAAATAAAAATAAAACTTAATAAAGAATCTTGGAAATCCCGACACTCTATGACAAGCCCTAAAACCTTCTCTTCTACCCATTCCATTTGGGAGTGTAAGCCACATTATAAAGAGTTTTGCTTGAGGACAAGCAAAGATTCAAGTGTGGGGGTATTTGATGTGCGTAAAATGCAACATATAAATTACATCAAATGAGGCATAAAACTAACCCTTTTTTAGTACTAATATTGGAAAAAGAGTGTTTTTGTCTTCCTTTTGTATTTTCAGGATTAAATGAGCTCAAAAACGCAAAAGAAGCAAAAAGACAGCTAAATCCAACATAAATACAAGAAAAGGAACATTAGTGGACTGCCCGAACCCTCAACGGCACCTTCCAAAGCAAAATAGAGAAAACAGAAGGCTGAACACGCCCCGTGCTCAGCCAGCACGGGCCGTGCCCAAGAAGCAGCAGAAAAGACAAACCTATAGAAGCTTCTATTGCCCACCACGGGCCGTGCTCAGCGGACACGGGGGCGTGCCGAAAGTACTGCAGGCGCATTAATTGTAATTGCGAATTACAATTAATGAAGAGAGAGAGTGTCAGACGGGCACGGGGCCGTGCCCAGCGAACACGGGGCCGTGCCCAGGCTTCTGTTCAGCCTATAAATAGGAGTGCTTGGTTTCATTGCAACTCATCCCTTGGCACACCACCTCTCTCACACTTCATCCACCACCCACCACCATCACAACACCATCATCCACCACCATCATCCATTGTCCATCATAGAGTGTGTGAGTCGTCTCGGGATCTAAGATTGATCGTAAGAGTTCTTGACAATCAAGGCCATGTTTGCCTAAGTCTCTTACATCACTTGGTGAAGACAAAGTGTCTAGTATAATACTTTTTATTTCTAATCTTTTGCACTTTTTATTTGGTTTTGTATTAATGACTTTAATAACTAGTTACTTATGTTGAAGGTGATCTTTCCTTATCGTTTGTCCGTGGTGTCTTGGCATTATTTTACTGTCTATATAAAATAAAGGATTTTCACCATTCATATCTCCACGGTCTATATGGAGGTATGTTGGCTACCTGGTAGGGGGTTAAGGGAACGGTTTGGTAAAGGTCTTGCCATTGTTCAGCGTTTAGAGGTCCTGCAATGGACCTGGGTCAAATTTAGTAGGACCTCCTTCAATACTTCACGGTATTGGATGGTGGGGGTCCAAACTCTTTGATCCCCACATAAGTTAATGTCACACCCCGATTTCCACGTGTCACCGGTGGGCCCGGTGGGGGAGTATCGTGACGTGGTTGGCAACGTAATAGTCAAACAACACAATAATATAATGCACAGCGGAAGCAAATTTAAAATAAGATACAACCGAATTTATTTATTGTAAACAAAGTCACAATTTATCCGGTGTTTATTCACAGTAGGATCGAATAACGAAATATTGTTTATGGTTCAACAGACTTCGGCAACTCTAAGTTTGCGAGACTTCTAATGATGCTTAGGAGAATCCCAGCCTATTTCGCCTAGTACCTGCATTTAATCTTTTTGGGAAAATACGTCAGTTTACACTGGTAAATACATTCAACCGACTCATTTTATAAAATGATTGAAAATTGGTTTGGATGCACATGGCATAAACATTTTGTTTAACTTGGGAGAATTATTTAATATTATAATCTTGTGAACGATTTACATGTTACTTATGCGTTCAGTAGCCCGGAACGTATTCCGGGTTAAAGATCAATAGACACACCACTTATGTGAGTTATACACGGGAGTACGCCTACACCCCGTGCTCAGGTCGTGGCTATCTCGTAAGATAATGCCAAGGATATCCGGGACATGGTCATTAACCCCCCAAAGGCTGTAAAGTAAACACATCTGTTTAAAACGAGCCGATCAAATTATTCAATTAACCACTAAGCGTGGAAGATTTGATGCCCGATCAAGCGGTACGCTATGTACCGTAACCCAAGCCCGTATAGGGAAAATAAGTTAAAAGTATTTACCTTGATGCAAAGTATAGTCACAATAATCAAATAGCAGATAGCTTTTACTGTTTCTCCTAATCTGGAACGAAGGTTAAATATAACCTATTAGAATCCTAGCGGTTCTTTAATTATGCTTAAGCTTAGACCGGCTAGTTTCAAAGATACGGTTCGTACGCACGATTAAGCGAAGACCGGATAGAATGTGATTCAGACCCGACAAGTTTGAAGACTTGTTTAATATGGGTTCATTATTCACATTCTGGATTTTGAGATTAAACCGATAAGGTTTGACCCGTTTCGGCTAATTTATGTAAACTTGTTACATAAACCGAGCCGAACGCGTAAGATGCGTAACGGGTATCCGTAAGAGCCATATACAGGTTTCCTAAGTTAATATGCTTCAAATATGTTGTAACATCAGTAGGATGTCTTTCGTTATGCCCCGAACTAATTTAAACACAAACTATGCCCCGTAGGGGTAGTTTGGTCATTTTAAAGTTTGTAAAAGAGTTTAAATGTCTAACTGAGTTAAAGGTCTGATGTAAACAGCAAACATACTCAATTTGATGAGTTTTAACAGTAGGCTAAAGCAAGTATGTGAAACTTATCATTTTTGACCAAACTAGGCCCCGTAGGGGTATTTTGGTAATTTCACACAAGCCGACAAGCTCAAAACTGAAGTCTGAGTTTATCAACTTTTGCTTACTGTTAAGATATGATAATTTGCTTCTTATATCAGTAGGTATCAACCCGGGTATGTCCAATATGATTTTAGAACATACTATGCGTTAAAAACGCTAATTTAGGCGATTAAAGGCCATTACCGGGTTTGATACTTAAATCTGATATTTTTATATTTCCAGAAGGCTTAAAATAATTTATTTATCATAACTAATCAGTGGCAAAAGGTTTGGAGTCGTTTAGATGTGTAAAACTCATTTTATGGCCCGTAAGGGCAAAACCGACAATTACCGAATTAAGCCTACGACTATGAGTTATGCTCAGCCTAAAATTAATTAAAAATCTTTAGAAATCCCAAAATAATATTTAAGATCAGTGGGTAAAAGATTTGATGTCAAAAAGTATGTTTAATTAGGCTTTATGCTAATTGCGCCATATTGTTAACATAAAGCCTTAATTTAGCGACATGAGCATAACTCTTAATCTACAAGTCAAACTAATGTCAAATTTTGCATGCAAGTCTATATATCAGTATTTAAGGTTTCTACACTTTTACATTACCATAAATCACGTTTTAAGGTAATAAGGGCATAACGGTCCAAGTATGAGCATTTAACGGAAACTTGCATATTAATTGGATAACTAGTGAACCAAGGTGTATGATCACAGAGGGTTGTTCTAACATGTATCCTAATCCAATTTAAGCTCTGAGGCATTTCTAAAATGTGCCCAAACGGGTCAGAACTGAAAGTCAACCGAAAAGTCAAACTATGTGACTTTCGGTTCCGAACCTTGTCTAAACAGGAAATAGTCGGGTTGAACATGTTGGGACATGTTCTTACACTTATCTATAAGTTATAACAATGTTCAAACAGGTTACAAATGTTTTGGATAGCTAATTATGCATAAATGACAATTTAAGCAATATGTTGACTTTTTAAGTAAAGCTTTGACCCGACATTTGACCTGTTTAGGATGGTGATCAGGGGAAACCCTTTTGGGGTTTTATTTCCCACATAAATACCATTCTAAAACTACTTTTAATTCGAGATAAGACTGAGTCATTAGTGACTAATCTCAAAGTCAAACCGTAATTACGACGGTTTGACTTTTAGCTAATTAACTAAGCTAAACACATCCAAATAAGAACTAGAAGACTTACAATAGTCCAATGCACGAATTTTGATCAGAAGGGAGAGTTCCTTAGCTCCAGGAATGCTCCAATGATCAGTTGCAAGTGTGGGAATGAATGTTGCAACATCTTGTGCTTTATATAGTGAAGAACTCACCATGATTGGTTGACAACTCACTCTAGGATTAACCACAACCATCCAACACTTGTCCTAGTGTTCTTAGGATAGTTAGGGGTCTTTAAATAATGTTAAAAACCGGCTTAAAGGGTTAAAATCGCGAAAGACAGGCAACAGCAAGTCATTCTGTCGCTGGGCAACCCTCGCGTAGCGCGAGGGTCAGTCGCGCTACGCGACGCCCTACGCTGAATCAGTTTTTGATTTTTATTGTTGTGTTTCGAGGGGTAGCCGTAATTTCTGACTTTTGGGACTTTATATCAACACTTTGGGACCCCTAAAACATGTCTTGAACAGTTCCTACCCTACCATTAACCAATGTTTCAATTGAATGTATAAACAAGACCCGAAAACATCGGTTTACCATTGCTTTTCTTCGTGGGATCAAGTCATGCATTATCAATTCCATTATTGGCAATGATTCTCTGAAGTGAGGGTATAAAGATGTGTAGTAATATTATATCGGGTCTTGGGATTTATAATTGAGGTCGTTCAGAGGTAACAATTTAACATGACGCCACTTTAATCCTACCGAAACATCTTTATTAAATCCGGGTTTTTCAACGCGTTTTGTCTTACATGACACGTGTCATTTTTATTATTAAACCCGAAATTTTCGAGGTGTTACATCCTCACCCCCTTAAAATAAATCTCGACCCGAGATTTACTGAAACAGGTAAGGGTACTTTTCTTTCATCGTGGATTCAACCTCCCACGTGAAATCGGGACCTCTACGGGCATCCCATTTGACCTTAACAAAAGGTATATGCTTTCTCCGAAGCTTTCTTACCTGTCGATCTTCAATCGACACAGGTTTTTCCACGAATTTCAAGCTCTCGTCAATATGCACATCTGTATGTGGCATGACATGTGTTTCGTCAGCGGAACACTTCTTTAGATTGCAGATGTGGAACACGTTGTGAATTCCACTGAGCTCTTCTGGTAAGTTCAACTTATAGGCAACTGACCTGACACGTTCGATAACCTCGAAAGGTCCTACGTATCTCGGGCTTAGTTTGCCTTTCTTACCAAATCGCATCACTCCTTTCCAGGGTGACACTTTAAGTAGGACTTTTTCACCTACTTCGAAATGGAAATCCTTACGACTTGGATCCGCGTAACTCTTCTGCCTATTCCGGGCAGCTTGGAGATTGTTACGAATCTGGACAATCTTGTCCGTCGTTTCGAATACAATTTCTGGTCCTGATAATTGTACTTCTCCAACTTCCGCCCAACAAACTGGCGATCTACACTTTCTACCGTATAATGCCTCAAATGGCGCAGCCTTTATGCTGGTATGGTAGCTATTGTTGTAGGAGAATTCGATCAATGGTAGGTTCTTATCCCAGCTACCTTCCAATTCGATCGCACATGCACGTAGCATGTCCTCTAACGTTTGAATAGTACGCTCACTCTGACCGTCAGTCTGAGGATGGTAAGCCGTGCTAAAGTTCAAACGTGTGCCCAAAGATTGCTGGAAACTCTTCCAAAAATGTGACGTGTACCTAGTATCCCGGTCAGAGATAATAGCTACAGGTATGCCATGTAGGGCTACAATCTTATCAACGTATAACTGGGCTAACATGTCGGAGCTATAAGTCTCCTTGATGGGTAAGAAATGAGCTGACTTAGTCAGTCTGTCAACTATAACCCATATTGTATCATTGCCTTTCCTTGTCTTGGGTAACTTGGTAATAAAATCCATAGTTACCATTTCCCACTTCCACGTAGGAAGTTCAGGCTGTTGTAGCAAACCTGACGGTTTCTGATGCTCGGCTTTGACTTGCGCACAGGTCAAGCATTTTGCTACATGGGCGGCTACAGACTTTTTCAATCCTATCCACCAATAATTTGCCTTTAAATCCTGATACATCTTATCCGCACCAGGATGAACGGAATATTTGGAACTATGGGCTTCCTGAAGGATAACATCACGAAGTCCTCCATAAATTGGAACCCATACTCGTCCATTCAACCTCAGAAGTCCGTCCTTGCTAAGAGTTAACTGCTCCTCAGTTACTCCTAGCTTTTCATTAGGATAGTTAGCTTCCAACACAGCTTCCTTCTGTGCAGCTAACAACCTTTCCATCAGACTGTTCTTTAATTCCATGCGCTTGGCATGGATTCGGATAGGTTTAACTCTTTCCTTCCGACTCAAGGCATCGGCGACCACATTCGCCTTGCCGGGATGGTACTTGATTTCACAATCATAGTCATTTAAAGTTTCCATCCAGCGGCGTTGCCTCATGTTTAATTCCTTCTGATTAAACAGATGTTGAAGGCTCTTGTGATCCGAATAGATCACAAATTTGACACCATAAAGGTAATGCCTCCAAAGCTTCAGTGCAAATACAACGGAACCCAGCTCCAAGTCATGGGTGGTGTAATTCTTTTCATGCACTTTCAATTGCCTTGAAGCGTAGGCAATAACTTTGCCTTTCTGCATAAGCACACACCCCATGCCAGTGTGTGATGCATCACAATAAACTACAAATTCTTCAGCGCCTTCAGGTAAGGTAAGCACAGGAGCGTTGCTCAACTTTTGTCTTAAAACATCGAAGGACTCTTGCTGCTTAGGGCCCCAAACAAACTTAACCTTTTTCTTAGTTAAGGAGGTTAGAGGTGCAGCAATCCTTGAAAAATTTTCAATGAAACGCCGATAATATCCTGCCAAACCCAGGAAGCTACGAATCTCTGTAGGCGTTTTCGGCTCTTGCCAGTTCATCACTGCTTCAACCTTAGCGGGATCCACCTGGATACCACGCTCACTGACCACATGTCCAAGAAATTGGACTTCCCTAAGCCAAAATTCACACTTGGAGAATTTGGCATAGAGCTTCTCCTTATGCAGAAGTTTGAGAATACATCGAAGATGTTTCTCGTGGTCAGCTTTGTTCTTAGAATAAATGAGAATGTCATCGATGAAAACGATGACGAATTTATCTAAGTGCGGCTTGCAAACGCGATTCATGAGATCCATGAACGCAGCCGGTGCATTGGTGAGCCCAAAAGGCATCACTAGAAACTCGTAGTGACCGTAACGAGTCCTAAATGCAGTCTTGTGTACGTCTTCATCTTTGACCTTCAGCTGATGGTAGCCTGACCTCAGATCAATCTTTGAGAAGTAACTTGCCCCTTGCAGCTGATCGAACAAATCGTCGATCCTGGGCAATGGATATCTGTTCTTGATCGTGACTTTATTAAGCTCGCGATAGTCGATGCACAGACGCATCGACCCATCCTTCTTCTTGACAAACAGGATTGGCGCTCCCCAAGGAGATGAACTAGGTCGAATGAAACCCTTAGCCAGCAATTCATCTAGCTGCGTCCGCAACTCCTTCATTTCCGTGGGTGCCAGTCTGTATGGAGCTCTAGCAACTGGTGCTGCTCCAGGGATGATATCGATCCTGAATTCCACTTGTCTATCTGGTGGTAAACCAGGTAGATCTTCAGGAAACACTTCTGGGTATTCCGAGATGACAGGGATGTCTTCTAACTTCGGTTTGGGCTCATCAATAATCACATGTGCCATGTAGATGACACCCCCTTTCTTCAAACACTTTGAAGCCTTGAGCATAGTCACGTGCTCAGGCAGTCCGTACTGGGTATCTCCCCGAATGGTAAGTGATTCACCAGACGGAGTCTTTATTATTACCCGTTTCTGGTTACAGACGATTTGGGCCTGGTTATGAGATAACCAGTCCATACCCAGAACTATGTCAAAACCAGCTAATTTAAACGGTAGTAGGGACAGAGGAAAAGAATGGTTCTTAATGGATATAACACATCCATCTAACACATTAGAGACGGTTTCTATGGTATCATCTGCTAACTCTACCTCATAGTTCACTTTTAGGGTTTTGACAGGTAAATTTAACAATTTACAAAATTTATGATCTACGAAGGACTTATCTGCGCCTGAATCAAAAAGTACTCTTGCAAAAACATCATTTACAAGGAAAGTACCTGTTATGACGTTATCATCATGCACAGCCTCCTTCGCATCCATCCTGAAGACTCTGGCATTAGTCTTCTTAGCCTCCTCAGGCTTCTTGTTGTACTTTGGGCAGTTAGTCTTTATGTGGCCCTTTTCGTTGCAACGGTAACACGTTGCATCTTTCATCTTCTTGCAATCCAAGGTTTTGTGTTCCTTGGACTTGCACAAACCACAAGCAAAAGACCTTGACTCGTTATTCGAGTTTGATTCGAATCTGCACTTTCCAAAGTGCTGTTTCTTGCAAGTTTTGCATGTGAGCTTCTCCCCAGAACGATGCCCATCTTTCTTCGAATCCGATCCCTTCTTGTGATCACCGCTCCCACGGTGCTTCTTGTTCGACCTACGCGAACCGTCATCATCATGCTTCCTCTTCTCGGCCGCCTTATTCCTCTGCGATCTCTGCCGGACCGCATCCAGTGTGAGGGATAAGGAAAGGTCAGTTACAGACCTGAAGGTAACTGGCCGAGAAGCTTTGACACTGGCCTTGATCTCGGGCTCTAATCCACCAATAAAACGAGCGATCCTTTTAGGCTCCGGGGTTACCAGATAAGGTACCAACCGGGATAGTGTATTGAAGCTTGTCAGATAAGCTTGACAATCGAGGTTCTTCATAACCAGTGATAGGAAGTCATATTCTATCTTTTCCACCTCATGTTGAGGGCAGAAATTTTCTTTGATCAGTGCCATGAATTGATCCCACGTCATGCTATACAACGGGATCTTTCCTGAGGCCTCCATCAGTGATCTCCACCAAGCTAACGCCTCACCCTTGAAGGACTGTGAGACAAATTTAACCACATCACCTTCAGCGCATCCGCTGATGTCCACGACCGTGTCCATTTCATCCAGCCACGTCATGCAGTCTACGGCTCCTTTTTCTCCCGTAAAATCCCTGGGTTTACAAGATACAAAGTACTTATATGTGCAACCCTTGTTACGGTGTCCCTGATGCAGTACCAACTGCTGAGATGGATTACTTTGGTGGTTGGTGGACTGGCGATCATCATCGTTTTTCTTTGGTCCATCCTTTTTGGGAGGAGGTTTATTATGAGCCTCAGAATGGGTCCTTGGCTTTGACTGTGACACAGAGTGGGTCCTACTCCGAGTACCACTGTAATCGTCATATTGTCTATCCAAAGCTTGTGTGATAGCCCCGTCTATGATTGCTTTTAGTTCAGCACCCGTTAATGTAATCTGGACGTTTTCATTCGGCTCCACCGGATGGCTATTGCCTTCATTGGAGTCAGCCATTTGTATTGAACTGTTGCAGAAAACAAGGTCAATATTTTATTTGGGATTTTATTATGGAATTACCCCTTAGGGTAATTCGTTAACCATGGTAAACAGAGACCATATTTGGTTAACTTATTAATCGCATTACTTTAGGATTTTAATTAAAATTTATCCTAAACATAAACAATAACAATATATATTAGCACATAAGGCTTAGTCATATGGACAACTTTTAAATTATTAGCTATGATTTCAGAGAATCAAGGCTTTAAGGTTTGAACCTAGTTCATTATCTATATTTGACAGGGAGTCTATGCTACCACTGTCTTTTGGCTCATATGGAAATGAGTAAGGCCCGTAGGCATCATATTACCAACGTATGGTACAATATGATCATCTTAATTGATGATGTAGACCCAGGATTCAGAGATCATTAAACTGGGTTTTGGAATCTTCTAAAGAATCCTTATACAAATGTGATTTTTAACGAAATCACTTCTGCCAGGAGTGTTAACATGTTTTAAGATGTTAACAGGAATTTGAATCTTTTAAACAGGTTTTACCACCTTGGCTCGGTCTTATATTTGACACTAAGCTAGGTTTTACCTTTTTTAAGATTCTTAATTTATAATTACATAGGCAGATTAATTCAAAAGGAAATGATTTTTAATTTATTTATTTCATTTATTATTTATATATGCGCATAATGGCAACATGAAATTTATAAAATAACCATTCCATTAATTCATTTAGAATATTACACATTTGCCCTAAACGGGTCTTCCAATATCAAACTTACCCTCGTAGGGGTCAACAGATACTTACCCTCGTAGGGGTTAAATAACACACATGCCCACGAAGGGGCTAAATATAATACATGTCCACGCAGGGACTACTTATTCAAACCACACACACCCACTTAGGGGTTTAAAACAAATAAGCATGCCCACGCAGGGGCTTAACAACCAACTACACCCATGCAGGGGCTTATACATCAGCGATGGAAGAATTTAACGATTCTTCTTGTTCTTCCCCTTGATCAGACCCATCAGTCCTTGGAGGAATGTTTGCCTTTCCCTTCGTTCTTCATGTGCTTCCCGTTCCACCTGCTCCAACCTATGCAAAATTTCCTCCCTATTTGGAGAAAATCGTGGTGGTTGCGACTGCGTCCTTATGATGGGCCTAGGTGGTATCGAGTATCCCTGTGTTGGGTAACTCACCCCCCAAGGATCCCCATAAGGTCCTTGCGTGCCATAGTTCGCTGCTACCGAGTATGGATCAGCCTCTCCATAACCGTAGTTATGATGTGTTGGTGGCTCAAACGGGTTGTAGCCCATACCACCCGGGTATGCTGGTATCGGGTTTTCAAAACCCATTGGAGGCGGCTGCTGAAAAGCTGGCTGCGAAGGCCCACCCATTTGTGGGTCCTCATAGTGCGGTGGGTAGTGACTAGCACTAGACTGTCGCGGGGAATCGAAAGTGAAGCCCCCCGGTCGCACGGATATGCGAGCACCGGTTCTCCTACGCCTTGGCGGTTGAGGAGGTGCCGGTTGAACTGGTGGCGGTGGAGGTGGTGGCGTAACTGCCACAAAGCGATGATCCTCTGAAGAATCTTGATGATGCGGCTGTGGTTGTGGTTCCTGTTGCTGATGATACGGCTGCTGCTGGTGCTGCCCATGTGACGACGAGTGATGTGAGGGTGTATAATACCACTGGTGTGGTTCAAACAAAGCTTGAAAACTGTCCGGACCACCGTAGGGTGACCCGTGAAAGGATGATCCGTCTGATATTTCGATCGGATGATTCGGCGTACCGCTAGCTGGCATGATGGGGTCAGTATCCTCATCCATATCGTCAGCATTATCCCCCGAGAAGTGATCTTCAGGTCCTAGTGGGTTAAAACCCACGGGTTCTTGTAAGAAATCGGCCGGATTAAACTGGCCTCTATAGATAGGTGTGGGGTCCCCATAGGAATGATGGGACAAAGACCTTTGTAGTGGTACATATGTAGGTTGTGTGTTGTGAGGTTCATATGGGTTAAGTGCGGGCGGTGTCGAGCTATGCGAAACCGATCGTCTGGCCGGTTCAACCTGGTTTCGCCGGTTTCGGCGAGGGTCTTCGCTTTCCGTAGCTGTCGGAGCCCGTGTATTTGATGGTCCTGCCTCGTGATCATTGGGGGCGGCTGTCGGCCCCTTACCGCGTCCCCGTGTTCGGAAGAATCTTGGCGGCATTTTCGATATTCCTGTCGATAAAGCATGAGATAATAATACAAAGATATATGCAAAATTTAAATAAAGGACAACACAATCAATAGTGGAATTTGTCCTATGTTATAAGTCTAGACTCAAAAGTTTAGATATGTGCAATTGTGTAACTGAGATTAAACACAAAAGGCTAGTGTTTAATTCACTCAGTGTTGGCTCTGATACCAACCTGTCACACCCCGATTTCCACGTGTCACCGGTGGGCCTGGTGGGGGAGTATCGTGACGTGGTTGGCAACGTAATAGTCAAACAACACAATAATATAATGCACAGCGGAAGCAAATTTAAAATAAGATACAACCGAATTTATTTATTGTAAACAAAGTCACAATTTATCCGGTGTTTATCCACAGTAGGATCGAATAACGAAATATTGTTTATGGTTCAACAGACTTCGGCAACTCTAAGTTTGCGAGACTTCTAATGATGCTTAGGAGAATCCCAGCCTATTTCGCCTAGTACCTGCATCTAATCTTTTTGGGAAAATACGTCAGTTTACACTGGTAAATACATTCAACCGACTCATTTTATAAAATGATTGAAAATTGGTTTGGATGCACATGGCATAAACATTTTGTTTAACTTGGGAGAATTATTTAATATTATAATCTTGTGAACGATTTACATGTTACTTATGCGTTCAGTAGCCCGGAACGTATTCCGGGTTAAAGATCAATAGACACACCACTTATGTGAGTTATACACGGGAGTACGCCTACACCCCGTGCTCAGGTCGTGGCTATCTCGTAAGATAATGCCAAGGATATCCGGGACATGGTCATTAACCCCCCAAAGGCTGTAAAGTAAACACATCTGTTTAAAACGAGCCGATCAAATTATTCAATTAACCACTAAGCGTGGAAGATTTGATGCCCGATCAAGCGGTACGCTATGTACCGTAACCCAAGCCCGTATAGGGAAAATAAGTTAAAAGTATTTACCTTGATGCAAAGTATAGTCACAATAATCAAATAGCAGATAGCTTTTACTGTTTCTCCTAATCTGGAACGAAGGTTAAATATAACCTATTAGAATCCTAGCGGTTCTTTAATTATGCTTAAGCTTAGACCGGCTAGTTTCAAAGATACGGTTCGTACGCACGATTAAGCGAAGACCGGATAGAATGTGATTCAGACCCGACAAGTTTGAAGACTTGTTTAATATGGGTTCATTATTCACATTCTGGATTTTGAGATTAAACCGATAAGGTTTGACCCGTTTCGGCTAATTTATGTAAACTTGTTACATAAACCGAGCCGAACGCGTAAGATGCGTAACGGGTATCCGTAAGAGCCATATACAGGTTTCCTAAGTTAATATGCTTCAAATATGTTGTAACATCAGTAGGATGTCTTTCGTTATGCCCCGAACTAATTTAAACACAAACTATGCCCCGTAGGGGTAGTTTGGTCATTTTAAAGTTTGTAAAAGAGTTTAAATGTCTAACTGAGTTAAAGGTCTGATGTAAACAGCAAACATACTCAATTTGATGAGTTTTAACAGTAGGCTAAAGCAAGTATGTGAAACTTATCATTTTTGACCAAACTAGGCCCCGTAGGGGTATTTTGGTAATTTCACACAAGCCGACAAGCTCAAAACTGAAGTCTGAGTTTATCAACTTTTTCTTACTGTTAAGATATGATAATTTGCTTCTTATATCAGTAGGTATCAACCCGGGTATGTCCAATATGATTTTAGAACATACTATGCGTTAAAAACGCTAATTTAGGCGATTAAAGGCCATTACCGGGTTTGATACTTAAATCTGATATTTTTATATTTCCAGAAGGCTTAAAATAATTTATTTATCATAACTAATCAGTGGCAAAAGGTTTGGAGTCGTTTAGATGTGTAAAACTCATTTTATGGCCCGTAAGGGCAAAACCGACAATTACCGAATTAAGCCTACGACTATGAGTTATGCTCAGCCTAAAATTAATTAAAAATCTTTAGAAATCCCAAAATAATATTTAAGATCAGTGGGTAAAATATTTGATGTCAAAAAGTATGTTTAATTAGGCTTTATGCTAATTGCGCCATATTGTTAACATAAAGCCTTAATTTAGCGACATGAGCATAACTCTTAATCTACAAGTCAAACTAATGTCAAATTTTGCATGCAAGTCTATATATCAGTATTTAAGGTTTCTACACTTTTACATTACCATAAATCACGTTTTAAGGTAATAAGGGCATAACGGTCCAAGTATGAGCATTTAACGGAAACTTGCATATTAATTGGATAACTAGTGAACCAAGGTGTATGATCACAGAGGGTTGTTCTAACATGTATCCTAATCCAATTTAAGCTCTGAGGCATTTCTAAAATGTGCCCAAACGGGTCAGAACTGAAAGTCAACCGAAAAGTCAAACTATGTGACTTTCGGTTCCGAACCTTGTCTAAACAGGAAATAGTCGGGTTGAACATGTTGGGACATGTTCTTACACTTATCTATAAGTTATAACAATGTTCAAACAGGTTACAAATGTTTTGGATAGCTAATTATGCATAAATGACAATTTAAGCAATATGTTGACTTTTTAAGTAAAGCTTTGACCCGACATTTGACCTGTTTAGGATGGTGATCAGGGGAAACCCTTTTGGGGTTTTATTTCCCACATAAATACCATTCTAAAACTACTTTTAATTCGAGATAAGACTGAGTCATTAGTGACTAATCTCAAAGTCAAACCGTAATTACGACGGTTTGACTTTTAGCTAATTAACTAAGCTAAACACATCCAAATAAGAACTAGAAGACTTACAATAGTCCAATGCACGAATTTTGATCAGAAGGGAGAGTTCCTTAGCTCCAGGAATGCTCCAATGATCAGTTGCAAGTGTGGGAATGAATGTTGCAACATCTTGTGCTTTATATAGTGAAGAACTCACCATGATTGGTTGACAACTCACTCTAGGATTAACCACAACCATCCAACACTTGTCCTAGTGTTCTTAGGATAGTTAGGGGTCTTTAAATAATGTTAAAAACCGGCTTAAAGGGTTAAAATCGCGAAAGACAGGCAACAGCAAGTCATTCTGTCGCTGGGCAACCCTCGCGTAGCGCGAGGGTCAGTCGCGCTACGCGACGCCCTACGCTGAATCAGTTTTTGATTTTTATTGTTGTGTTTCGAGGGGTAGCCGTAATTTCTGACTTTTGGGACTTTATATCAACACTTTGGGACCCCTAAAACATGTCTTGAACAGTTCCTACCCTACCATTAACCAATGTTTCAATTGAATGTATAAACAAGACCCGAAAACATCGGTTTACCATTGCTTTTCTTCGTGGGATCAAGTCATGCATTATCAATTCCATTATTGGCAATGATTCTCTGAAGTGAGGGTATAAAGATGTGTAGTAATATTATATCGGGTCTTGGGATTTATAATTGAGGTCGTTCAGAGGTAACAATTTAACATGACGCCACTTTAATCCTACCGAAACATCTTTATTAAATCCGGGTTTTTCAACGCGTTTTGTCTTACATGACACGTGTCATTTTTATTATTAAACCCGAAATTTTCGAGGTGTTACATCCTCACCCCCTTAAAATAAATCTCGACCCGAGATTTACTGAAACAGGTAAGGGTACTTTTCTTTCATCGTGGATTCAACCTCCCACGTGAAATCGGGACCTCTACGGGCATCCCATTTGACCTTAACAAAAGGTATATGCTTTCTCCGAAGCTTTCTTACCTGTCGATCTTCAATCGACACAGGTTTTTCCACGAATTTCAAGCTCTCGTCAATATGCACATCTGTATGTGGCATGACATGTGTTTCGTCAGCGGAACACTTCTTTAGATTGCAGATGTGGAACACGTTGTGAATTCCACTGAGCTCTTCTGGTAAGTTCAACTTATAGGCAACTGACCCGACACGTTCGATAACCTCGAAAGGTCCTACGTATCTCGGGCTTAGTTTGCCTTTCTTACCAAATCGCATCACTCCTTTCCAGGGTGACACTTTAAGTAGGACTTTTTCACCTACTTCGAAATGGAAATCCTTACGACTTGGATCCGCGTAACTCTTCTGCCTATTCCGGGCAGCTTGGAGATTGTTACGAATCTGGACAATCTTGTCCGTCGTTTCGAATACAATTTCTGGTCCTGATAATTGTACTTCTCCAACTTCCGCCCAACAAACTGGCGATCTACACTTTCTACCGTATAATGCCTCAAATGGCGCAGCCTTTATGCTGGTATGGTAGCTATTGTTGTAGGAGAATTCGATCAATGGTAGGTTCTTATCCCAGCTACCTTCCAATTCGATCGCACATGCACGTAGCATGTCCTCTAACGTTTGAATAGTACGCTCACTCTGACCGTCAGTCTGAGGATGGTAAGCCGTGCTAAAGTTCAAACGTGTGCCCAAAGATTGCTGGAAACTCTTCCAAAAATGTGACGTGTACCTAGTATCCCGGTCAGAGATAATAGCTACAGGTATGCCATGTAGGGCTACAATCTTATCAACGTATAACTGGGCTAACATGTCGGAGCTATAAGTCTCCTTGATGGGTAAGAAATGAGCTGACTTAGTCAGTCTGTCAACTATAACCCATATTGTATCATTGCCTTTCCTTGTCTTGGGTAACTTGGTAATAAAATCCATAGTTACCATTTCCCACTTCCACGTAGGAAGTTCAGGCTGTTGTAGCAAACCTGACGGTTTCTGATGCTCGGCTTTGACTTGCGCACAGGTCAAGCATTTTGCTACATGGGCGGCTACAGACTTTTTCAATCCTATCCACCAATAATTTGCCTTTAAATCCTGATACATCTTATCCGCACCAGGATGAACGGAATATTTGGAACTATGGGCTTCCTGAAGGATAACATCACGAAGTCCTCCATAAATTGGAACCCATACTCGTCCATTCAACCTCAGAAGTCCGTCCTTGCTAAGAGTTAACTGCTCCTCAGTTACTCCTAGCTTTTCATTAGGATAGTTAGCTTCCAACACAGCTTCCTTCTGTGCAGCTAACAACCTTTCCATCAGACTGTTCTTTAATTCCATGCGCTTGGCATGGATTCGGATAGGTTTAACTCTTTCCTTCCGACTCAAGGCATCGGCGACCACATTCGCCTTGCCGGGATGGTACTTGATTTCACAATCATAGTCATTTAAAGTTTCCATCCAGCGGCGTTGCCTCATGTTTAATTCCTTCTGATTAAACAGATGTTGAAGGCTCTTGTGATCCGAATAGATCACAAATTTGACACCATAAAGGTAATGCCTCCAAAGCTTCAGTGCAAATACAACGGAACCCAGCTCCAAGTCATGGGTGGTGTAATTCTTTTCATGCACTTTCAATTGCCTTGAAGCGTAGGCAATAACTTTGCCTTTCTGCATAAGCACACACCCCATGCCAGTGTGTGATGCATCACAATAAACTACAAATTCTTCAGCGCCTTCAGGTAAGGTAAGCACAGGAGCGTTGCTCAACTTTTGTCTTAAAACATCGAAGGACTCTTGCTGCTTAGGGCCCCAAACAAACTTAACCTTTTTCTTAGTTAAGGAGGTTAGAGGTGCAGCAATCCTTGAAAAATTTTCAATGAAACGCCGATAATATCCTGCCAAACCCAGGAAGCTACGAATCTCTGTAGGCGTTTTCGGCTCTTGCCAGTTCATCACTGCTTCAACCTTAGCGGGATCCACCTGGATACCACGCTCACTGACCACATGTCCAAGAAATTGGACTTCCCTAAGCCAAAATTCACACTTGGAGAATTTGGCATAGAGCTTCTCCTTATGCAGAAGTTTGAGAATACATCGAAGATGTTTCTCGTGGTCAGCTTTGTTCTTAGAATAAATGAGAATGTCATCGATGAAAACGATGACGAATTTATCTAAGTGCGGCTTGCAAACGCGATTCATGAGATCCATGAACGCAGCCGGTGCATTGGTGAGCCCAAAAGGCATCACTAGAAACTCGTAGTGACCGTAACGAGTCCTAAATGCAGTCTTGTGTACGTCTTCATCTTTGACCTTCAGCTGATGGTAGCCTGACCTCAGATCAATCTTTGAGAAGTAACTTGCCCCTTGCAGCTGATCGAACAAATCGTCGATCCTGGGCAATGGATATCTGTTCTTGATCGTGACTTTATTAAGCTCGCGATAGTCGATGCACAGACGCATCGACCCATCCTTCTTCTTGACAAACAGGATTGGCGCTCCCCAAGGAGATGAACTAGGTCGAATGAAACCCTTAGCCAGCAATTCATCTAGCTGCGTCCGCAACTCCTTCATTTCCGTGGGTGCCAGTCTGTATGGAGCTCTAGCAACTGGTGCTGCTCTAGGGATGATATCGATCCTGAATTCCACTTGTCTATCTGGTGGTAAACCAGGTAGATCTTCAGGAAACACTTCTGGGTATTCCGAGATGACAGGGATGTCTTCTAACTTCGGTTTGGGCTCATCAATAATCACATGTGCCATGTAGATGACACCCCCTTTCTTCAAACACTTTGAAGCCTTGAGCATAGTCACGTGCTCAGGCAGTCCGTACTGGGTATCTCCCCGAATGGTAAGTGATTCACCAGACGGAGTCTTTATTATTACCCGTTTCTGGTTACAGACGATTTGGGCCTGGTTATGAGATAACCAGTCCATACCCAGAACTATGTCAAAACCAGCTAATTTAAACGGTAGTAGGGACAGAGGAAAAGAATGGTTCTTAATGGATATAACACATCCATCTAACACATTAGAGACGGTTTCTATGGTATCATCTGCTAACTCTACCTCATAGTTCACTTTTAGGGTTTTGACAGGTAAATTTAACAATTTACAAAATTTATGATCTACGAAGGACTTATCTGCGCCTGAATCAAAAAGTACTCTTGCAAAAACATCATTTACAAGGAAAGTACCTGTTATGACGTTATCATCATGCACAGCCTCCTTCGCATCCATCCTGAAGACTCTGGCATTAGTCTTCTTAGCCTCCTCAGGCTTCTTGTTGTACTTTGGGCAGTTAGTCTTTATGTGGCCCTTTTCGTTGCAACGGTAACACGTTGCATCTTTCATCTTCTTGCAATCCAAGGTTTTGTGTTCCTTGGACTTGCACAAACCACAAGCAAAAGACCTTGACTCGTTATTCGAGTTTGATTCGAATCTGCACTTTCCAAAGTGCTGTTTCTTGCAAGTTTTGCATGTGAGCTTCTCCCCAGAACGATGCCCATCTTTCTTCGAATCCGATCCCTTCTTGTGATCACCGCTCCCACGGTGCTTCTTGTTCGACCTACGCGAACCGTCATCATCATGCTTCCTCTTCTCGGCCGCCTTATTCCTCTGCGATCTCTGCCGGACCGCATCCAGTGTGAGGGATAAGGAAAGGTCAGTTACAGACCTGAAGGTAACTGGCCGAGAAGCTTTGACACTGGCCTTGATCTCGGGCTCTAATCCACCAATAAAACGAGCGATCCTTTTAGGCTCCGGGGTTACCAGATAAGGTACCAACCGGGATAGTGTATTGAAGCTTGTCAGATAAGCTTGACAATCGAGGTTCTTCATAACCAGTGATAGGAAGTCATATTCTATCTTTTCCACCTCATGTTGAGGGCAGAAATTTTCTTTGATCAGTGCCATGAATTGATCCCACGTCATGCTATACAACGGGATCTTTCCTGAGGCCTCCATCAGTGATCTCCACCAAGCTAACGCCTCACCCTTGAAGGACTGTGAGACAAATTTAACCACATCACCTTCAGCGCATCCGCTGATGTCCACGACCGTGTCCATTTCATCCAGCCACGTCATGCAGTCTACGGCTCCTTTTTCTCCCGTAAAATCCCTGGGTTTACAAGATACAAAGTACTTATATGTGCAACCCTTGTTACGGTGTCCCTGATGCAGTACCAACTGCTGAGATGGATTACTTTGGTGGTTGGTGGACTGGCGATCATCATCGTTTTTCTTTGGTCCATCCTTTTTGGGAGGAGGTTTATTATGAGCCTCAGAATGGGTCCTTGGCTTTGACTGTGACACAGAGTGGGTCCTACTCCGAGTACCACTGTAATCGTCATATTGTCTATCCAAAGCTTGTGTGATAGCCCCGTCTATGATTGCTTTTAGTTCAGCACCCGTTAATGTAATCTGGACGTTTTCATTCGGCTCCACCGGATGGCTATTGCCTTCATTGGAGTCAGCCATTTGTATTGAACTGTTGCAGAAAACAAGGTCAATATTTTATTTGGGATTTTATTATGGAATTACCCCTTAGGGTAATTCGTTAACCATGGTAAACAGAGACCATATTTGGTTAACTTATTAATCGCATTACTTTAGGATTTTAATTAAAATTTATCCTAAACATAAACAATAACAATATATATTAGCACATAAGGCTTAGTCATATGGACAACTTTTAAATTATTAGCTATGATTTCAGAGAATCAAGGCTTTAAGGTTTGAACCTAGTTCATTATCTATATTTGACAGGGAGTCTATGCTACCACTGTCTTTTGGCTCATATGGAAATGAGTAAGGCCCGTAGGCATCATATTACCAACGTATGGTACAATATGATCATCTTAATTGATGATGTAGACCCAGGATTCAGAGATCATTAAACTGGGTTTTGGAATCTTCTAAAGAATCCTTATACAAATGTGATTTTTAACGAAATCACTTCTGCCAGGAGTGTTAACATGTTTTAAGATGTTAACAGGAATTTGAATCTTTTAAACAGGTTTTACCACCTTGGCTCGGTCTTATATTTGACACTAAGCTAGGTTTTACCTTTTTTAAGATTCTTAATTTATAATTACATAGGCAGATTAATTCAAAAGGAAATGATTTTTAATTTATTTATTTCATTTATTATTTATATATGCGCATAATGGCAACATGAAATTTATAAAATAACCATTCCATTAATTCATTTAGAATATTACACATTTGCCCTAAACGGGTCTTCCAATATCAAACTTACCCTCGTAGGGGTCAACAGATACTTACCCTCGTAGGGGTTAAATAACACACATGCCCACGAAGGGGCTAAATATAATACATGTCCACGCAGGGACTACTTATTCAAACCACACACACCCACTTAGGGGTTTAAAACAAATAAGCATGCCCACGCAGGGGCTTAACAACCAACTACACCCATGCAGGGGCTTATACATCAGCGATGGAAGAATTTAACGATTCTTCTTGTTCTTCCCCTTGATCAGACCCATCAGTCCTTGGAGGAATGTTTGCCTTTCCCTTCGTTCTTCATGTGCTTCCCGTTCCACCTGCTCCAACCTATGCAAAATTTCCTCCCTATTTGGAGAAAATCGTGGTGGTTGCGACTGCGTCCTTATGATGGGCCTAGGTGGTATCGAGTATCCCTGTGTTGGGTAACTCACCCCCCAAGGATCCCCATAAGGTCCTTGCGTGCCATAGTTCGCTGCTACCGAGTATGGATCAGCCTCTCCATAACCGTAGTTATGATGTGTTGGTGGCTCAAACGGGTTGTAGCCCATACCACCCGGGTATGCTGGTATCGGGTTTTCAAAACCCATTGGAGGCGGCTGCTGAAAAGCTGGCTGCGAAGGCCCACCCATTTGTGGGTCCTCATAGTGCGGTGGGTAGTGACTAGCACTAGACTGTCGCGGGGAATCGAAAGTGAAGCCCCCCGGTCGCACGGATATGCGAGCACCGGTTCTCCTACGCCTTGGCGGTTGAGGAGGTGCCGGTTGAACTGGTGGCGGTGGAGGTGGTGGCGTAACTGCCACAAAGCGATGATCCTCTGAAGAATCTTGATGATGCGGCTGTGGTTGTGGTTCCTGTTGCTGATGATACGGCTGCTGCTGGTGCTGCCCATGTGACGACGAGTGATGTGAGGGTGTATAATACCACTGGTGTGGTTCAAACAAAGCTTGAAAACTGTCCGGACCACCGTAGGGTGACCCGTGAAAGGATGATCCGTCTGATATTTCGATCGGATGATTCGGCGTACCGCTAGCTGGCATGATGGGGTCAGTATCCTCATCCATATCGTCAGCATTATCCCCCGAGAAGTGATCTTCAGGTCCTAGTGGGTTAAAACCCACGGGTTCTTGTAAGAAATCGGCCGGATTAAACTGGCCTCTATAGATAGGTGTGGGGTCCTCATAGGAATGATGGGACAAAGACCTTTGTAGTGGTACATATGTAGGTTGTGTGTTGTGAGGTTCATATGGGTTAAGTGCGGGCGGTGTCGAGCTATGCGAAACCGATCGTCTGGCCGGTTCAACCTGGTTTCGCCGGTTTCGGCGAGGGTCTTCGCTTTCCGTAGCTGTCGGAGCCCGTGTATTTGATGGTCCTGCCTCGTGATCATTGGGGGCGGCTGTCGGCCCCTTACCGCGTCCCCGTGTTCGGAAGAATCTTGGCGGCATTTTCGATATTCCTGTCGATAAAGCATGAGATAATAATACAAAGATATATGCAAAATTTAAATAAAGGACAACACAATCAATAGTGGAATTTGTCCTATGTTATAAGTCTAGACTCAAAAGTTTAGATATGTGCAATTGTGTAACTGAGATTAAACACAAAAGGCTAGTGTTTAATTCACTCAGTGTTGGCTCTGATACCAACCTGTCACACCCCGATTTCCACGTGTCACCGGTGGGCCTGGTGGGGGAGTATCGTGACGTGGTTGGCAACGTAATAGTCAAACAACACAATAATATAATGCACAGCGGAAGCAAATTTAAAATAAGATACAACCGAATTTATTTATTGTAAACAAAGTCACAATTTATCCGGTGTTTATCCACAGTAGGATCGAATAACGAAATATTGTTTATGGTTCAACAGACTTCGGCAACTCTAAGTTTGCGAGACTTCTAATGATGCTTAGGAGAATCCCAGCCTATTTCGCCTAGTACCTGCATCTAATCTTTTTGGGAAAATACGTCAGTTTACACTGGTAAATACATTCAACCGACTCATTTTATAAAATGATTGAAAATTGGTTTGGATGCACATGGCATAAACATTTTGTTTAACTTGGGAGAATTATTTAATATTATAATCTTGTGAACGATTTACATGTTACTTATGCGTTCAGTAGCCCGGAACGTATTCCGGGTTAAAGATCAATAGACACACCACTTATGTGAGTTATACACGGGAGTACGCCTACACCCCGTGCTCAGGTCGTGGCTATCTCGTAAGATAATGCCAAGGATATCCGGGACATGGTCATTAACCCCCCAAAGGCTGTAAAGTAAACACATCTGTTTAAAACGAGCCGATCAAATTATTCAATTAACCACTAAGCGTGGAAGATTTGATGCCCGATCAAGCGGTACGCTATGTACCGTAACCCAAGCCCGTATAGGGAAAATAAGTTAAAAGTATTTACCTTGATGCAAAGTATAGTCACAATAATCAAATAGCAGATAGCTTTTACTGTTTCTCCTAATCTGGAACGAAGGTTAAATATAACCTATTAGAATCCTAGCGGTTCTTTAATTATGCTTAAGCTTAGACCGGCTAGTTTCAAAGATACGGTTCGTACGCACGATTAAGCGAAGACCGGATAGAATGTGATTCAGACCCGACAAGTTTGAAGACTTGTTTAATATGGGTTCATTATTCACATTCTGGATTTTGAGATTAAACCGATAAGGTTTGACCCGTTTCGGCTAATTTATGTAAACTTGTTACATAAACCGAGCCGAACGCGTAAGATGCGTAACGGGTATCCGTAAGAGCCATATACAGGTTTCCTAAGTTAATATGCTTCAAATATGTTGTAACATCAGTAGGATGTCTTTCGTTATGCCCCGAACTAATTTAAACACAAACTATGCCCCGTAGGGGTAGTTTGGTCATTTTAAAGTTTGTAAAAGAGTTTAAATGTCTAACTGAGTTAAAGGTCTGATGTAAACAGCAAACATACTCAATTTGATGAGTTTTAACAGTAGGCTAAAGCAAGTATGTGAAACTTATCATTTTTGACCAAACTAGGCCCCGTAGGGGTATTTTGGTAATTTCACACAAGCCGACAAGCTCAAAACTGAAGTCTGAGTTTATCAACTTTTTCTTACTGTTAAGATATGATAATTTGCTTCTTATATCAGTAGGTATCAACCCGGGTATGTCCAATATGATTTTAGAACATACTATGCGTTAAAAACGCTAATTTAGGCGATTAAAGGCCATTACCGGGTTTGATACTTAAATCTGATATTTTTATATTTCCAGAAGGCTTAAAATAATTTATTTATCATAACTAATCAGTGGCAAAAGGTTTGGAGTCGTTTAGATGTGTAAAACTCATTTTATGGCCCGTAAGGGCAAAACCGACAATTACCGAATTAAGCCTACGACTATGAGTTATGCTCAGCCTAAAATTAATTAAAAATCTTTAGAAATCCCAAAATAATATTTAAGATCAGTGGGTAAAATATTTGATGTCAAAAAGTATGTTTAATTAGGCTTTATGCTAATTGCGCCATATTGTTAACATAAAGCCTTAATTTAGCGACATGAGCATAACTCTTAATCTACAAGTCAAACTAATGTCAAATTTTGCATGCAAGTCTATATATCAGTATTTAAGGTTTCTACACTTTTACATTACCATAAATCACGTTTTAAGGTAATAAGGGCATAACGGTCCAAGTATGAGCATTTAACGGAAACTTGCATATTAATTGGATAACTAGTGAACCAAGGTGTATGATCACAGAGGGTTGTTCTAACATGTATCCTAATCCAATTTAAGCTCTGAGGCATTTCTAAAATGTGCCCAAACGGGTCAGAACTGAAAGTCAACCGAAAAGTCAAACTATGTGACTTTCGGTTCCGAACCTTGTCTAAACAGGAAATAGTCGGGTTGAACATGTTGGGACATGTTCTTACACTTATCTATAAGTTATAACAATGTTCAAACAGGTTACAAATGTTTTGGATAGCTAATTATGCATAAATGACAATTTAAGCAATATGTTGACTTTTTAAGTAAAGCTTTGACCCGACATTTGACCTGTTTAGGATGGTGATCAGGGGAAACCCTTTTGGGGTTTTATTTCCCACATAAATACCATTCTAAAACTACTTTTAATTCGAGATAAGACTGAGTCATTAGTGACTAATCTCAAAGTCAAACCGTAATTACGACGGTTTGACTTTTAGCTAATTAACTAAGCTAAACACATCCAAATAAGAACTAGAAGACTTACAATAGTCCAATGCACGAATTTTGATCAGAAGGGAGAGTTCCTTAGCTCCAGGAATGCTCCAATGATCAGTTGCAAGTGTGGGAATGAATGTTGCAACATCTTGTGCTTTATATAGTGAAGAACTCACCATGATTGGTTGACAACTCACTCTAGGATTAACCACAACCATCCAACACTTGTCCTAGTGTTCTTAGGATAGTTAGGGGTCTTTAAATAATGTTAAAAACCGGCTTAAAGGGTTAAAATCGCGAAAGACAGGCAACAGCAAGTCATTCTGTCGCTGGGCAACCCTCGCGTAGCGCGAGGGTCAGTCGCGCTACGCGACGCCCTACGCTGAATCAGTTTTTGATTTTTATTGTTGTGTTTCGAGGGGTAGCCGTAATTTCTGACTTTTGGGACTTTATATCAACACTTTGGGACCCCTAAAACATGTCTTGAACAGTTCCTACCCTACCATTAACCAATGTTTCAATTGAATGTATAAACAAGACCCGAAAACATCGGTTTACCATTGCTTTTCTTCGTGGGATCAAGTCATGCATTATCAATTCCATTATTGGCAATGATTCTCTGAAGTGAGGGTATAAAGATGTGTAGTAATATTATATCGGGTCTTGGGATTTATAATTGAGGTCGTTCAGAGGTAACAATTTAACATGACGCCACTTTAATCCTACCGAAACATCTTTATTAAATCCGGGTTTTTCAACGCGTTTTGTCTTACATGACACGTGTCATTTTTATTATTAAACCCGAAATTTTCGAGGTGTTACAGTTAACTACTATTAATACTATAACCCGGCTATTTAGGACTGTATCCCTGCTGACTCAGACTACTTAGCCGAGGGTAACGTCACCGCCAAAAGCGGGGCCTACCACAATACTGCATTAATAACTTAATTCATTATCTTCCAATAATCCACCCCTTTAGGATTGTATCCCTGCTGACTCAAACTACTGGGGTGAGGGTAACGTCACCTTCAAAAGAGGGGCCTACTACAATAACTAAGATAATCTCTTAATTATGTGCAAAAGTGCGGAAATAATCAAAGGTTATACTAGATACGAGTCGGAACCAAGTGATTCATCTTGTCTATCTGTTTTTATTTTTATTTTTATTTTCAGCATTTTAGTTAGTTTTATTTTTCTTAGTTTAAAACATTTTTCTAAACTTTTGTTTTGGTTAGACGTTGAGGATAAACCGGTACTAAAAGCTCTTGTGTCCTTGGACGACCTCGGTATCTTACCAACGCTATACTACACTCAACGATGGGTGCACTTGCCCATATGTGTGTTTAGTGTTAGTGAAATATCGTGTTTTATAAATTTAAAACTTGGCTAAAATAAGTGTTAAAAAGGGCTTAAAATATACACCTAAAATATACGACACTTAAACGCGCATCAGGTGGTTACAGTGGGAAGTATATTTGGTCATCCTCGATCTCTCTCTCTCACTAAAACAACACAGAAACACACACACTCTCTCTCTCTCTCAGTTCTCTCTCTCTCTACACCGTTCACCACCGTCATCACCACAGATCACCACCGTTCACCACCGCCATACACACACTCTCTCTCAGTTCTCTCTCTCTCTCTCTCTCTCTACACAGATCTCTCCTCCATCCTTCTTTCTTTTCAGATCTGTAAATAGGGGTGGTTGACGATGACTGATTATGAGGATGATGACTGATGTTGATGACTGATTATGATGATGATGATGGGTGGTTACGATGGTGGATGTGAGCATGGTGGGTTTTCGGATTTGAGGGGTTTTCACGATGGTTGTGGTGGCAGGTGGATGGTGGTGTTGGTGTTGGTGGTTGCAGATTGGGTGGTGGTGGCAGGTGGGTGGTGGTGACGGTGGTTGTGGGGGTGGGAGTGGGTGATGGCAGGTGGCGGGATTGAGAGGTGGTGTAGAGAGATGGGGGCGGTGGTGGCTGGTGTTTGCTGCTGCTGGTGGAGCCGCCGTCACCAGAGTAAGTTTGTTGGCGGGGCAAAATCCAAAGGTAACAATTTACTCTTTCTCTTGAATCACAACAACAGCAAACACCAGCCGCCGTCATTCGGGGCAAAATCCAAGAGTAAATGGTGTGATTTAAGGCTATGTTGTTGTTGTTGTTGTTATTCTGGGAGTGGCATTTTATTTATTAAGTTTGATTCAAGGCTATGTTGTTGTTGTTGTTATTCTGGGAACCTTCTATGTTCGATCTACGATGGTGTAGCAAAAGTATTCTTGAAGATGATGTTCTTGATTTTCTGGATTTTCTAGGTTTTGATGATGATGTTTGATGATGTTCTTGAAGATACAGATCTGAGCCTCGTTTCTTTTTACAAATCGGTTTTTGTTTTGATTTGTTGTTGTCTGTATTTTGATTTTTGTGATGGTTTCTGGTTTTGTTCTGGGTTCTTGATTTTCTTGAAGATGATGTTCTTGATTTTCTGGGTTTTGATGATGAAGTTTGATGATGTTCTTGAAGATGATGTTATTAATTATTGAAATGTTATAATAAATTAACATGGACCAAAATGCCCCTGCACTAAAGGACAAAATAGGAGGTTGTAACAGTAAAAAATGGGGTTTTTAAGATTTGGACTAAAATGGCAACAAAATGCAAACCACAGGGACCCAGATGTAATAAGTTTGAGATTTGGACTAAAGTGACAAAACTGGCCAAACCACAGGGACCAAAATGGCAGTTTACTCTTCTTAAAATTATGAAATATTAAGTTAGCTAATATGTGAGAGAAAAAAATATAGAGAATGTAATTAAATATTCTTTTAATTGGAAAGAGAAATCAGGAAAGAGAAAGAACTAATTAATTAAATGAAGATAGAAATATACAATTATACCCTTGTGTCTATTAAAATATTTGTAAGTTACAAAAGATAATTACAATCTTGTCATTAAAGAAAAAATCTAGATCTACAAAATCAATGGTCAGGATAAGTTCATTTTGTTCACAAATAAATCATTATTCACTCATGAACCCTACCATATATATATATATATATATATATATATATATATATATATATATATAATATATATATATATATATATATATATACTATACTATATTATAATGCATGAGGGAGGGGCATTTTAAGATACCCAAAAAATAAGAACTTTTCCCCCTCTTTATTTATAGAAAGACCCCTAAAATGAGGGTAGTTTGGTCATTTAAACATTATTTATTTTTTAGCCCCTAAAATTATTACACTTAAATCCCTAAGGTTTTAACAAAATTATAGATAATTAGTTACAATTCACCCCTCCATAACAAACTTATAATTTTTTTTACGTATCTTGACATATCTTATAAACTATACTGTTTAAAAAAAATCCAAAGATAGCATGACGACCTACACATTTTTGTCGACGTTTCGGTAGTTGTCTTGTTCAATATCGACGCACGGATTAAAAGGTACAAGTCGATTATGCATTAATATACAAGTAATTAATACTTGTGATCTAATGTGTCTAATCTACAAAAATGGGCTCCATCTATGCAAACTAAAACAAAAGAAATTAAAAGTACCGTAACATAAAATGAAGATATTATGTGTCACATTTTATTTTATTATATCTTATAAAGACTTAAAACTAACCACAACAAACTTCCTAAATAAAGGGGTGGCAAATCTAAAATTAAACCCTAATTCACTTCTATAGTTACTACTATAAATATAGCAGGACACTCCTATATCTATTGCTAAACAAAGTTAAAAAATGAATCCAGTTCTGAATTCAATTATTGCAAAACGTCAGTTTTGTTTATATCGCAGCAGTGAATATTTTTTTTTCTTTTATTTACTTTTATGTGAATGTTAACTTATTTGATTTTTCAGATTCAGTTGTATGATGAACATGCCAATTTAAACAACACATTTGTCGAACAAACTTCTCAGGTATTGATTTTGCTGGTTTTAAGTATTTTTTTGTGTATATCTTTCATATTAACATGTTCGTTATGTTATTATATGTGTGTTTTATTGCAGGATGATGGTGATAAAAGTATTGATATTATTTTTTATGGTGCAATGTTTAGTCCATACAAGTCTAATCTTCAATGTGAATTTAGTAAAGATGTAATTTTAAGGTTTATTTAATATTTTTTTTTTACTTTTGTATTCAATTTTTGTCATTTATAGGGATCGGAAGTTTGAGACTCAAAGTAAGAGATCCAAAAGACTCTCTTAATGGAAATGGAGTGAGGTTATTAATTTAGACGATTCTGAGGACAATGACAAAGAAGAGGAATTAGAAGATACTGTCGATTCAAGCACAAACCAGAAAACCCGATTAAAAATACGTCGAGTGTCAATTCAGAAACAGACAGATTTCTTGCAGTCTAATATGAAATCTATCAAGTGTTTTTATATAGAGAAAAACGCTCGGATAGTCCCTGTGGTTTGCCAAATTTTCACCTTTAGTCCCTAACTTTCTAAAATTACACCTATAGTCCCCAAGTTTTTGAATTTCGTTCCCGGATAGTCCTTGGCGTGGATGGATGTTAGTTTTTGTTGTTAGGTGCATGTGAAATGATAAAAATATCATTACTATCAAATTAATTACTAAAAAGTTAAAAAGGATATTTAATTAGTATTTTACAATTTATGTGGGACCCACCACTCACTTCATATTCCCCACCTCCACCACCATCTCCACCTTCAACCACCACCATCTACCTCCCCCCCACTTCACCGTAACCACCACTGCCACAACAATCCTGCCACAACCACCACCACACTTGATATGGATTCAATAAAATTACCTTCACAGGCTGTGATTCACGTGTGTTTTGTGTGGTGTTCGCATTGTGAAAAGGGGCACAGTTCAACAGGTGGGAGTTTTCTTCAATTCAGGATGTTAATTTGTTAAAGGTGCTATCTTTAGTATTGCAGTACATATGGTTACCAATTTATTAATTGTTTTGTCTATTCTACCCAATAGATTCTCAACCTTATACCCAAAGAGTCTGATGGTGAGCGATTTGAACACCTTAATGGGCTTCTGATGTCAGTTGGCAGTGAAAAGAACCCTCCAAATGGTACAAATGACTCCATTAAACTGACACAATTAGTACTTTACAATAAAATTGCAACTCAAAAAATAAAAAAATTGGATATTTTTAATTTAAATATTCAGTTTTCACCTAGATTTTTGCATAACAGGCCTGATGGAATTAACTGGAAGAACATGTAGGTCCCACTCTTCTTCACCATCACCATCTGCATTTTAAATACTCTTGTTCGAAGCTGGTGGTGGTGGTGGTGAGTGAGGAAGATGAAGTGGGTGGGGTGGATGGTGGGTCCCACATAAATTATAAAATATTAATTATATTTCTTTTAACTTTTAAGTTATTAATTTCACAGTAAGGGTATTTTTGTCATTTCACACGCACCTAACACCAAAAGCTAACCCAGTTACGCGTCAGGGACTATCCGTGAACGAAATTGAAAAAATTGGGGACTATAGGTGTAATTTTAGAAAGTTAGGGACTAAAGGTGAAAAATGGGCAAACCACAAGGACTATCCGGGCACTTTTCACTTTTTTATATTTTTTTCATTTTCAGTTGCTATGTTTGACCTAGACGTATGAATAAAGTTTATTTTATATTTGAACTTTATCTTTGGTGTTAATATAATGCAGTTATTAACCATATTAATAAAGTTCAAAATAAAGTTAATATCCTAAATTTATAAGTCAACTGAACTTATATAAGTTAATATCCTAAAGTTGCAATAAATAAATATTGTAATTAGATATAGTAAAGCTTAAACTATAAAATATTGCAGTTATTCTTGGATATTAATCTAATAATTTGCATTTTTTAATTAAAACGTAATAAAGTAATAAACTTTAAAGGTAAACTAATAAACTGAACTTACTATGATATAAAGCTAATAAAAAAATAATTATTTTATAAACATTTTTATAACAAGTAATATAAATAAAATACTCTAGAAATTTACAATCTTTACTAGATAAATTTTAAACTGGGTTGCAAATTTTTAGGAATTATAAGTTCAACTATATTATTATAGATAATATTAGTCAGTTCTAAAATAATTATTTACCAACTTGACTAGATACATAGTAGTAGATTGTGTTGCATATTTTTAGGGATTAATAGTTAAAAGTAGACTCATATAGATAAGATTAGTTAGGAACTAAAAATTTGAACTTAGTATGATATAAAGATATAAACTCTTATCATCCTATTTTTTATAAAAACAGTTATTGAAATCTTATAAAAATATAATTTTTTTTTATATTTGTAAAAAACCGAAATTTAACAATTTAAGTTAAAGCTCTAAAACGTACTTACGAGTCAAATGCTATTTTATATTTTTATAAAAACGAAAATTTTAAACTTAAACTTTATTGGATGAGTGCTATGTGGATATTTAGAAAAAGTTATGAACTTTAAAGAATAAAATTATACTTTATAATTTAACCAATAAAATAAACAAACTTTACAATTATAACAACTTATCTTTTAGTTTTTGTCTTTTGATTATTAATTTTTATACAAAAAAACAATATTTTTTGTCTTTTGATTATTAATTTTTATAAAAAACAAAACTTTTACATATGTGTAAACTTATGACATATATCCACCACAATAATGTTATCATAAATATTATACGAATAAGAAAACTACCAGAAATGAGTGTCGCAATGCAAAGTGTCGCCCCCGCCGCATCGCGCAGGCACCCTGCTAGTATATATATATATATAGGGAAGGTTCATTGGGGAACACTAAAAAAGTGGGGAATAGCGGGGAACCGACTCAAACAAACTCCGATTGGACTCATTCAAGCGGCGTTGGAACCGGCCCATCGAACCCTAACTAAGATCTCTTAACCCTAAACCCTAAATGCTAACTCCTAAACTCTAAACCCTAAAGCAAAAAAAAAATAAGGCTAAAACCAAAACTAAACCGTAAAATTTAAACTATAGACCCTAAAAGCTAAACCCTAAAGGCTAAACCTAAAGCTAAACCCTAAAGCTAAACCATAAACCCTAAAACTAAACCCGAAAGCCAAACCTTAGAGCTAAACCCTAAAAGCCAAACCCTAATATATTAAGGGTTTAGGGGTTATGATTTATGGTTTAGGGTTAAGAGATCCTAGTTAGGGTTCGGCGAGCCGGTTCCAACGCCGCTGGAATGAGTTCAATCGGAGTTCGTTTGAGTCGGTTCCCCATTGTTCCCCACTTTTTTAGTATTCCTCAATGAACCTCACAATATATATATATATATATATATATATATATATATATATATAGGATTAGGTTCAAGAGTGAACACTAGAGTAGTTTGCGAACTGAGCGAACTAATCCTGGTCATACATGTGTGTAGATCAATGGTCAGGATTTGATGATAAAATACACTAGTGTATTTTACCATTTGATGATTAAATCCTAGCCATCCACGTGTGTAAATCAATGGCCAATATTTGTTCACTCTGTTCGCAAATACATTAGTGTTCACTCTAGAACCCCACCCTATATATATATAGGATTAGGATCATGAGTGAACAACTTCTTGAGAGTGAACTGAGTGAACTAATCTTGGCCCTTGATCATTTTTTAGATTAAAAGGGTAAGATTGACATTAGCCAAGTACTTTTAATTAAAATCCCATAATTTTCTCCTCTCTTAACTCTCTCTCTCTCTCATTTTTAATTATTTCTCTATATATATATATAGTGTGAGGTTCATTGGGGGAACATTAAAAATGTGGGGAACCGGGGAACACTCTTAAAAATTTAACTTAACATGTTAAAAATTAAATTTTTAAACATCTTTTTCGACGCTTCTCCTTATATATACTTGTAGAAGCATTTTTAATAAAAAAAATCAAAAACTAAAAATATAAAAAAAAACAATTAAAAAAAGGCTAAAAATTGTTTTTTTAGAAAAATTATTTTTTTATTCGACTAGTTTCTCCTCTTTTTTATAAAGAAAAGCGCTGAATTTTTTTTAAGTTGATTTTTAACATGTTAAATTAATTGTATAAGATATAACTGTTTTTAAACATTTTTTTTATAATATTTAGTTTTTGATTATTTTTTATCAAAAATGTTTCTACTTGTATTTATATGAAAAAGCGCCGAAAAAAAGTTAGAATTTTTTTTTAACATGTTAAGTATAATTTTTAAGAGTGTTCCCTCGTTCCCCACTTTTTAGTGTTCCCCTATATATATATATATACAGGCCAGTTAACGTACAATACGACTTAACGTACATCATGCACGACAGATAATTACGCACGTTCATTTGAAAATCACGCACGTTATAAACTAAAAAACCCAAATCACGCATGTTGGAAAACATTAATCACGCATGATGAAAACATTAATCACGCACGTTGTCGTACGTGATGTACGTTAAACCGTAATGTATTTTACACTTTTCCTATATATATATATATATATAGGGTAAGGTTCATGCGAGAACCACCCTTATGCGAGAACCAATGTGAACACAACCTAAAATAGCTAAAAAAAGCTAAAAAAAAACTAAAAAAAACCTAACCCCCACCCACCCCCCCCCCCCCAAAAAAAAACATAAACCCCCCTCCCCCACCCCCCAAAAACCTAAACCCCCCCCCCCCCCCCCCCCAAAGCTAAAATGCTAAAACTAAACCCCCAAAAAAACCTAAAAAAATAAAAAAAAAATCTAATTTTTTTTTTAATATTTTTATGTTAAAATCGCTACTTTTAGTAGCAAAAAAAAAAAAATTTACATTTTTTTTTGCTTCGAAAAGTAGCGATTTTTTTATATAAAATATTAAAAAAAAATTGTGTGATTTTTACCTATTTTTAGGCATTTTTAGTTGTGTTCATTGGTTCTCGCAATAAGAGATGGTTCCTAACGGATCTTTGTCCTTATATATATATATATATGGCAAGGATAAATCGAAAACCCCCTTTAGTTAAAGAAAGCCTAGAAACTCTATAATAACCATTGATTATTATAGATGGATGGCTAGTATGCAAGGATATGATTTGTATTACTTTTTATTATTATTAAATAAACATAGTACACTTGAAGGGCAAAATTGGAACAATCGTTACATTTATTAGTCTTCATCATTGCACTTTACTCCCCTACATTCAGAACGCTACAGTACACTAACCCCAAAAAATTCAAAAACCAAAATCCACACGCTCCCTCTCATCAAAAAACAACTATCTACATTAATTTACTCATACTTTCTCCAGTACACATATTGTGACAACCTGTATTGCCATCTGACGATTGTACAAATGAATCACTTTATGAAATGAAATGTCTTTGGATCGGATAGTGATTCGATCGAATCACCGTTCGACGATTGTGCCATAACTATTTGATTCACATGCAAACTTATCAAATAATTTAAATGGCCGAAAACAATGAATTTTGCCACTCAAACAGAACTTGTATAATGTGAAATTGACTTACTTATAGCTCTCGTGACTTCACTTATTTTAACCGCTTGACCTTTTGACCACTATTCCAATTGTAATTTGGCCGATATCTGACTTTGAAAGAAATCACCACAATCTTCACCTGCTAAATGGTTGACAATCTCATTCGTTACATGCAACTTACTTCAAAGTCTAATGATTCACATAAATCGACGAGCAATAATGACCAACATGCAATTCTTAGTTAAATGGGCTGCAAGATTTTTAATAGAATTCATTCTATTGGACCAAAGAACCCACTGAGCCAACAACATTAATATCCATCTTAAACACTATTGGGCAGCCATTGTATATTAGATTACTTCCTCTTCGTTGTATGAGGTACTTCTCGGCCCAGTCTCGCTAGCCCAAAACAACCCGAGCCCATCCTCCTTTCCCCCTTGTTTACGTAGATTGGGTAATAAGATTACATAATACTTGCAAACCCTATATTCCCCTAATTAAGTTGCGGCAGTAACCTCCCCTCTTTGAAGTTCTTGTCCCTTGAAACACATCTCTGTGATTAGCATCGTATATCTTCGGGTAAGCATCATACATCTCGCTGACTAATATTGATTGTGTGATTTGATGATGATTAGCGGATGGTACACATGAACATGGTGATAAACTAGTTGTGATAATCACTTGTTAATTAAGAGTTCTTGAATAAGTGTTGTTTGTAAATGACTAGAACTATGATTATTAGTTTTATTACTGTATGATGATTTCTAGTCTTGTTATTGCACGCATGGTTATAATTGTTCTTGTGCGACTTATTTACCCAACTAAATGACTGTGCTTAATTAATGTTATGTGGTAATTCGATGAACTATTAGATGGTTTTGTGAACTTGGTGTTGATTAATCTGAACCGAATATTATGTTACTGATATTGTTGTTTCCGGCAATTAAAAAAAAATAAGGGATACATGCCATGTTGGGCCGAGGGTTAATATTGGACCATACCCAACTGGACCGCACATTGATGAGGGATTGATTGTAGGCTGCTAAGTAGTATACGTATGGTAATTGTAATCACATGCTAGTTTGGGGCTGAGTAAAAACAGTGGGCCACACACACATATTAAATTAATTACATTGGGCCGCATCACCACATTGGACCGCACTGTTTCATTTGGACCATAAAGGGGGCCGGGTAGTTCACGAACCAAACAACTAAAATGTAAGAGCTCATTGGAATGTTTGTGGTATTGACCATTAGGTTATTACCTATATGAGAACTTGCATGTTTGCTTGAATAAGAACCAAACCATTGATATGTGCCATTGTGAAATAACGAGCTTATGACATGAGTATACTTGTGGTACGAACACTTGCTGTAGCTTGAGTGATGATATGTGCCCTACTTACTTGCTAATTGCGTATGTGTACGGAGAATATATGATTTATGTATACGAAACTGACTATCATTGGAACCATATTAGGGTTTGGGATATCCAACGATAAACAAGTAACTAATCTTACCGAGCAAACCAAGGTGAGTTCACACTTTCTATAAGGCATGGGATTCCCGGTGGTTTGGGAATGGGTTAAGAAGCTAAAACGAAACCTACATATTCACCTCTAACAGAATATGTACCTCCGTCCTCGGTTGGGAAGGACGCCAACTTATAAGTGGTTCACATGGGGTAGCCCCCACTGGTTATGGTTTGGGAAACAAGGAATCGGTTAACACATGGTTTTCGAAAGAACATATGGTTTTTGGAACAACTTTAAAATGGACAACCAACTGTGAACTCGCTCAACTTTGTTGTTGATTCGGTGTTACATGCCTTGCAGGCCTTTAGGTGCATATTGATTGGAACTTGCTGTCTGGGAGGCTGGAGTGGTCATGGGTCGAGATACATGGAATCGCAACACGAGACTAATGATTTTTACATGTGGTTTATAAACACTTAACGAATGAATTATGCTTCCGCTGTATACTGTGAATTATTTGTAACATTGTAACACTTAATGTTAATAAATGAAAGTTTTATTTAAATATACCTATGAGTTCAATGTGATTGGTGGCTAGATCCTGGTACGTCACACGCCTCGCAGGGGTTTCCGCATGTGGTATTTCGGGGGTGTGACAGATTGGTATCAGAGCCATTGGTTATAGTGAACTTGGTTTTTAAAAAAATGGGGAAAAACGTTTTTGTAAAACTAGACTATAACCGAACAGTTCTGAAAACGTGAATACGACCATGACACTCAGCACCAGATTGCAAGGTTCGTCTCTTATATACTCATTGTACTGCATAACTAGTGAACACTTACATATGATATTTCATGTGATTGCACGTTTAGCACAACAGTATGAATTCATGTATTACTTGCATGTGTTATGTAACTGATAGGGTGGTATTTCCCTAAACATTCATGACTTACGCTTCGTGATGCTCTTTGGTTGCTACTCGAGTTTGAGGAACCATTTGACATGAGTTAAGAGGAGCTGAGATGAGCATGCAAATCACAATATTATTGTGGGTGCACACATAATAATAATGTGGGGTGCATGCGAGTCCCAGTGAGGCTTAACAAGTGAAAAAGGGGTTCCATTCCGTTATTTGATCGATGTGAAACATAACAAACCTATATGGGTCATAGCAGTGATTGTCCCCTACTCGGATGTGAACTTTTCATTCCTCTCTGGATCCTTTCGAATCTTGATGCTATCGAGTATTACCTGAACACCCATCTGAACGCCTAGCGAACTGTGTAGAATGTTAGGTGCTTGTACGAACATCCCCGAGTTAGATGTTGCAACGACAATGATTGGTCTATATCTTTCTCACCTTTCTTCGTTTGCTGGAACTTAACATATTGACGCCTTAGATCCCGAAGTGCGATCACTTCTGCAACACTCTCGTAACATACCGTGTATTACTCAGTCAACTTGCAAGAACGATGGACTTTAGCATTTGAACGACCCTAGTTACCAGCAACGAACATCAGCGATTTGACTCCAATCGAATCCTTAACCCCAGCCAGCGACTCATGGGAGTCAACCTTTTACGAATTAATCAGGACATAAACGATGACAATTGACCATGGTATGGAATGTGAAACTGTCAGCACAAGGAGTAGCGCCTTAGAACGTGGCACGGAATATGAAAAGATGGACCCTGTCGATGAAAGATCGTAGAGCTCCATTTCAAACAACATCACTGGAGGCAACAGTCACGGCAACATCAAGGTACTTGAAATGGCAACCAACAATATAGAAATGAAGGTGCCTACGACATGGAGTGGTTGTTGCTAAATCAAAACGACAACAACCAAGGAAACGACGATCGTACTGGAAATCCTGGCGACGAGTACAACCACATGGGAAATGATGCTCATGGAGGGGCATTTAGGATTGGCGTGGGCGACGCCAGGATTGTAATAACATGGTGGCATACATGTTCTAGGTAACAAATCACTTCGTCTCTGTTCTATATAACCTTGATGCTTCTTGAAACCCAACCTGCTGTGGAATCGGCTAATGGTAAGACAATGGAAACCTCATATGATCGTTGGGATGCAAACTCAACCTTGTGGGACAAGTGTTCGACATCGACGTTTCATCTGTTGTTCTTGATAGATGTACCCTGTGTGGAGAAGATTCTACGTATCCCTCTCCTTAGTGGAGGATTGTTATCTGTTCCAACACGTCAGAGTGGCGCAACGGTTAGCGTCATTTCAGCAATGAAAGCCAGGAGTGTCTACGGAGGGATTATCCCGCTATGTTAGCAACTGTTAATGACATACGGTTAGGAAAAGAGGATCGAGGGTCCACCAGTTGTTCGTGATTACCCTCAATGTGCTACCCGAGGAACTTCCAGGATCATCTCTACAACTGTTAGGTAGGAACTCAGTTTGACCTCATGCCAGAGGCAGTTCTAACTACTCGTACTCTCTACCGTCTTGCACCAGGAGGGTTGCAGGAGCTGTTTAACCAATTACAGGAACTGTCGGACATGAGTTTTCGCTTTAAGGAGCCCTCGCTATACCCATGAAGAGAAGCCTTTTCGTATGTGTACTGACTATCGAGAACTCAACAAGGTGACAGTCAAGAACCGTTTGCCTCGACCACGTATTGACAACCCGTCGACCAGTTGCGAGGAACAAGCTTCCATTCGAGGATTGGCTAGTGAACGAACTATCATCAGATGTAAGTCCAAGAGGAGAATGCTCTTAGAACAGCATGTCGAACACAATGCAGCCATTTCAACTTTGTACACCAGGATCATTGAGTTGATTAACACACCAGCAGCTTCGGGGATCACATGAACCGACCGTATTTGTTGATGACGTTCTGAATCATGACCAGGAGAAAGGAACACTATGGGTGGCATATGTATCCTATTTCAGCGCTTCTGTGGGAGGAGCCATTACGTGTGGAGTCTTGCTAAATGTCACATCTAGATTCGAGAAATGCATTTTGATCATGTAACCAACGAAGTGGGAATACACGTGGATCTCGCTGGGATGCATCTTGTTAGAAACTGATCGACCCCAAAGATTCCTTCGGGGATGCAGCAATTCCTTGGCTTCGCTAGATACTATCGCAGCTTACCCACAGGATTTTCGAAGGTCGCACAGCTTAAATCTCCTTAGCACAGTGGGGTGCTGTGTTCGTGAAGGACGAAACAGGAGGATGTCTTTTCAGCTTTCGAATTCCAACTCTGCAATGCACCGAGCATCGTCCTTACCCGAGGGTGTGGGTGATTTAGTGGTATACCATAATAGTCCGAACCAGAGTCCCAGTTACACACCGATGCAACATGAGAAGGTGATGACTTACGTAATGAAATTACGAAGAGGAACTGCATGATACATAACCAGCGGTGGGTACCGTGGTTCTTGGATAAAAGATTAGAGGCATTACTTGGACGGTACCAATGCATTACCTAGACCGATCACAAGAGCCTCCCGTGTGTCGATGTTCAAAAGAGCTAAAGCATGCTATGACATCGCTGGATGGAACTTCTGAATGAGTACGACTGTGAAACCTGAACGTGTACGACCTCTGCAGCTCGCTATCGACTCTAACTTACCTGATCAGACTCGCTCTGTTCAAACTGGAGAACTTAAGGAAGAGGATTTTCAAGTTGAACCCATGCGGAGCGTGGAGAAGCAACCTTTGACCGGTCGGACGATACTCGTTACCTCATGGAACGAATGTGGGTCTCATTTTACGGCAACTGTAGGGAACCCGTGTTGAGCAAAGCACACCGGCTTCTATATTCTAGTCGTCTGGGTTTTGATGAGAGACATTAGGATTTATAAACCTTGTACTGGTAATCGGACATGAAGGCCCGCCTAGCTAGGTATGGGAATGATGTTTGACTTGTGGGAAAGTCAAGGTGAAGTGTTAGCAACCAGAAACGCCTATATAGAAAGCGAAAACAGACTGCCATGGATTTGGTCGTTAGTCTACTTACAACTCAAAACGGAAACAATATCACCTGGATGATCGTTGATTGTCTCACATAACCAACTCACTTTCTAGCCATCAAGGAAACGGATAAGCTTTTCTACACTTGCAGTCATCTACCGGAAAGAAGTGGGTGCTAGGCACGGCTCCATTATCTCTGATCGCGACTCATGATTTGCATCTGATTTGTGGCAAGCGATACACAAATCCTTTGGCTCACGTCTAGACATGAGCACAGCATATCATCCACAGACGGATGGGCAGACTGAACGCACCATCCAAACTCTTGAAGACATGCTTCGAGCATGTGTAATCGACTTTGGAAATGGCTGGGAAAGACACCTCCCTTTAGTGGAGTTTTCGTATAACAACAGTTACCACACCAGCATCCAGGCCGCTCCGTTCGAGGCATTGTACGGACGGAAGTGCCGATCACCTCCTTGTTGAGCAGAGGTTGGCGACAGCCAAATCACTGGCCCAGAACTCGTCGTAGACACAACAAAGAAGGTTGCTCAGATACAACAATGAATGGCGGCAGCTCGTGACCGTCAGAAAAGCTACGCTGATAAGCGCAGGAAACCACTTGAGTTCCAGGTTGGGGATCGAGTACTCCTTAAAGCATCACCTTGGAAAGGTGTAGTTCGTTTTGATAAACGAGGCGAACTCAACCCGCGATATGTTGGACCTTTCGAAATCACTGAGAGAATTGGCAAGGTGGCCTACAGATTGAATCTACCCGAAGAACTCAGTGGAGTTCACGACGTATTCCATGTGTCGAATCTGAAGAAGTGTCTGTCAGATGAAACCCTCATAGTTCCTTTCAAGGAGCTCACCATCGATGACCAGTTGCCATTTGTCGAAGCACCAGTGGAAATCTTGGACCGGGAGGTCAAGATTCTCAAACGCACCAGGATACCTATTGTTCGAGTTCGTTGGAACTCCCGTCGTGGCCCAGAGTTTACATGGGAACGAGAAGACCAAATGAAGCACAAATATCCCCAGTTGTTCGAGAACAATGAAACCACTACTGAGGCTGAAGCTACTACGGAATTTCGGGACGAAATTCCAAACCAACAGGGGGATGATGTGACACCCCAGGAAAACCAGGAAACCATGCAACCTAACTAGCTTCCTCGATAACTACGTGCTAAATTTTTAGGAAGAAAATTCTTTCAAGTTGGGATGATGTGACAACCTGTATTGCCATCCGACGATTGTACAAATGAATCACTTTATGAAATGAAATGTCTTTGGATCGGATAGTGATTCGATCGAATCACCGTTCGACGATTGTGCCACAACTATTTGATTCACATGCAAACTTATCAAATTATTTAAATGGCCGACAACAATGAATTTTTCCACTCAAACAGATCTTGTATAATGTGAAATTGACTGACTTATAGCTCTCGTGACTTCACTTAATTTAACCGCTTGACCTTTTGACCACTATTCCAATTGTAATTGGGCCGATATCTGACTTTGAAAGAAATCACCACAATCTTCACATGCTAAATGGCCGACAATCTCATTCGTTACATGCAAATTACTTCAAAGTCTAATGATTCAAATAAATCGACGAGTAATAATGACCAACATGCAATTCTTAGTTAAATGGGCTGCAAGATTTTTAATAGAATTCATTCTATTGGACCAAAGAACCCACTGAGCCAACAACATTAATATCCATCTTAAACACTATTGGGCAGCCATTGTATATTAGATTACTTCCTTGTATGAGGTACTTCTCGGCCCAGTCTCGCTAGCCCAAAACAACCCGAGCCCATCCTCCTTTCCCCCTTGTTTACGTAGATTGGGTATAAGATTACATAATACTTGCAAACCCTATATTCCCCTAATTAAGTTGCGGCAGTAACCTCCCCTCTTTGAAGTTCTTGTCCCTTGAAACCCATCTCTGTGATTAGCATCGTATATCTTCGAGTAAGCATCATACATCTCGCTGACTAATATTGATTGTGTGAGTTGATGATGATTAGCGGATGGTACACATGAACATGGCGATAAACTAGTTGTGATAATCACTTGTTAATTAAGAGTTCTTGAAAAAGTGTTGTTTGTAAATAACTAGAACTATGATTATTAGTTTTATTACTGTATGATGATTTCTAGTCTTGTTATTGCATGCATGGTTATAATTGTTCTTGTGCGACTTATTTACCCAACTAGATGACTGTGCTTAATTAATTTTATGTGGTAATTCGATGAACTATTAGTTGGTTTTGTGAACTTGGTGTTGATTAATCTGAACTGAATATTATGTTGCTGATATTGTTGTTTGCGGCAATTCAAAAAAAATAAGGGATACATGCCATGTTGGGCCGAGGGTTAATATTGGACCATACCCAACTGGACCACACATTGTTGAGGGATTGATTGTAGGCTGCTAAGTAGTATACGTATGGTGATTGTAATCACATGCTAGTTTGGGGCTGGGTAAAAACAATGGGCCACACACACATATTAAATTAATTACATTGGGCCGCATCACCACATTGGACCGCACTGTTTCATTTGGACCATAAAGGGGGCTGGGTAGTTCACGAACCAAACAACTAAAATGTAATAGCTCATTGGAATGTTTGTGGTACTGACCATTAGTTATTACCTGTATGAGAACTTGCATGTTTGCTTGAATAAGAACCAAACCATTGATATGTGCCATTGTGAAATAATGAGCTTATGACATGAGTATACTTGTGGTACGAACACTTGCTGTAGCTTGAGTGATGATATGTGCCCTACTTACTTGCTAATTGCGTATGTGTATGGAGAATACATGATTTATGTATACGAAACTGACTATCATTGGAACCATATTAGGGTTTGGGATATCCAACGATAATCAAGTAACTAATCTTACCGAGCAAACCAATGTGAGTTCACACTTTCTATAAGGCATGGGATTCCCGGTGGTTTGGGAATGGGTTAAGAAGCTAAAACGAAACCTACATATTCACCTCTAACAGAATATGTATCTCCGTCCTCGGTTGGGAAGGACGACTACATTTAACCTGCGTATTCTCGGTTGGATAGAGTATATACCTCCGTCCTCGGTTGGGAAGGACGACTACATTTAACCTGCGTATTCTCGGTTGGGTAGAGTACGTACCTCCATCCTTGATTGGGAAGGATGCCAACTTATAAGTTGTTCACATGGGGTAGCCCCCACTGGTTATGGTTTGGGAAACAAGGAATCGGTTAACACATGGTTTTCGAAAGAACATATGGTTTTTGGAACAACTTTAAAATGGACAATGATGCGTGCGAAGTGTCGTATATTTTAGGTGTATATTTTAAGCCCTTTTTAACACTTATTTTAGCCAAGTTTTAAATTTATAAAACACGATATTTCACTAACACTAAACACACATATGGGCAAGTGCACCCATCGTTGAGTGTAGTATAGCGTTGGTAAGATACCGAGGTCGTCCAAGGACACAAGAGCTTTTAGTACCGGTTTATCCTCAACGTCTAACCAAAATAAAAAGTTTAGAAAATGTTTTAAACTAAGAAAAATAAAAACTAACTAAAATGCTGAAAATAAAAATAAAAATAAAAACAGATAGACAAGATGAATCACTTGGTTCCGACTCGTATCTAGTATAACCTTTGATTATTTCCGCACTTTTGCACATAATTAAGAGATTATCTTAGTTATTGTAGTAGGCCCCTATTTTGAAGGTGACGTTACCCTCACCCCAGTAGTTTGAGTCAGCAGGGATACAATCCTAAAGGGGTGGATTATTGGAAGATAATGAATTAAGTTATTAATGCAGTATTGTGGTAGGCCCCGCTTTTGGCGGTGACGTTACCCTCGGCTAAGTAGTCTGAGTCAGCAGGGATACAGTCCTAAGTAGCCGGGTTATAGTATTAATAGTAGTTAACTTATGAGGGGATCAAAGAGTTTGGACCCCCGCCATCCAATACCGTGAAGTATTGAAGGAGGTCCTACTAAATTTGACCCAGGTCCATTGCAGGACCTCTAAACGCTGAACAATGGCAAGACCTTTACCAAACCGTTCCCTTAACCCCCTACCAGGTAGCCAACATACCTCCATATAGACCGTGGAGATATGAATGGTGAAAATCCTTTATTTTATATAGACAGTAAAATAATGCCAAGACACCACGGACAAACGATAAGGAAAGATCACCTTCAACATAAGTAACTAGTTATTAAAGTCATTAATACAAAACCAAATAAAAAGTGCAAGAGATTAGAAATAAAAAGTATTATACTAGACACTTTGTCTTCACCAAGTGATGTAAGAGACTTAGGCAAACATGGCCTTGGTTGTCAAGAACTCTTACGATCAATCTTGGATCCCGAGACGACTCACACACTCTACGATGGACAATGGATGATGGTGGTGGATGATGGTGTTGTGATGGTGGTGGGTGGTGGATGAAGTGTGAGAGAGGTGGTGTGCCAAGGGATGAGATGAAATGAATCCAAGCACTCCTATTTATAGGCTGAACAGAGAGCTGGGCACGGCCCCGTGTCCGCTGGGCACGGCCCCGTGCCCGTCTGACACTCTCTCTCCTCATTAATTGTAATTCGCAATTACAATAAATGCGCCTGCTGTACTTTCGACACGCCCCCGTGTCCGCTGAGCACGACCCGTGGTGGGCAATAGAAGCTTCTATAAGTTTGTCTTTTCTGCTGCTTCTTGGGCACGGCCCCGTGCTGGCTGAGCACGGGGCGTGTTCAGCCTTTTGTTTTCTCTATTTTGCTTTGGAAGGTGCCGTTGAGGGTTCGGGCAGTCCACTAATGTTCCTTTTCTTGTATTTATGTTGGATTTAGCTGTCTTTTTGCTTCTTTTGTGTTTTTGAGCTCATTTAATCCTGAAAATACAAAAGGAAGACAAAAACACTCTTTTTCCAATATTAGTACTAAAAAGGGTTAGTTTTATGCCTCATTTGATGTAATTTATATGTTGCATTTTACACACATCAAATACCCCCACACTTGAACTTTTGCTTGTCCTCAAGCAAAACTCTTTAATATGTGGCTTACACTCCCAAATGGAATAGGTAGAAGAGAAGGTTTTAGGCTTGTCGTAGAGTGTCGGGATTTCCAAGATCTTTTTGGGTTTTATTTTTATTTATTTACACTCCTATTCGTAATGATTTATTTAGAACTGTTCATAAAAGAAATTACTTATTTAGGCATAACATGCATTTTTTAAAATTCTATTTATATACAAGTTCACATACCTCGCGGAGAATTCACTCACACTCGGCCGAATGTGTATTTTTAATGAATCACTCGAGAGCGGCATGGAACTTATTCCTACCATAGGCTTGCCAAGAAATCAATCCTCCTCCTTTTTAACTTTTATACCTTTGTAGATATCAAGAGGACTTTGTGGGTTAAGGGTTGGCTAGGGTTAAAGGTAGGTGGTTGGGTTAGTGGTTAGTAGAAAAAGGGCTAAAAGCGTAACAAGTGTCGGTTTTCGCATTTTTTTTTTGCAACTTTTTATTTTGATGAAGCTTTTATTCAAACAAAGTTAATTTTTTGATTACTTTGTTTGTTTATTTTCTTTTTGCTTCATCATCATCACGATTTTTTTTTTCGCGAAGAACCGAACTTGTTACTAAAATAAAGGGTTAAAAATGAAAAAGGGGTTTTGGTGGTTGAAAGGGTTTTTGGTTGGGTGATGAAACGAAAAGGTTTAGGCTCAAAAGGGTAACTAGGGGGATTTTTGGGTAGGTGGTAAAAGAAAAAGAAAAATAATGGTGTAGAAATGAAAAGGTTAGTCCTAATGCCTCTATCATTTACTTACTCGGGTTTAAGTTGATAAGGACCGGGAATGTATTGTCATGGCAAGTTCTAGAGTCGTAAGAACCAAGCGGCTATTCACACAAGAAACGAAAAATGAGCATTTAGTCAAATGATATGTAATTGTCTGCTCAATAAAGGCTCAAAACTCACTTTTGTGGGAATGGGTTTTTATGTGATCAAGTATATATAATCAAATTTTAAATAAGTTTGTCATGCCTTTTCATAATTTTCTTATGTTGGTTCTTTTTATCACTACGCTATCGGTTGTAAATTTGTAAAAATATAACCTTTTTGAGAACTTGAATTTCCCGAGTTAAACCTAGACAAGTAAAAAAAATGAAATTTTTGAAAAAAAATTGGGGTGATTAGCGGTTCCAATAGAGTTTTGTGTAAGGCTTGTATTTAGGACTTGCAAAATTCAAGGTTTTAACATCCCCCCACACTTAAATTACACATTGTCCTCAATGTGTCCCAAAAATAAATTTTTAGGTTGATTAGATGTGTAAAATAGTGTTTAAAAAGCAAAAATATGTGTTACTGGGCACTGAACACGGCCCCGTGTTGAGTGGGCACGACCCCGTGTTCAGGTGCCAGTAACAAGAACTTACAGAAGGTGGACACGGCCCCGTGTCCACTGAACACGGCCACGTGTCTGACAAAATTCTGCCGAACAGAAGCAAAACAGCAGGTCAGGGAGGTGAGCACGGGGGCGTGTTGGCTGGACACGTCCCCGTGTGGACAGTCTGAAAGCCTGAAAAACAGGTTTCTTCCTCCGGTTTTTCCATTCTAGCCCTATGAGCGCTGAGGCTTAACACCCTAAGCTTTGGTTTGTACCTGTTTCAACACCTAATACCACACCAAGCAATACAAACATCCTACATTACCAAAGTAAATTGTTCCAAGCATAAAGTAAAAGAAAAGTAAAATGCAGAAAATAGTTAGGAAAAGTAAATTGTCTAACACTTGGCACGCAGGCCATCAATTGTTCAAGATTGCAAAGGGTTAACCTGGGGAATCATCAATCAACCGCTTCCTCCTATGCTCCTCCCGCCTACTCCATGGCATCATCATCATCATCATCATCGTCATCCCCTCCACGGCGTGCAATGTGGTCTCGTATGTATCCGACATCATCTTGTATCTCGGATAGGTTTCTCTCGATAGCTCCGACCCGGTGGTAGGTGTTGCTCGCCATGTTATAGGTGTTCCGAGTACACATGAGGTTTTCCTGCAACAAATCATGCAAACTTTGAAAATTAGGAAAACTGCCTCCCGAGGAGGATGATTGGCCCGGATCACCGTGGGGTGGGTATTGGTACTGATGATGTTGCGGAGCTGGGAGGACAAGTGCTTCTTGCGGGTTCCATGCATGACCTTGCATCCTTTGAAAGGTTACCGTCCCGTCTTCTGCCTCATAAACCAGGTTCATCGAGCGACATATGTGAATATCCACCGTACCTGACCATGGGCTCCTCTCAAATGACCTCGGAATGTGGGTGAAGTGCTTGAAGAGACGGTACACCCATCCCCCGAAGAAAATAGGAGTTGGTGCACTAGCAAGGCGGTTGTGATGCATGTTTCGGAGCATGAGGAACGGAACATCGAGCGGCCTGCGGTTGTGAATGCAATGGAGGACAAGCAAATCTCTTAACCCAACGACGCCACCACTGTCATGCCTTTGGCTAAGAGAGTAGCCGAGGAGCCTATGAATGTATCTGTAAAGCGGATCCCTCAGCTTGGTACTCTTAGTGCTGCTCGGATTGTAGAACCCTTCCCCAATCTGAGCCCACATGGCTTGGCGCTCGTTGTCTTCTATCTCTCTCAATCCCCCTGTATTTTCTTCGTTTCCCGCATCCTCCTCCGCATACAACCCTATAATCGATCCGAATTGTGCCATGAAGATCGAATACCTCGTTCCGCCACATCTGAATGACACCCCGTCATTATCGAACGGGTCGCACCTTGAAGTGAATGCAAAGGTACTGTAGAATTCCAAGGTGCATTCATGGACGGAACGGAGTCGGGTTGTTAGCGCGACTCTGAGTGGTCCCGTGACAATGTTGTTGAAACGGTCAATTTGATTCACCATGGTTAGTAGTTCTGTGCACGCCTGCCTCGGGTATTCCTCCGGCCTTGTTTGAAGATGCTCGTATCGAGCTCTTGCATCTAGCTCATTGGCGTTGAATCTAGTAAACTTCCTGGCCATCTGCAAGAATACACCAAAAGTTAGCATGAAACAGAAATATTTTCGGACAAAAACTGCAAACAGCGGGCTGGACACGACCCCGTGCCCAGCGGACACGGCCCCGTGTCCAGGGGTCTGTTACTCAAAAATCCCATTTTTCTACCCGGTTTCGAAAACTTGAAAATTTTTGAACCACTAGGTGCGGTTTCCCCCGAAAATGAAACCCTAAGTGCCGTTTTTCCCAAAATATCCCGTTTACCCTATCAATTTTATCTTTTTCGGTTCAAGAACAAGGGTTTGGGGTTTTTGTAAGAATTCGGGTGAATCTATGAACAATACAAGTGTATTTACTTCCCTTAACACTAATCTAACTAAATGCAAACAGATTTAGGCAAAAATTTTAGGTTCGATCCGGACGAGCATCAAGAACCCTAGATTTTTCCCAAATTTGTAGTGTATTAACTACATGCAAGTAACTAATCTAACTACCAAGAGTGATAGAATCATACCTTGACGTTGTTAGATCGGTAAGAGACGTTGGAATTTCGCGAAAAATTGCCTGGAACCAGAGCCTTTGTGGGGAAACGGGGCGTGTGGGATGAAGAAACTGTTTTGAAAAAGGGGTTTTATCCCGTCTGCAGCGCGAACACGGCCCCGTGTCCAGCGGACACGGCCTCGTGCCGAGCTTCTCTTTTTTTTTTCCGTGTGCGTGTGAGTGCCCCTTTTTCCCATAAGCTATGGTTTAGAAAACTTACCGCTTTATTTTGCCGCCTCAATCGTTCATAACTTACCAGGCATGATGTTTTTATTCTTCCACGGTTTGAAGCGAGATCTCTTCTTCCTCATCCTCAATAAATCCTTGATAGAGTTTCAGCCGTTGGCCATTGACTTTAAAAGGTGGCCCATTTCGAGGTTTAATTTCTACTGCACCGTGTGGAAAAATATGGGTGACGGAAAAAGGTCCTGACCACCTAGACTTTAATTTACCAGGAAACAATCGAAGTCGTGAATTAAACAAAAGAACTAAATCTCCTACCCGAAATTCATTAGGTTTAATATGTTTGTCATGCCAATTTTTCATTCTTTCCTTATAAATCTCAGAGTTTGAGTATGCATAATTCCTAAGCTCGTCTAATTCATTTATTTGACAAAATCGATTTTTACCAGCAAATTCTATATCTAGGTTTACATTTTTGATTGCCCAGTAGGCTTTGTGTGCAATTTCTACTGGCAAGTGACAACTTTTTCCATAGACTAGCTTATATGGGGTTGTTCCTATCGTTGTTTTATAAGCAGTTCGAAAAGCCCATAAAGCATCGTCTAATTTATCAGCCCATTCCTTTCTATTTAACCCTACGGTTTTTTCGAGTATTCGTTTTAACCCTCTATTGGTCACTTCGGCTTGTCCGTTTGTTTGAGGGTGATAAGCTGTCGAAACCCGGTGATAGACCCCATATCTTGTTAACATTTTTTCAAGTTGATGATTACAAAAATGGGTACCTCTATCACTTATTAAAGCTTTAGGTGTGCCAAAATGAGAGAATAATTTTTTCAGAAATCTTACCACTACTCTTCCATCATTTGTTGGAAGTGCCTCGGCCTCGGCCCATTTAGACAAGTAATCTACTGCCACAAGTATGTATTTGTTTCCTTTCGATGGTGGGAAAGGTCCCATAAAGTCGAGTCCCCACACATCAAAAATTTCACAAACAAGAATGCCATTTTGTGGCATTTCGTTTTTGGAAGAAATATTACCTGTTCTTTGGCAAGCATCACATGTCTTTACAAGATTTTGGGCATCTTTGTAAATGGTTGGCCAATAAAATCCTGAATCAAATACCTTTCGTGCGGTACTGGCAGCACCATGATGTCCTCCGTATGGACCTTCGTGACAATGGCGGAGAATTCTTCGTGATTCACTACCATGTACGCATCGTCTGACAAGTTGGTCGGCACACATTTTGAAAAGATATGGATCTTCCCAAAAATAGTGTTTCACATTGGCAAAGAATTTTTTTCTTTGATGATGTGGCCATCCTTTTGCGACTATTCCGCTAGCTAGGTAGTTAGCAAAGTCGGCGTACCATGGTTCTTCCTTTAATTCCACCATTTCCAGGGATTCAGTTGGAAATTTTTCGTTGATTTGCTCGTCCCTGGTTGCCTCCAAAGCTGGGTCTTCTAGGCGTGAAAGATGATCTGCTGCGGTATTTTCTGCTCCTCTTTTGTCTTTGATTTCAATGTCGAATTCTTGGAGGAGTAGAATCCACCTAATCAAACGTGGTTTTGCGTCTTGCTTCTTAAAGAGATATCGAATGGCTGCATGGTCTGTATAGACTATAGTCTTAGAAAGAACAAGATAAGAACGAAATTTATCAAAAGCAAATACCACAGCTAGTAACTCTTTTTCAGTTGTTGTGTAATTTTCTTGTGCATCGTTAAGTGTTTTACTAGCATAATATATTGGGTTGAAATGCTTTTCTTTTCTCTGTCCCAAGACAGCTCCAACTGCAAAGTCACTAGCATCGCACATGATTTCGAAAGGAAACTTCCAATCAGGTGCTATCATGATAGGTGCATTGACTAGCATTTCCTTTAGGGTTAGAAATGCTTGATTGCAATCCTTGTCAAAGATGAAAGGAGCATCTTTTTCAAGTAATTTTGTTAGAGGCCTTGAGATTTTTGAAAAGTCTTTGATAAACCGCCTATAAAATCCGGCATGCCCTAGGAAGCTTCTAATAGCTCTCACGGAGGATGGAGGAGGTAATCTAGAAATGGTATCTATTTTGGCTTGATCCACCTCCATTCCTTCGCTTGAGATCTTGTGACCGAGTACTATTCCCTCCGTTACCATGAAATGGCATTTTTCCCAATTAAGGGCGAGGTTAGTTTCCTCACATCGGGATAGCATTCGTTCAAGGTTATCGAGGCATTGGTCGTATGAATCCCCAAAGATAGAAAAGTCGTCCATGAAGACTTCCATTGTCTTTTCTATCATGTCATGGAAAATGGCTACCATGCAACGTTGGAATGTTGCGGGGGAATTACATAGACCGAACGACATGCGTCGATAAGCAAAAGTTCCATAGGGACATGTAAAAGTTGTCTTTTCTTGGTCTTCGGGTGCTATCGGGATTTGAAAGTAACCTGAAAACCATCCAAGAAACAGTAAAATTTATGACCGGATAATCTTTCTAACATTTGATCAATGAAGGGTAAAGGAAAATGATCCTTTCTTGTTGCTTCATTTAATCGTCTATAATCTATACATACTCTCCATCCTGTGACGGTTCTTGTTGGTATTAATTCATTCTTTTCGTTAGTAATTACCGTCATACCTCCTTTCTTTGGAACTACTTGGACGGGACTTACCCAAGGACTATCGGAAATAGGATAGATAAGTCCGGCGTCAAGTAATTTGATGACTTCATTTTTAACCACTTCTTGAACATTTGGATTTACTCGACGTTGTGGTTGTATGACAGATTTGTAGTCATCATTCATCAAAATTTTGTGTGTGCACATAGAAGGACTAATTCCTTTTATGTCAACAAGTTTCCAAGCTATTGCATTTTTGTGTTTTTTCAAAAGACTAATTAGTTTTTCTTTTTCTAAGTTATCTAATTTAGACGAAATAATTACAGGTAACTTACCATCTTTGTCTAGGAAAGCATATTCCAAACCTTTTGGAAGTTCTTTGAGCTCAAGTGGTGGGTCTTTAGGAGACTCCTTATTTGGTTGCTCGTTTCGATCAAGAACTTTAAAAGTTTGTTCTATGGCGACCTCTTCTTCAACAAAGTGGTCAATCTCTTCACTTGTATCGGGTGGTTCATCTTCATCTTCAATTAGGGGGTCATTATTGCCGAATGGATATTTCATTGATCGTTCGAGATCGACACTTCTTTTAAATGCCCCTAATTGAAGAGGTAAATTGTTGAACTTCCGGTTTTTCAAAGCTTCGTGAGTTTTTACAAATGGTCGTCCCAACATTAGAGGAGCGTCATCGAGGATGACAAAGTCGGTTGGGATTACCATTTGATTTGTTTGAACCAAGACATCTTCAACTATACCGATTGATTTTATTACCTTCCGATTGGATAGAAAAATGGGTATTTGAAGTGGAGAAAAATCACTAATACTTAATTTTTCGAAAATATAGTTAGGCATTATGTTAACACAAAGATCTTTATCGATTGTGACATTACTAATAAACGAATTTTGAAAGAAACATGGAACCGGTGTGATGTTAATTTCAAATGGGTCTTCTTTTATTAGTGAAGTTTGATCATTAGTTAACTTAACACTTACCGTTTCGTTAATTTTAGTGTTAGTGTTTAACTCTTTTAAAAACTTAGCATGAGTGGGTACTAAACAATGATTTTCGAAAGAAGGTGTCAAGAGATTAATTTTTTCAAAATTAGACTCTTCTTGGATTTTAAAGTTATTGGACTCACCTTTTTCGTTGCTTAGTTCATGTGTCGGTTTTTCACTTATTTGTTCTTCCATTTTTTCATTTTTAGTTATCTCTTCCTTTTTTTAATTCTTCTCTTGCGCGGGACTCCTCTTCCCTTGCGCGAGCTTCTTTTATACATCGATCGATAACTCTAATGTGTTCTAATATCCTATCGGTCACTTCGGTTATAGAAAAAGAATCATTATTTTCTAAGCTTGAATCCGGTTGTTCGACCCTTTGTTCCTCATAATACCCATATGAAGTTGATGGTTCACACCATTGTTCTTCATTGTAAGCACATGATGGATAAGGTTCGTAATTTTGTTCTTCATAATACTCATATGAGGTGGGTTGTTCACGCCAAGGTTCCTCATAATAAGCATATGAAGGTGGTGGCTCATATCTTGGTTCCTCAAAGTATGAGTAAGAAGGCTCATACCTTGGTTCATCAAAATACGAGTATGAGGGAGGAGGTTCATACCTTTGGTCTTCATAGGATGTGTATGAAGTTGATGGCTCGTACCTGGGCTCCTCATAGTAAGTGTATGAATTGGATGGTTGATATGAGTGATTATTTTGAATCGAACGTGTATTACGACAATTTGTGCAATAATTACCCCTATAATCATCCTCATCATAGGTGTAGTTGTAACCTCCTGAGTATTGATCCATAAGAATCACTCAGCAGACCACAACTGAGTCTCGGGACCAGAAAATGAAAAAAAATTGAAACAGAAGGCTGGACACGGCCCCGTGTCTGGTGAACACGGCCCCGTGTACAGGATCTGTATCTGGGCGTTTTAATTAAAATCACTGGCCACGTTGAGCACGGGGGCGTGTTCAGCGAGCACGACCCCGTGTTCAGACTCTGAATCTGGGTATTTAACTAAAAATATGCAGCACGGGGGCGTGTTCAATGAGCACGGCCCCGTGTTCAGGCTACTGTAAATGCAAACTAAACTAAAATGCAGAAAAATGTGCGCGCGTTTTGAAAAGGTTTTGAAAAACTGATTAGGCCGTTGATTTTAAACTTTCTCAAAATCCTTGTGTCCCCGGCAGCGGCGCCAAAAACTTGATGCGTGCGAAGTGTCGTATATTTTAGGTGTATATTTTAAGCCCTTTTTAACACTTATTTTAGCCAAGTTTTAAATTTATAAAACACGATATTTCACTAACACTAAACACACATATGGGCAAGTGCACCCATCGTTGAGTGTAGTATAGCGTTGGTAAGATACCGAGGTCGTCCAAGGACACAAGAGCTTTTAGTACCGGTTTATCCTCAACGTCTAACCAAAATAAAAAGTTTAGAAAATGTTTTAAACTAAGAAAAATAAAACTAACTAAAATGCTGAAAATAAAAATAAAAATAAAAACAGATAGACAAGATGAATCACTTGGTTCCGACTCGTATCTAGTATAACCTTTGATTATTTCCGCACTTTTGCACATAATTAAGAGATTATCTTAGTTATTGTAGTAGGCCCCTATTTTGAAGGTGACGTTACCCTCACCCCAGTAGTTTGAGTCAGCAGGGATACAATCCTAAAGGGGTGGATTATTGGAAGATAATGAATTAAGTTATTAATGCAGTATTGTGGTAGGCCCCGCTTTTGGCGGTGACGTTACCCTCGGCTAAGTAGTCTGAGTCAGCAGGGATACAGTCCTAAGTAGCCGGGTTATAGTATTAATAGTAGTTAACTTATGAGGGGATCAAAGAGTTTGGACCCCCGCCATCCAATACCGTGAAGTATTGAAGGTGGTCCTACTAAATTTGACCCAGGTCCATTGCAGGACCTCTAAACGCTGAACAATGGCAAGACCTTTACCAAACCGTTCCCTTAACCCCCTACCAGGTAGCCAACATACCTCCATATAGACCGTGGAGATATGAATGGTGAAAATCCTTTATTTTATATAGACAGTAAAATAATGCCAAGACACCACGGACAAACGATAAGGAAAGATCACCTTCAACATAAGTAACTAGTTATTAAAGTCATTAATACAAAACCAAATAAAAAGTGCAAAAGATTAGAAATAAAAAGTATTATACTAGACACTTTGTCTTCACCAAGTGATGTAAGAGACTTAGGCAAACATGGCCTTGATTGTCAAGAACTCTTACGATCAATCTTGGATCCCGAGACGACTCACACACTCTACGATGAACAATGGATGATGGTGGTGGATGATGGTGTTGTGATGGTGGTGGGTGGTGGATGAAGTGTGAGAGAGGTGGTGTGCCAAGGGATGAGATGAAATGAATCCAAGCACTCCTATTTATAGGCTGAACAGAGAGCTGGGCACGGCCCCGTGTCCGCTGGGCACGGCCCCGTGCCCGTCTGACACTCTCTCTCCTCATTAATTGTAATTCGCAATTACAATAAATGCGCCTGCTGTACTTTCGACACGCCCCCGTGTCCGCTGAGCACGACCCGTGGTGGGCAATAGAAGCTTCTATAAGTTTGTCTTTTCTGCTGCTTCTTGGGCACGGCCCCGTGCTGGCTGAGCACGGGGCGTGTTCAGCCTTCTGTTTTCTCTATTTTGCTTTGGAAGGTGCCGTTGAGGGTTCGGGCAGTCCACTAATGTTCCTTTTCTTGTATTTATATTGGATTTAGCTGTCTTTTTGCTTCTTTTGTGTTTTTGAGCTCATTTAATCCTGAAAATACAAAAGGAAGACAAAAACACTCTTTTTCCAATATTAGTACTAAAAAGGGTTAGTTTTATGCCTCATTTGATGTAATTTATATGTTGCATTTTACACACATCAGACAACCAAGTGTGAACTCGCTCAACTTTGTTGTTGATTCGTTGTTACATGCCTTGCAGGCCTTTAGGTGCATATTGATTGGAACTTGCTGTCTGGGAGGCTGGAGTGGTCATGGGCCGAGATACATGGAATCGCAACACGAGACTAATGATTTTTACATGTGGTTTATAAACACTTAACGAATGAATTATGCTTCCGCTGTATACTGTGAATTATTTGTAACATTGTAACACTTAATGTTAATAAATGAAAGTTTTATTTAAATATACCTATGAGTTCAATGTGATTGGTGGCTAGATCCTGGTACGTCACACGCCTCGCGGGGGTTTACGCATGTGGTATTTCGGGGGTGTGACACATATACCCATACAAACATATCTCACTCAAAAAAATACAATCCTGAGAAAAAAAAATCATTTCAAAGATACTCCCCTATCTTTCCTCCTTCATCAGTTTAGACGAAAACATTGCATCTATTTTCCAGCAATTGCCGACAATTTAGTGTTACGAGGAACAAGTAAATGGTATAGGGTTGCAAGCAAAACGAGCTCAGTGAAAAAAAGTTTTTTTTAAATGTTTGATCGTAAAATCTTGTGTTGTTTAAAATCTAGAGGATTATAACGTGAATAAAGTTTTTTTTGTCTTTTTTTTTGTTTTGTTTTGGTTTTTAATGATCCATAATGTTGAATATGTTGGGTTTTTTTTTCTTGTTTTTTAAAAAAGAAATAACTGTGATTGTATTCCTATAAAAACCCTGGATTTTTCACGGGGTTGAACGATGGTTTTTTTGTGAGATAGCTCATTGATTTGGTTATTTAAATAGTTTTTTGACATTAACAATCGTATTATTATATGGAATCGAACTGAAATTTGGGTTTGGAAAAAGGTGGTTTTGGAAAGTCTGAAAACATTGGTTTCTTGTTAGTTTGTTGTGAACATAGTTAAAATTTACGGTGGTTATGTTTTTTATTTTATTTTACATCCATGTCAAGAAAGAATAAAATTGTTGTAACATATAAATCGGGTGTCCATATAGGTATGTAAGCCACGTTACACATTTCCTTACCAGATTTTTGTGTTACATATGGAAACCTTGTCGCATCCGTATTTGGCAAAAACAAATAGTGTAACTAATTAATACATAGACATGTATACGTTACATTAATTGTTCTCATAGTTACACATCATTACCGGTTTTAAAGGTGTGTAACAGATTTTACATGTTACACTAAGTTGTTGGTACATTAACTTTGCCACCTAATTATGAATCTGTTCAACAATTTTAAAAAGTGTAGCAATTTTAAGATGTAAAAGACAAAAGGTAACGGTGTTTAAGAAGACCTTTTTACATCTTTTCTACACAGGGTGTATGAGTGAAGTTTCAAATGGAAATAAGGGTGAAATCAATGAAGAAGGAAATGAGGATAGTAAAACAAATGTTGTAGTAAGTATTACGCCACATATGTTACTTTTACACCATCATATACCATATGAAAAAGGGTGCTAACACATGTGACACGAGCAGCACAGGTTCGTTGGATGTTGGAAGACCACAAACTTAATGAGGATAAGCGAATGAAGACCTTCACGAGAATGATCAGAAAATGATATTACATTTTTCCTTAAACAATCCAAAGAAAATGTAACATACATTGCTCTAAAAAAGCATGATATTCACCTTTACATATGCGTGATTGAAAAAGTTGTTACGTGGTATGTGTGACATGTGACCTGATATTAAAAAAATGTAAAGCAATGGCTAGTTACGTTAATATTGTTCAACAAATGTATGTAACAAAGTGTTGGCATAGGAATCTCTACTAGTTAAACAAGTTAATACTTAATTCATCGGACCTTAATGGTTATGAGAGACCCATAAAAGTAATTTAAAGAACATACTTCCAAAACTTTATAATGAAAAAAAGTATGTTACATGGACAGCGAGACATACGAACTAATGAAAAACAAAATGTCGCATAAATAATGTGACATATTACCTATTGAGAACTATGTTAAGTTGACATTGTTAAAAAAATGTATACAAACTGTGTGTTACATTGAATCTCTTGAACTATTTACTTGTAAGTTATTAAAATCTTTTATACGTAATATAGATAAAAATAAAATAAAAATGTAAGAAAAAATATGTAATTTCGTGGTTCATATCTAGTTTTTGACTTATGTACCTACTTCTATGACATAGATGAAACTATTCACGGTTGCTTTTTACTTTATTACACTGACACATCTTAAAAATAGTTGGCTGTGGTACTTTACATACCTCACACATTTGTACTCTTTCCTCTTCCTCTTTCTTTGTACTTCTAACTTTTTTTATCATTTATTTCAAATTTATGATGTAAATGTAGAAAAATATTACATATGTACTAATAAAAAAACAAGTAAAGCCAATAATTATACATGTAAACTGACGCAAAAAGTTATATAAATAGTTTATGTTGTGAAACAACAAGCCTAATAGCTAAACAATATAGAAGAGATGTAGAGAAAAGGAGATTAATATTTCATTGATCGGTATATCTAATACAAGAGAATACAATGACAATATATATAGGAGATGGAGTCTTGGAAAATAAGCTAAGTTATTTTAGAAGTTGATAACCACAATAATAATATTTATATTTATAACACTCCCCCTTGGTTATCAACATAATACGCTTGATGTTGCCTCGTTAAAAACCTTGCTAGGAAAACCTGGTGGGACAAAACCATAGCTAAGGGAAAAAGAGTGCAGCGTGTAATGCGCATTATCTCCCCCTGATACTTCTGGATCAGGTATGTTGCCTCATTAAAAACCTTACTAAGAAAACCCAATGGGACAAAACTTAGTCAAGAGAAAAAGAGTGCAACTTGAATAAGTCTCCCCCTCATTTTAACATGTATCCTTTAAGTGATGTGTGTCCATCTTCCTTGAAAATCGAACAAAGCTTTTATTGCCAATGCTTTGTCGCTCGATCCCTTAATGCGCAATCCTTTATGTTGAGCAATGTTGTATAATCTTCTAACGAAACTTTAGGTCCCTCCTTTCAAAAAATATCATATATCCACGACTGTGAGTTGTTACATTCCTACATCTACAAGACTAACCAAACTTGTTTTGACGAGTTAGTAAAATATAGCCACATATCATTCTTACCTTCAGGGTATTAACATATACCATTTCAATGTCTCATCAATGGGCAGTGATATATCATGTTGATAAATTCAAATAAAAGATTGGAAAGAAATTATGGTTATTTTTGGAATGACAATTCCTACTTTGGTAGGATATGATGATAATTATTTCTTATAGCAAGTGACTTAACAACCTTTAACATACTTAAAGGATAAGCTTTGTCCATACTAAAACAACCTGGCATCTTCTAGATGTACTTATACATATGCTCGAACTACAGGTCGAGCAATAATTACATTGTCAAGGTCTTTCAAAAATTCTCCATCTAAAAGCTCAACAGTTTCTCTCGACGATGTGTAAACATCATCACTGTAAACTGCAATTATAGTGAACTTTTAAAAGTAAAATTTTGATAAAACATGGCTACATTAATCAAACGTATATCCCTCTTTATGCGAATATCTCGAGTTGTACAACACTTGACTTGAGTATTTTAGTCCATACATATTTTTTCAACTTCATATAGTAGGTTCTTGAGGTTTTGATATCAATGCTTCTGGCATTATCAATTCATGAAGGAATTCTTTCCATCTTATCCAAATATGCATTCACTCTATAGGAGTTTTGCTACACAAATGTGCTCATTTAACACATAGAATTCTATATTATATGCAAAGATGTCATGTATACTTGCTTTTATTTCCAATATCCATTTTGTACCATGCGTGTACATTGTTTATTATCCCAATCATCGGGTATAAGTTTTCTATGTATGTTTATTGGTCCACAAGTATTATATCGTTAAGATGTTACAATTCACCTTTAGGGCAATCATTTGCTTAAGGAAACTCATCATGAGTTCAATCGTATTTCAATATGAATTTATATACACCGATCATATTGTTCTCGAGAACTTAATTTACATGATTTCGATAATTTAAATGCTTCAAGAACTTTCATGTAAACTTTCAGTATCAAAATGATACATAACATTTCTAATACGCATGTCAATTCTCTCTTTATATTACCAGACTAATAAGATATTGGAAATTCAATGCATCCACCACTGGAGAATGTGTCTCCTCATCATCAATCATGGGTCTTTGCAAATATTTTGTGCTACCACTTTTGTCTTTTATCGCTTAATTTGATTTCAATTCATGATTCGCATAAAAGACCTATTTGTATCCAATATGTTTTACAACTTCAGTTGTACGGACTGTTGGTCCGAAAACTTTCCATTTTTAATAGAGAATTCAACTCTGCCTTATTTGCGTCTTTCCATTTTGACCAATCATTTCTATGTTTACGTTCATAGGCAGATCTCAAATCTTGATCCTCATCACTTAATCATTTCAAGCGCTACATCATATACAAAAGTATAACGACGTCGATTTTTATTTCGATTCCATACATATATTAGACATGATACAACTTATCGAGATCTCATTATTTTCAGGTACCTGAGGTTCTTCTTGAACCATCATGTCTACTGTCTCTTCAGGAGATCTTATTACTATAACCTCGACTTGACCATCTTAATTACTTGCTCCAATTTTCGAGGAATTTTATTATTGGAATCAACTAGTCGCTTTAGGAGTGCAATATACTTATTACAAACTATGTGGTTGTCCTCTTGGGACATAAATATAACAGGAGCATAAGCAGTTGATTATGTGACTTATTTAGTTACTCTATTTAGGTCAGTGAACTTGTCTGGTAATTTGTTCTTTAATATTGGTAAATGAATTATCCTTTGAACTTCTGGTTCACCGTTTATAGTCTAAGGATCAAGATGACATGATAATTCATTCCATTTTTCACTTTCCAACTGCTTGTAATCTCCCCCTAATGTTGGGAACATTCGTTCACTAAAGTGAAAAACAATGAGCCATAAACAAATTTCTCACTAATAGATTTAAGTATTCAATAATAGACGATTATTTATACCCAACATATTTTCAAACTTTTTAGAAGTCCCATCTTTGTGCATTGTGGTGGATGAGTTTCAATATATGTCACACAAACAGAATCTTTGTTGAGACATCTTTGGTTCCTGACCAAAAACCAACTGTGTGGGGAGAACTATAACTTATTGGCTTGATGTGAATTAATAGTACTATATGTAAAATTACATGTATCTAAATGAACTTTTGCTCCTCTCATGATCATTGGCTTTGTAATCAATAGTAGACGTTTAGTGATCATCTCAACAATAACACTTATTCCAATGATCGTTAATAACTTGGGAATCAAATTCATTATTACCAAGTAAATATACTAATATGGATTAATATGCTTTCTATCACATTAGCTAAGCCACAATCGCACCAACTTCAGGTTGTGGATTTGATAACCATTTAGACGATGCATCGATTTAAAACACTAAATGGTATCATGTTGGGATATGCATATCCTTTAATCACTTCCGGAATATTTAGGGATTCTCAATCTACTTTGTTTAGTAAATAATGAATTTCCCTTGAGAGCAAATATTGCATGCTAATTACCAACTTGAAGAATCTTCTAGTTCTTCAATACGTTTCACATCATCATTGACATGGTGTGGTCTAACGGTCATGCCAACTAATTAAATAATTATGATCCATAAACTTCTGGTTTATGACCGTATATGTATTACTTGCACGTATGTAATACAAAACGTGAGATAAAACAATTAACTATCATTTCAAATTGTCACGTCAATTTTCATCGTCTCCACATATTATCTTCATATAATTACTCCCATAATTTACCACTTCTAGTGGTCAATCTCATTATGACATTATTACAATTTTGATAGTCGATCTCATTATTAACTTCACTATCATAACATTCTAATGGTCAATCTCATTATCAACTTAGCTATCATAGGCACTTCTGATGATCGATTCCATTATTAACATGACTGTTATTACGAATTTCTCAATTATGTCCATGATCACGACATTTTTAATGATCGTTATATAATCACATTCAATTCAGGGAATGAAGTAGAAACAGAACAAGCTCTATAGCTTTTCATTCTTTACCCGGTCACACGAATATGAGATGATTTCAAACTTTTCATACTTTTTTAATGATATCGCTACTTCAGGATCATATCTCTTATGCGTGACAATTTTTTTTTCCTTATAACTAATCTTCTCACCGCCTAATATAAGTTGAGAAGTAATTACATGATTGAGTCATGTTTACTCGTCTAAAAATTAATGATCTTCTGTAAATGGATTATGAGATGTATCTATACTTTTTATAAGAATGATAATGGAACAAATCATTTACACTTGCAATAGTGATCATTCTCCAATAAAATCGTTAAACATCATTCTCTATTTGATCAAATCAACTAAGTGACTTTCAAAGCACTGTCACTCCAAAAATAAACTAATATATGATGAAAGGCACCACGAAATCATACGAAATTGATTTATGATCAGATTATATGAAATTAAGTTATATATGTATATATATATGAAATTCATAGTAGAATCTTAACAAACTTAACAAATCATGTTGATGCAAATCAAATCTCATATTTATAGCGATTGTAAAGTTTCAACTTTTTATCAAACAAAAACAATGACACCATATTAATTAGTTTAACCAAACGATTAAGAACTTTACAATCAAAGGTCGTGAGTACTATAATCGACCAACTAAAAGCAAAACTCATGGATATTAGAATACGGATTTACTTGTAACTCACTTAGTTTTCTAAACTAAAACTACTTAAATAACATCACACTTTAGGGTTATGATAATTTATAATAAGCCCTTTACTAACCGGGAAAATAGTGATATTTTCTTTACTAGCAAATGGCTTAAAAGTAATGATCTCCTTATAAAATAACCCGTTTTGAAAAACATAACTGTAGTGTGATTTAACATATAATGTAAACAAGAAAAGTTTATAACTTTATACATTTCAAATCAAGAAAAATATTATTTGTTTTAAAAATAATTGAGGTGTGATTGAAAGTTATTTTGCACCAACATGAGGGGTTGCGACTGTGAATTCTTTTAACATAAGGTTTGTACCTTACTAAAAAAAATAACTGATCTGAAACGTATCAACATATATGAATAACCGGATTTGAGATTATGCTATTTATGAACAAACTAGGCTAACTGATAATAAGTTTAAAACTATTGAACTGAACCAACCTTGTGCTTTTAATAATTTCATTATTTATAAAAAAAATATGTTAACCAATATTTGCAAATTACCACAATCATATTGTGTAACCCTTCATAATGGATACCTTGGCTAGTTTCGAGGTATTGCATGAGATTGAGATTCAGGTTGTTTCAAATTAAAAATTAAACTATAAAAAGTCAAAATAGTTTATATCATAAAAATAAATGGGGGGCTTTATGTAAAAGTAATTAGGATAAACGGTACCTTTGTGTGTTTCTATTTCACCCAAGAAATTCCGCCGTCCATCCGTAACAGCTTCCTAAGATCTTGTAAATTCTTTAGCGCCTTTGATGTTGATGGCATGTTTAGAGAATTAAAATTGATGATATAGCATCAATGTATCAACGTGATTCAATTCCAAAAGCAACTTGTGCTGATAACGTGTTGTGAAACAACAAGCCTAATAGCTAAACAATATAGAAGAGATGTAGAGAAAAGGAGATTAATATTTCATTGATCGGTATATCTAATACAAGAGAATACAATGACAATATATATAGGAGATGGAGTCTTGGAAAACAAGCTAAGTTATTTTAGAAGTTGATAACCACAATAATAATATTTATATTTATAATAGTTTACACATAAAAGTTGCATAAATAGTTTACACAAAAAAGTTACATATATCACTTGTGTACCAACAAAAACCCATTTTTTACATGATCAAAGTAACATCAATATATGTAACAAACACACTTTAATTTTTATAACATGCCATCGTATATGTAACAACAACAAAGAACACTTTATTTCTGTAACATGCTAGTTGGCTGAACCTGGACCACATAAAGAGTTTCTAAAGTTTTCTTAACTTTTTTTTTGAACGGTGAACTTCATTAAAACGGCTAGTCCTCAAAACGAGGACCACAAAAAAAAAAAAAAACGATTACAACATATACAATGGGAAAACAGCCCAATCCTTCCACATAATAGAGTTAAACCTAGATCGATTCTTAAGCCATAAAAAAGAAAGGGATTTAACTAAAGCCACAACATCGGCTACCTTAGGCGTAGTGTTGTCGAAGACCTTTTTATTTCTAGCATTCCAAATCGCCCAACATGTCGTAATTACAATCCCCCTTATAACTTTCTTCGCCCACTATGGCCCTTGCACATTCTTGTAAAACTTGAGCAAATCTTTAATGTCAACAATCATAACATAGTCGAGTTTACACCATTTCCGAATAAGGCTCCAAACGCAAAACCACAGTTTACGAACACATGGGCACAATCTTCATCATCCACATCACATAAAGAACATGTTGTAGCCGATATAAAAATCTGCCTCCTTTGAAGTGCAAGGCGGGTCGGAAGACGATCCATTTCCGTTCGCCACATATGAATGTTAATTTTGAGAGGGACCCAAGATTCCCATTTGAAAAGTTGCGTCCGGTGATTGTTTCGGTCTTTCCTCATCAGTTTTTTGGCATCAGCGATTGTAAAGTGAGGATTGCCTTCTACATCCCATATCCACACGTCCTTATTTCCTGCAAAAGAAACCTTGGACAACATGTAATTAACGTCTTGCATTTCTGAAATTTCTTCTACTGTGGACGGACAAGCTTTCCGGCCGGAACCTAGAGAGTGAGCTGCTCCTGTTCTCTGAATTCGCTCTGAAATAGTGCAGTTTTTATTGTTTTCCAAGGCAAATAGCTTCGGCCATCTATCCATCAAGAGTTTATCTCCAAACCACCTATCTTTCCAAAATCGTAATGACTCTCCATTGCCAAGCTTGCCTTTAAAGAACCAATGCGCCTGCTTCCCACTGATTTGAAGCTGATCAATCACTGAAACCAAAGACTTCCAGCAGCCGGTCAAGTTTCGTGTGACCGGGAGAAAAATCCACTTGTTCCTACCACCGTGGATTGCCTCAATAACGTTTCGCTAAATACTTCCTTGTTGATTTTTGTAGCGCCAGGCCCATTTCAATAATAAAGCCGCATTAACATCACTAAGCTTCAAGATACCCAACCCTCCTTCGCTTTTAGGCGAAGTGACCACGTCCCAACATACCCAATGAAGCTTCTTTTTGTCGATTGTACCAGCCCACAAAAAATTCCTCATGGGACTCTCCATTTTTTTCATTCACATTTTTAGGCTCCTTGTATAAAGATAAATAGTAAATGGGAAGACTAGCTAGAACCGATTTCACCAAGGTCAAGCGCCCACCTATAGATAGTGTTTTCGCTTTCCAAGAGGTTGGGCGATTTTGAATGGTCTCTATGACCGGACTCCAATGCGCGATCCGGTTCATGTTCGCTCCCACTTTGATTCCCAAATATTCGAATGGAAAATCACCGATCTTGCAGCCAATAGACCCGGCTAAATTGTTCAAATCATCACCTTTAATACCCATGCCATATAAGTGGGACTTGTGTACGTTTATTTTCAATCCGGAGCACAAGTGAAAAATTCTAAGCAAGCGAGATGTCTTCTTCATGTTAGCTTTGGACCATTTCCCAACTATTAAAGCGTCATCTGCGTAGAACAAGTGGGAAAGAGTAGGACCACCATTCGGAAGCCGAATACCTTCAAACTCACCCAACTCTGTCGCCTTATTAAGAATGGAAGCCAAAGCCTCCATCATAATTAAGAACAAGTATGGTGATAAAGGATCTCCTTTCTTCACACCTTTCTCGCATTGGAACTCATAGGTGGGGGAACCATTTACTAATACCGAAGATCTTGCCGAAGCAAGGATGCCTTTAACCCAAAGGCACCATTTTGGTGGAAATCCCATTTGGCTCAGAATAGATAGTAAAAAACCCCAATTGACGTTGTCAAAAGCCTTCTCGAAATCAATCTTTAACATAAAATCTTGTTCCCCATTTTTCTTAATCCATCCAATGACCTCATCTATAATCAAAGGGCCATCTAAAATGAAACGTGCCTTTAGAAAAGCCGTTTGAATCCACCATAAACATCAAAATAAGTCAACCAAGAAAATGATATAACATTAAAATTTTAAACATACATTTGACATAAAATGTTACATAAAAATGTTAACATACATTTTTACAATAATCTGGAAAAGTGTAACAATGCACTTTATTTTCTGTAAACATAAAAAAAAATGTAACCGGCACAACGAATCTTGCTTTGATTGTTACATTTCAACACCCTGTTACATAGTGTTACAATAAAAAAGACCAGATCTTTGGAGACTCATAACTTCAAATAATCAAAATCAACTATGTTTCTAGCTAATTAACACCCAGCTAATTTAAAAGGATAAACACCATAAACACCAAATAAAAAAAGTTGCAGATCTACAAGACACAAAAAATGATGATCTACAAAACACAAAAAATTACAAATATGAAAAAAAAAACTGAAAACAAACTTACTTATGGATCTAGAGGATCTTTTAGATATGGAACATCATGTTCAATCATCGAACATCTTTTGGATCATCTTCAACATCGAACCGTCATCTGAAACATCATCTTCACACATCAAACATCTTCAACCGGATTTGGAGCATCTTTTGGAACTGGTAGCATCTTTCCAGGCCATCTTTTGGATCTGGATAATTTTTTGGATTCGAAGCATCTTTTAGACTTGGTTACTAAAAAAATTGTTGACATCTGGATCTTAACTCACACACCGGATCTGGTAACCACCGCTGCGATGGGGGTGGGTATTCTTTTCAATTTGGAACAAAATTCTAGTAGTGCTGGGTGTTTTTTTTAATCTGGAACAAAAGTCTTTCTATGAAGCTTGATGTAGCTTGGTTGAGACGAGAGAGATTTCTAGTAGTGGTGGGTGCTTTTTTTTTAATCTGGAACAAAAGTCTTTCTATGAAGCTTGATGTAGTTTGGTTGAGATGAGAGAGATAAAGTTTGTAAAAAAATGACGGTGATGGAGGTAACAATTAAGACTACTTTATGGAGAAAAAGTGAATTCATTCAATGATGCTAAAAATTTGGAGGTAATAATGAAGATTGTTTTATGGAGAAGAGTGAATTTATTAGATTAGAGAGATTAAGTTTTTCAACGTAGTACAAAAATGTGTCAGGTGAAAACTTAGAAGAGTTTGAAGCTATTACATTAATTGGTGGTTGGAGGTGAATTTCTGAATTTACCCTTTAAGCTATCTGTTACAAAAAAAAAAAAAACACGTGGAAGCTTATTGTCCACACAATTGGGTTTCTAAGGTTTTCTCATCTGGAGTGGGTTTTCTCATTATAATCAGCCTATATATATATATAGGGTCGGGATTTAGAGAAAACGCTCAAAAGTGTGAGAACGGTGAGAACGCTTATGGGTCGTCCGATCAAAACAATCCATGGACTAGATTGCGCGGTGGCGTTTTCGTAAATAACATCAATTTTATTAATCTGGCGCGCTTCATTAAGGGTAAAAAGGTTTTTTGACTTAACATAAAACGCCAAACTCACGCTATTAAAATCCCGCCTTAACACACATAGGACATTTCATCATAATATAACGCCATAGATATAAAACGCCAAACTTTGTTTTTAACTGATAAAGCTGAACAACCAGTACTGAAACGACGAAACTTAATTACTAGCATTTACTGTAACAAAAATCGCGCCTAATAGACGTGCCAAAAACTTCCTATATAAACAAACTCTCAGAACTACTAAAATCCACACCAAAACCACAAAAACCTATATTTTCCTCTATACCATTCATCTTATAAAAGCCAAAAAACCAAAATATCAAAGATTCGAATCCATGTTTCTTTGATATACACTATTTTCTCAATAAAATTTCGTTCTATGTAATCAGCAAGATCCTCAATATAAACGCCAAAACAAACAAAAACCACAAAACTTCAAAACCGCCATTTCATGGGGATTCAGTTTTTGTTCTCAATAAAGTTTAGCTAAACGGGATGGATAACATTGTTACACATCTTTCTTGACTGAGGATTAACAATGTTATCCATTTCGTTCAGCAAAACATTATTGAGTTTAGCACGACCAAAATTAGAAGTTTATGGTAGTTTTATTTAGTGGCGTTATTGTTTTTTGGCATTTATTTCCTTGTTCGATCTTATATTTTTTGTTATGTAACTTCGAAGTAGCATGTTAGGAACAAATAGGTGGAAAAAATGTTGCAAAAAAAAATGATGTATAAAAATGATGTAAAACGCCAAACTGAGATCTGTCTGTGTTATATAGGATTAAAATATACAAAACGCCAAACTACTCTACACTGACTCTTGAAGACCATCTGTGTGTGTTCTGTAAGAATGAAAAATACAAAGCGCCAAACTACTCTTCACTGGCTCTCGAAGACCTTGTCGATCTTCTTTTAATTACGACATGTTTGCATGTCGATGCGTAGTGTCCATAGCCTTTGCAGTTCTGACACTGTCTTTCCTTGGCCCCCGGGTTTCTAGTTTGATTTCTTTTTGTCGATTGCTATCTCCTGTTTAGATTTCAGCCACTTTCGAGAACCAGAACCTTTGGATTTATACCCAACAAGGACTCTTATCGGATTCTTGTCGTTTTTATATTGACCAGTTATCTCCACAATTCTATCCCTAGAACTAGCGGGAGGAGCAACAATCTGCATATCTTGAACCTTCTTCATATAAGATTGAACATGATCCTTGTATAAGGATAGCTCCTCTTTATTACCAGATAAACGGTTCAAAGTATATTCGGTTGAAAAAATAATATCTCGCATCATACTTTGCACATCAGGATCAAGCTCGGTCATATATTCACGACTAATTGAGTATTCAGGAGAGCAGTTTGGGGAAGCCTCTTTGCGCCATCTATTCAGAATGTATTGTTTTGGAAATTCCCCAATGTCCATAATTCTCAAAACATAGAATATATCTCTACATAGCAAACCAAACTGTTCAAAATGTCTGCATGAGCAACTGCATGTGCAATCAGACTTACGGAACATTACCAGAAAAACACCAAAAATGATATCTCTAATACGCGATGCATAGAATGTTTGTCTAAAAAAGTAACAAAACACATTGCATGTGATAAAACGCCATTAACAGAAAACGCCATAAAAACCAAACCGCCATTATTTACCTCAAATAAAGATGTACAAGGCTGTTGGAAGTCATTTACGTAAAACTTAACAAACCCATCAGGCTGATCTTCATAACATTGATTTATGCAATCCGCAACTCCAACAAGCTCAGCTTGAACGTCACAAAAATACTTTTTGTGTATATGTCAAGAGCTTGCCCTTCCAACAATTTGTAACTACTCTTCAACTGGGGTCTTTTGTATCGAGATTCATGATCATTTTTCCGATGTGTGTGACAATGTGCTTCTATTGCAGTCTCATAATGCGTCATGAACTCAACAAGAGTAGCTTTCGAATTGCACACTTGACCAAAAAAATGATTCTCACTCTCCGACCTGGATGTCGTTCGCATAAGACCAGACATCTCCTCCATTCTATAGTATGCAGGGATCCAAGATTCCCTAAGTGCAAAAATATCAGATAGCTAGTCATTATCTTCTAAATTGAACTCTGCGATAACCGCTTCCCATTGTGATTCAAACTCTTCAAGTGTGAGAATATCCGTCCACACAACACCACAAATACGTTCTTTAAAATCGGTGGAATTGCATAGCCTAACACCAACCTATATATAACACAAAAACACCATGCATAAAAAAACACAAAACTTAATTAAAAAACACTAACAAGGTAAAAAACGCCATGAATTTTAAAACACAGTGTATCCTAAAACGCCAAAGGTTAAAAAAGCATAACAACCTTCAGAGAAAGTTTATGCATCACATGCCACATGCATAACCGATGCCTCATGTCAACAAATACAGCAGAAATAGCCTTCTTCATTGCTGGATCTTGGTCAGTGACAACAACTTTTGGTTGAGAACCAACAACTTTTAGGAAAACTCTCAACAGCCAAGTATACGTATCAGCAGTTTCCGACGCCAATAATGCTGCACCAAAGGTAACATTGCAGTGATGATTGTCTATACCAGTGAACGGTACAAACACCATCGAGTATCTGCATATGAAAACGCCATGAGAATAGAAAACAATAATAAAATGCCATAGCATGTAAACTAATAAAACGCTATTACATGTAAAAAAATAAAAAAACCATTGCATGTAAAAAAATAAAACGCCATTGCATGTAAACTAAAAAAACGCCATTGCATGTAAAATAATAAAACGCCATTGCATGTAAACTAATAAAACGCCAAAAACAGAAGAATTTAAATTATAAAATATTATTTGTTCGAACGATACGTGGCGTCAAACGAAATCACATCACCAAACACGTGGTAATTACGTTTGGCTTGATCGTCACACCAAAAAAGACCCTTCAAACGGTTCTCTACGTCCGTGATGTAATCATACGAGAAATTAGGCTGGGAATGTTTTTTTTCATTCAAATGTCTCACAACCATATCGGCGTCATATTCCCCTATAAACAAGTTAATTTGCCTCTTTTAGTTCTTAAATTCAACTTTACTTGCACCAACATCTTTAAAACCGCCAAAACAAGTCTTCATAACATTAAACGCCTTGACGGGACCCAAATTCAGCTTAGACATGCTGTGTATAACATGCTTCTGGAGCTGAGTGAGGTGTCGTTCAGTTGGAATAAAATGCTTATCGGGACGTTCAACAAGTTCATGATTGTGCTCTTCTACAAACTTATACACCTTCCATGATCCAGCCTCATAAAGTAGACATAACAGTGCACCACAATTAGTCCTCTTTGAAAAGTTGGATCGCACTACTCGCTCCTTTTGATTGGGGTCCAACGTATCAACCTTCTTGTCCTTGTATAACCCAGATCTCGTACACAAGTATAAGACACCTTTAGAGTTTGTCTTTGTAGTCCCTTTCCTGACTGAAAACCCACACTCCTTGTCATACTTAACATACATTGAATAACAATCATCGAGGCTTGAGAATACCATGTCCTTTGTGAGCTTTAATGTAACACCCCGTGTTTTCACGAGTGAAAGTCAAAGTCAAGGTCAAAGTCAACGACCGATTTCGCGCGACATGACTAGTAGAATTGTTTGTATGATATTTAGATTATGTGGAGTAAATGTCGTACATTGCAATAATCGAATCATGCTAACCGTATTTCAATCGACCTACTACTGTGAACGATAGGAAGTAACAATGCGATAAAGTTAATCAAGTTATGCTAATCAAATCGACATCAAATCGTAACTCGAGCTGTGTACTTTACTTGTCATTATACGTGTGTGTGTGCCTTACGTGTTGCCTGCGCATGTTTATTTTTATGTTATTTTATGTTGGGAAAATCAAGCGAACTCAATCGAACTCGAATATAAAGCGAACCCGAACCCGAATTCCGAGTCGAACCCTATAAGAAGTAGATGGGACTGAAAGTAATTTAAATTAGGAAACCCTATCGAACCGCTCGCAAATCAGAGCCGAATCAACATCGCATCGAGCTCACCCAAGGAGGTGGCATCCGTACGGATGGCCAACCCGCACGGATGGGCAATCCGCACGGATTGCCAGTCCGCACGGATGGCCAGCCCGCGCGGGTAGCCTGCCCGGGTGCGTGCCATGTGCACGGCTCACCCTTTCCTTTTTTTGGCATCCTATAAATACACGGGTCACTCTCCACTTTTTCCACTTTTGGCAAGTGACATCCGAACCACACGCATTCTTCACCTTTTCTCAGATTTCTCTCGATCCAGGTAAGATCTTGCACCAATCCTTGTACATCTTTAATCACTACACAATTCTACACACTCCTATCTTTCGAATCTTCGATTTTAAACCATGAAATCATCCGGATTTGAGGTAATCACGGGTGACGTCATCATGAAGTTCATAAGAACTTCATGCTTGGCCTCATTCCACCAAGAATATTCCAGATCTAAACGATTTCTACAAGTTTTTACGATAATTTCACCTAGATCTAAACTTTTCTAAGGATAAAAGAGTTGAAAGAAATAAACCTAAGTTCTCTTCTTCTTTTACTCTTAAAACCGGTACGAATCCGATCAGTCCTAGTGTTCTACTCGTCAATAGTGGTGCCCTAGTTCCAGATCTGGAATTCTACCCATAGACAACTGATTTCGGGGTTAACCGGGACGACCGTTCTAAGTCGCCGACAGGCCGAGTTAGGGTGGTTCCTGACCGGCCTAGTCACGCGGGTAGGAACACAACTCCAAGTGGTTGCCACGTGATCAGAACGTCTCGATAAACGACAACAGAAACCAAGTGTAGACGAACGGGACAACCAGACCAGTTGTCCGCACGGACAAGCTATCCGCACGGACTAGCTGTCCGCACGGACGAGCCATACGCACGTACAGCCCTTACGCACGTACAGGTCATACGCACGGGTTGTCATCCGCATGGACTACCCTTGGGACCCACTTTCCAAACAAAGGTTTGAGTATCGACGAACGAGCAATCCGAACGGACGACCTCTGAATGGATTACTCTTCGGATCATGAGATACTAAGGCCTTAAAATGAAAATCAAACAAACTTCATCCGCACGGCCAAGCCGTACACACGGACAGGCTATCCGGACGGATTGTCTCTGCCCGCGCGCACAGGCTGCCCGCACGAACTACCATACGCACGGACCGCCGTCCGCGCGGCCGGCTTGAAAGGTAGAAACACTTTGGTGTTTTCTAAATGCTACAACGAAAACTTCAAAGCACAAGCCATCATACACAAACACATCTTAGGAAGAAACAATCCACTTGAACATTTATCCACACAAGCAATCTAACCGTACGGGTAAGTCGTCCGCACGTATAACTAGTCCGCACGGGTTGCCACCCGCATGGACAGTCACACGCACGGATGACCTATCCGGATGGAACACCGTCCGCACGCATCACCATCCGCACGCATCACCATCCGCACGCATCACCATCCGTACGGATAGGTCATGCGCACGGATGACTTCTATTCACGGATAACTGATCCGCATGATCCGTCATCCTACCCACTCTCACTTGTACTGTTTTACGCGTCACTTATCGTTACGTTATCGAATCTATTCAGGCTAATCGTACTCGCTGTAAAGCGCTCCCTTCAATCCATATCACTGTGAGTATACTCGAACCCTTTTTGCTTTAGCACTTTTGGGTGTTACATACGTTACAACTATTCAAACTACAACGATCACACTACTCAAGCTATTTCAACGCTAAACCATTAATGCATGTTATACGTGGCTTATGAATGCTTGTTTGTTATGTTTACACATGGAATGCTGTCTACCTGCCTTAGCAACGATAGTACTATAGTTTGGACTCAGCACCCGTTCTCACGGGGGTTGTTAAGGATCTTTTACTTGCATGGTTTACAGTGGTAACCATGTATTGCGAACTGCCTCGGGCAGTCAACCCGCAGTCATTGGTATCGATGGATCTATGTCGATAACTAACGTGCTTCATTTCTCTATGTGTACGTGCTGGTTATGCGTAAATGAATTCGAACTCTATATGCTATTATCAAACTTGTATGCTCACCTTTACATTTTATGTATTGACTTTATTTTAACGTATGTGACAGGTGCTTAGGTTGCATGTTTGCTCTTTGTGCTGTGATGGAATCGAAGCTAGGAATTTGAGTCCTAGAAACCAACAAATAAATGAGTTATGTTTAAATCTGAGTTGTCGGAACAGAATATTTGTTTAGTTTTTGTCTGTAATAACTTGTTTTGTTGTTTGAGACATGGTATGGGACATGTTAACTTAAATTGAATGGTAATGATAGTTGTTATGGAAATTCCTGGACAATCTGTTTCGCTCAGTGCCGCGCCCCGATGATTCCGCCATCGGTTGGGGTGTGACAGATTGGTATCAGAGCCATAACTATAGGGAATAAGGCAAGACTCGACCTAGTCCGGGTCGAAGTCCTAGAGACCTAGACTATAGTTAAGAACCAACAGACCAACTCACGCGTATACGTAATTTCGCCACTATCACTCACTCTTTTCTATCATTGCACTCAAAATTTTCAAGTTGTGAACAGGCGATGAGGCCGAGAATAGGTGTGAAAACCGCAAACTCTCGACTAAGTTGCCTAGTCAGCTTGCGTTTTTAGCTACAAACGAGGAGAATTGTACCAAATCAGGAGTGAAATCCATATTTTGATGAATAATCTCCTCAATTTTTATCAGAAACAAGGACGGGAGTTGCAAGATGGGGGTGAAACCCTAACCTTGACGACTCGCCCCGCTTTTGTACAAAACTCCACCAAAGTTCGATGGACTCCAACGGTCTAAAAACACAACCTAACCAAAGGGAATTGCGCCAAAGCCCAAGAATCGAGGCAAAGGCATAGTCCTGGAGGTCGTTGTGCAGAATCCTTGAGAATAGTCGAGCTACTTTGGTCAGTCGAAGTCTATTAGCCGCAGACAATCTACCTTCGATTATCGATCTTTATGAAAATTTTATGCTTTCCTGTTATTTGTTAACGTTTTGAGATATTATTGGTTTCGACCCAACACTATTGCTTCTGCTAAAACACAAAACCCACACAACTCCTCGCTAGCAACCCAACAATAGGAACAATTAGGATGCTTTGTACGCTCGTAAGAGCTTTTAGTGACTAAGTTTATGTGTTTCTTGCTGATTGTGCTTATGTGATTAGGAATACTGTGATTATGTGCACTATATGTCTACGTGGTTTTGTGTAATTCTGTGAAATTGTGACTATATGCGTTTACATGGTACGTGTTACTGAGCTTTAGTAGTCCTTGACGTGTGAGGTGAGATTCGAATACATATGTTGAGTTCCATGGCGATGTCTATTGCAGACAATGTCGTCTGGATCCCGTCATCAACTCTCTCGTCAGGAAAAGAGGGACAGACGCCTTGCTTCCATCGTCGCGAAAGCGGTAGCAAAGGCTGTGAGCGATGTCTGCGAGAATGCCAGCAAGTCATCCGAGGAATCGAGGACTGAGGGTCCCAAAGCTGCCGCGAGACCTTTCAGCTTCAAACAATTCAAGTCATGTGGGCCGAAAGAATTCACAGGCGAAGGAGGTCCTACTGCTCTATTCCACTGGTTTGACTCTATCGAGGTTACTCTGCGACAAAGTGGTTGCCCTGATGACCTTCGAACTCTGAACGCTACCGGCGTCTTTCAGTCCCGTGCCTTGGACTGGTGGACGGCCGAGAGGAACAAGAGAGGGAATGATGCAGCTTACGGTTTGTCGTGGGATGAACTCAAGGAAGTCATGCTGGAAGAATTCTGCCCTCCTCACGAGCGTCAAAAGCTTGAAGATGAATTCTGGCACATACATCAGAAGGATGGAGACAATGCTGGTCTCACAGCACGCTTCAAACAGCTCAGCATTATCTGTCCTGACCAGGTCAAGACCCCTGAGATGACCATCAAGAAGTACATCCGAGCCCTACCCGACTGCGTTGCTGATTTCGTGCAAGCGGCTAAGACTACCACGATCGAAGAAACCTATCTGCTGGCCGCTGAGATCAACGACAAAAGGGTCAAGGCTGGGATGTGGGATAAGACCTCCAAGCATCTGCATCAAGCCACTACTGCTACACCAACTGCTGAACCCACGTCATCAAGCAACAAGAGAAAGAACAACTCCACCAACAAAAACTGTGCGATTTCTGCTGCACCGATCCAAGCTGTACCTGCTCAACAGCGTCAAGTAGTGGCGCCTGTGGCCAATGCACCGCCTGCAAAGCGTGCATATACGGGACCACACCCACTCTGGCCTACTTGCACCTATCATCACCCGACTGCTATTCAATGCCGCTTCTGTGCTCATTGCAACGTCTACGGCCACTTTACTGCCAACTGCCGTATTCGTCAAACTCCTGCCAATCAAGTTCTACTCGCTGCCCCGCAGGGTCAACAAGCTCCTCCGGCACCCGCAGTCAAAGCCAGAGCCTGCTTCACATGCGGCGACCCGAACCATTTCGCCAACATGTGCCCAAACAGGGTGGTGAAACAAGAACCCCAACAGCCACAGCAGCAGCCACATCAGCAACCACAGCAGCAGCAACAGCAGCAGCAACAGGCCGCACGAGCCAGAACTTTCAATCTCAACGTGCGTCAAGCCCATGCCGACAACAACGTGGTCAATGGTACGTTCCTTGTGAATGGTATTTATGCTTCATGTTTGTTCGATACTGGAGCCGATAATTGCTTTGTGTCACTCGAATTTGAGAAACTACTTAGTCGTAAACGTTCTCGACTCTCCTCTGCATTCGAAGTTGAAGTCGCTACCGGAAGAACCGTCGCTGTAAACTCTGTTATTCGTGATTGTACTCTCGAACTCAACAATCACATCTTCTCAGTCGATCTCATTCCAATGCAACTAGGAAGCTTCGATGTCATAATAGGCATGGACTTTCTTCGCGAAAACCATGCCGAAGTCGTGTGCTTCGATAAAATGATTCGTTTTTCGCTCGCCAACGGAGATTCATTGCGCGTTTATGGTGATACTACTTCAAAGGGGCTCAAGCTTATGTCATGCCTACAAGCCAGCAAGTATCTCCGTAAGGAATACAGGGCTTTCTTGGCTCATGTCGTAGCAGCGGAGAAGGAAAAGAAAGAGAAGAAGAAAGTGAAGGACGTTCCAGTGGTTCGAGAATTTCCTCAAGTCTTTCCAGAGGATCTTCCCGGACTACCTCCGAAGCGTGATATCGATTTCCGCATTGACCTTATTCCTGGAGCTAATCCTATCGCCAGAGCTCCTTATCGACTTGCGCCGTCCGAAATGCGCGAACTCTCAACCCAACTCCAGGAATTGCTTGAAAAAGGCTTTATTCGCCCGAGCACCTCTCCGTGGGGCGCACCAGTCCTTTTCGTCAAAAAGAAGGATGGGACGTTCCGGATGTGCATCGACTACCGGGAATTGAATAAGTTGACTATCAAGAACCGCTATCCTCTGCCTCGAATCGACGATTTGTTTGATCAGCTGCAAGGCGCTACGTGTTTCTCGAAGATCGATCTACGTTCCGGATACCATCAGCTGCGTATACAAGAGGAGGATATACCCAAAACCGCGTTTCGCACTCGTTACGGCCATTACGAATTCGTTGTCATGCCTTTTGGCCTAACCAATGCACCAGCAGTTTTCATGGATCTGATGAATCGAGTGTGTAAACCGTATCTTGACCGTTTCGTCATCGTGTTCATCGACGATGTCTTGATCTATTCCAAAACGAGAGCCGAACACGCGCAACATCTACGTTTGGTTCTCGAGTTACTCCAGGGGAACCAACTCTACGCCAAATTCTCCAAGTGCGAGTTTTGGTTGGAGGAGGTTCAGTTCCTGGGTCACATCGTAAATAGTCAGGGTATCCACGTCGATCCTGCGAAGATTGAAGCTGTTAAGAGCTGGGTTACGCCTAAGAACCCGACTGAAGTCCGCTCCTTTCTCGGGCTAGCGGGCTATTATCGACGATTCATCGAAGGATTCTCGAAGATTGTTGTACCACTTACCTCTCTCACTCATAAGGATCAACCCTTTTTCTGGGGAACCAAACAAGAGTCTGCCTTTCGAACCCTCAAGTACATGCTTTGCAATGCTCCTGTTCTCACGCTACCCGACGGAAACGATAATTTCATTGTCTACTGTGATGCTTCTAACCTTGGTCTCGGTTGTGTCTTAATGCAACGAGACAAGGTTATAGCTTACGCATCTCGTCAGCTCAAAATCCACGAGAAGAACTATACAACCCACGATCTCGAGCTAGGCGCAGTTGTTTTTGCATTAAAGATTTGGCGACACTACCTGTACGGTACCAAGTGTACGATCTTCACCGATCATAAGAGCCTACAACACATCTTTAATCAGAGGGAACTAAATATGCGTCAACGCCGATGGGTAGAGCTTCTCAACGACTACGACTGCGAGATTCGTTATCACCCAGGCAAGGCAAATGTTGTTGCCGACGCGCTTAGCAGACGAAGTTATTTGCTTAGCACCCGAAATGTTCAAGCTCAGCACAATCTCGAAGCTCTCATTCGCGACGCCCAACATGCATGTTTCAACGAGCGCACCTTGAAGAAAGAAAGGATCTACCACGATGGAGCCCAACTTGTGAGCAAATCAAACAGGATATTCCACTTCTTAGACAAAATCTGGATTCCCAAGCGAACTAACCTACGACAGATTATCATGGACGAAGCCCACAAATCCCGATACTCTATTCATCCTGGTGCTGACAAAATGTACCATGACCTTCGATATAGGTACTGGTGGCCGGGCATGAAACGGGATATCGCTCTCTACGTCGGAAAATGCCTAACCTGTGCTAGAGTCAAGGCTGAACATCAACGACCCTCTGGCTTGCTCGAACAACCTCCAATCCCCATGTGGAAGTGGGAGAGTATAGCTATGGATTTCGTAACCAATCTTCCAACCACGTCATCAGGTCACGACAGCATTTGGGTTGTTATTGACCGTTTGACTAAATCAACCCATTTCCTGCCGATACGAGAAGACTACAAGGTGGAACGATTAGCCCGAATCTACACCGACGAGATCATTTGTCGACATGGGACGCCTCGTGACATCATCTCTGATCGTGATGCTCGATTCACTTCACGGTTGTGGGGAACGTTTCAAATGGCACTCGGTACAACGCTTAATCTAAGTACTGCGTTCCACCCACAAACCGACGGTCAGACTGAAAGAACGATTCGTACGCTTGAAGACATGCTCCGTTCGTGTGTCCTAGACTTCGGTGGTAGTTGGGATAGACACCTTCCGTTAGTCGAATTCTCGTACAACAACAGCTACCAGGCTAGCATCCAGATGGCACATTTCGAGGCCTTATACGGAAGAAGATGTCGATCGCCTATTGTGTGGCACGAGATCGGTCACTCGCAACTTACCGGTCCGGAGCTGCTACAAGAAACGACAGACAAAATTTTCCAAATTCGGGACAATCTAGCGAAGGCTCGAGATAGACAGAAGCTTCTCGCCGATAAAAGCGCAAGCACCGTGAGTATGGCGTTGGTGACTACGTACTCCTAAAGGTATCACCTTGGAAGGGTGTAGTCCGATTCGGCAAAAAGGGGAAACTTGCACCTCGATATGTGGGACCTTTTAAGATTCTGGAAAGGATCGGAAAAGTTGCCTACAGACTCGAATTACCGGAAGAACTTAACAATGTCCATCCGATCTTCCACGTGTCAAACCTCCGAAAGAGCATCTACGAACCAGACTTACATGTTCCTCTAGATGATTTACGAGTGAACGAAACATTACACTTCGTGGAAAAGCCTGTCGAAATCATGGATCGCCAAACCAAAGAACTCAGGCGCTCACGCATTCCTATTGTGAAAGTCCGGTGGGAAGGCAAACAAGGCGCGGAGTTCACATGGGAACTCGAAAGCGACATGAAGGCAAAGTATCCACAGCTGTTTAACGAAGGAGTAACGTCCAGCTAAGAAAGGCAAGGTGGCATATATGTAAATAAGGAGAAATCCCTTATAATCCTTGCCTATAAATAAAAGTGTTAAGGTTAGAGAGAGAAAGTCTAGAGAGAGAAAGTGACAACGTGATTCAGGTGTTTGTACGATTTCATATCAATCAATAGAATCACGTTAAAATTGTACGTTTTCATCTGTTCGATCTCACTCGTGCACGGATTCCGCACGTTGTACGAATCGAATCGCAATCGAAACGGATCAAACCGGAACCTAACCAATAGAATCACAGTTTATATTACTGCTTGTGTGTTTGGTCACGATCGTTCACGGATTCCGCACGTCGTACGAGTCGGATCGCAATCGAAACGAATTCGAACCAGAACCTACAATGATAAAGGATTTGAAAGAAAGGTTTTGAAAATGAAAAATTAAAAATTGAGAAAGATTTCTCTCAAACAACTTTAACCGTAAAATCCTGGTTAATTTGGCGATTTTCAATGATTCAAACGAAGGACTCTCACACGTGATTCACGAACTAGTTACAGCTTTCAGCTTAATTTCGGGACGAAATTTCCTAAACAAGGGGAGGCTGTAACACCCCGTGTTTTCACGAGTGAAAGTCAAAGTCAAGGTCAAAGTCAACGACCGATTTCGCGCGACATGACTAGTAGAATTGTTTGTATGATATTTAGATTATGTGGAGTAAATGTCGTACATTGCAATAATCGAATCATGCTAACCGTATTTCAATCGACCTACTACTGTGAACGATAGGAAGTAACAATGCGATAAAGTTAATCAAGCTATGCTAATCAAATCGACATCAAATCGTAACTCGAGCTGTGTATTTTACTTGTCATTATACGTGTGTGTGTGCCTTACGTGTTGCCTGCGCATGTTTATTTTTATGTTATTTTATGTTGGGAAAATCAAGCGAACTCAATCGAACTCGAAATCTAACTCGAATATAAAGCGAACCCGAACCCGAATTCCGAGTCGAACCCTATAAGAAGTAGATGGGACTGAAAGTAATTTAAATTAGGAAACCCTATCGAACCGCTCGCAAATCAAAGCCGAATCAACATCGCATCAAGCTCACCCAAGGAGGTGGCATCCGTACGGATGGCCAACCCGCACGGATGGGCAATCCGCACGGATTGCCAGTCCGCACGGATGGCCAGCCCGCGCGGGTAGCCTGCCCGGGTGCGTGCCATGTGCACGGCTCACCCTTTCCTTTTTTTGGCATCCTATAAATACACGGGTCACTCTCCACTTTTTCCACTTTTGGCAAGTGACATCCGAACCACACGCATTCTTCACCTTTTCTCAGATTTCTCTCGATCCAGGTAAGATCTTGCACCAATCCTTGTACATCTTTAATCACTACACAATTCTACACACTCCTATCTTTCGAATCTTCGATTTTAAACCATGAAATCATCCGGATTTGAGGTAATCACGGGTGACGTCATCATGAAGTTCATAAGAACTTCATGCTTGGCCTCATTCCACCAAGAATATTCCAGATCTAAACGATTTCTACAAGTTTTTACGATAATTTCACCTAGATCTAAAGTTTTCTAAGGATAAAAGAGTTGAAAGAAATAAACCTAAGTTCTCTTCTTCTTTTACTCTTAAAACCGGTACGAATCCAATCAGTCCTAGTGTTCTACTCGTCAATAGTGGTGCCCTAGTTCCAGATCTGGAATTCTACCCATAGACAACTGATTTCGGGGTTAACCGGGACGACCGTTCTAAGTCGCCGACAGGCCGAGTTAGGGTGGTTCCTGACCGGCCTAGTCACGCGGGTAGGAACACAACTCCAAGCGGTTGCCACGTGATCAGAACGTCTCGATAAACGACAACAGAAACCAAGTGTAGACGAACGGGACAACCAGACCAGTTGTCCGCACGGACAAGCTATCCGCACGGACTAGCTGTCCGCACGGACGAGCCATACGCACGTACAGCCCTTACGCACGTACAGGTCATACGCACGGGTTGTCATCCGCATGGACTACCCTTGGGACCCACTTTCCAAACAAAGGTTTGAGTATCGACGAACGAGCAATCCGAACGGACGACCTCTGAATGGATTACTCTTCGGATCATGAGATACTAAGGCCTTAAAATGAATATCAAACAAACTTCATCCGCACGGCCAAGCCGTACACACGGACAGGCTATCCGGACGGATTGTCTCTGCCCGCGCGCACAGGCTGCCCGCACGAACTACCATACGCACGGACCGCCGTCCGCGCGGCCGGCTTGAAAGGTAGAAACACTTTGGTGTTTTCTAAATGCTACAACGAAAACTTCAAAGCACAAGCCATCATACACAAACACATCTTAGGAAGAAACAATCCACTTGAACATTTATCCACACAAGCAATCTAACCGTACGGGTAAGTCGTCCGCACATATAACTAGTTCGCACGGGTTGCCACCCGCACGGACAGTCACACGCACGGATGACCTATCCGGATGGAACACCGTCCGCACGCATCACCATCCGCACGCATCACCATCCGTACGGATAGGTCATGCGCACGGATGACTTCTATTCACGGATAACTGATCCGCACGATCCGTCATCCTACCCACTCTCACTTGTACTGTTTTACGCGTCACTTATCGTTACGTTATCGAATCTATTCAGGCTAATCGTACTCGCTGTAAAGCGCTCCCTTCAATCCATATCACTGTGAGTATACTCGAACCCTTTTTGCTTTAGCACTTTTGGGTGTTACATACGTTACAACTATTCAAACTACAACGATCACACTACTCAAGCTATTTCAACGCTAAACCATTAATGCATGTTATACGTGGCTTATGAATGCTTGTTTGTTATGTTTACACATGGAATGCTGTCTACCTGCCTTAGCAACGATAGTACTATAGTTTGGACTCAGCACCCGTTCTCACGGGGGTTGTTAAGGATCTTTTACTTGCATGGTTTACAGTGGTAACCATGTATTGCGAACTGCCTCGGGCAGTCAACCCGCAATCATTGGTATCGATGGATCTATGTCGATAACTAACGTGCTTCATTTCTCTATGTGTACGTGCTGGTTATGCGTAAATGAATTCGAACTCTATATGCTATTATCAAACTTGTATGCTCACCTTTACATTTTATGTATTGACTTTATTTTAACGTATGTGACAGGTGCTTAGGTTGCATGTTTGCTCTTTGTGTTGTGATGGAATCGAAACTAGGAATTTGAATCCTAGAAACCAACAAATAAATTAGTTATGTTTAAATCTGAGTTGTCGGAACAGAATATTTGTTTAGTTTTTGTCTGTAATAACTTGTTTTGCTGTTTGAGACATGGTATGGGACATGTTAACTTTAATTGAATGGTAATGATAGTTGTTATGGAAATTCCTGGACAATCTGTTTCGCTCAGTGCCGCGCCCCGATGATTCCGCCATCGGTTGGGGTGTGACATTTAATTCTTCACTAACGTCAGGAATAATAAATGGTAATCCAGTTTTGGGGCAAAGCCTTTGTTTCGAGGAAGAAACTTCAACTGAGAAAACACAGTGAGGAACAGAAAAATAAGAAAAACACAGCGATGTCTCGTAATAACATTATATATTAAAACGCCATTAATTGAATAATAAATAGGACATGATAAACACATAATTTAAAAATGACATGATAAAAAAGCCATAAGATGTAAAACGCCATAATTAACAAAACTAATGTTTACACAAATTAACAAAATAGAGATAACTGATGTTCACAAAAACTACTAAATAAAATTCAAAACTAATCCAATAGATGTAAAACACCAATGATCGTAAAAACATAAGAAATATACTAGAACGTAAACGACAATTAAAATTAAAATAGAAAACTCCAATTGCAGTTCTTAATAATTGTTTAAATACCAATTAAAACGTGATTAAATTGCATAATTGAATAATGCTATTGAAAATCATACAACACATTATAAAAAATAATACAAAAAAGCGCCATAAAACAATGATAAAAGAACAAAACGCCATATCTGTCGCATGATTTGCTTGAACGAAAAACAGAAAATGCCAAAGAATTTTACTTTGTCGAACAGAATCCACCTTAAACGCCATAGATCTGAGAAAGCTTGCAAAGGAGGTAACAGCTAACAATAAATCTTTGGATTTTTAATTTGAAAGAGATTTATAACGCGAATAAGGAGGGAACGTATAAAAGGACAATCGTACCCCCGCATAACAATTAGGGCCCCCTGCCACGTGTTGGGCCAGGATCCGTTCTCACACTTTTGAGCGTTCTCTCCTGAACCTGTTTCTATATATATATATATATATATATATATATATGGTCAGGATTTAGAGAAAACAGTGAAAAGTGTATGAACGGAGAGAACGGTTATGGATCGTCAGATCAAAACAATCCATGGACTAGATGCCGCGGTGGCGTTTTCATAAATAACATCACTTTTATTAAGTGGACGCACTTCATTAAGGGTAAAAAAGTCTTTTAACTTCTCTACACAAAACGCCAAACTCATGAATAAAACGCCATTAAAATTCCCGCCTTGACCTACATAGCACACACTATCCTAATCTAAACACCGTTAGATATATAAAACGCCAAACTTTGTTTTTAACCGATAAAGCTGAACAAACAGTAACTGAAATGACGGAACTTAATTACTAGCATTTATTATAATAAAAGCGCACCTAAAATATGCGACAAAAACTTCCTATATAAACAACCTCTCAGACCTACTAATAACCACACCAAACCCAAAACGCCATATTTTCCTATATACCATTCATCTTAGAAACGCCAAAAAACCCGAATATCAAAGATTCCAATCGACCTTTCTTTGAGATACACTATTTTCTCAGTAAAATTTTGCTCGATGTGATGGGCAAAATCCTTATGCGGGGATATTGTCTATCTCATTGAGTAAAATCTTATTGAGTCTATCCTAAATATAAACTCCAAAACATACAAAAACCACAAAATTGCAAAAACGTCATTTCTTGGAGATTCAGTTTTGTTCTCAATAAAGTTTAGCTATACGGGGTGGACAACATTGTTAGACATCTTTCTTGACTAAGGATTAACAATGTTGTCCATCTCGTTTAGCAAAACATTATTGAGTTTAGCATGACCAAAATTAGAGGTTTATGGTGGTTTTATTTAGTGGCGTTTTTTTTGGCATTTGATTTCCTTGTCCGATCTTGTATTGTTTGTTACGTAACTTCGAAGTAACATGTTATGAACAAATAGGTAGAAAAAAAAGATGGAAAAAAATATATATAAGATATGTAAAAATGAAAAAATACAAAACGCCACACTACTCTTCACTGGCTCTCGAAGACCTTGTCGATCTTCTTTTAATTACGGCCTGTTTGCATGTCGATGCGTAGTGTCCACCGCCTTTGTAGTTTTGACACTGTCTTTCTTTGGCCCCGGATTTCGGCTTTGATTTCTTTTTCTCGATTGCTATCTCCTGTTTAGATTTCAGGCGCTTCCGAGAACCAGAACCTTTGGATTTATGCCCAACAGGGACTCTTATCGGATTCTTGTCATTTTTATATTGACCGGTTATCTTAGAAAATCTATTCCTAGTACTAGGGGGAGGAGCAACAATCTGCATATCTTGAACCTTCTTCATATAAGATTGAACATGATCCTTGTATAAGGATAGCTCCTCTTTATTACCAGATAAACGGTTCAAAGTATATTTCGTTGAAAAAATAATATATCGCATCATACTTTGCACGTCGGGATCAAGCTCGGTCATATATTCATGACTAATTGAGTATTCGGGAGAGCAGTTTGGGGAAGACTCTTTGCCCCATCTATTTAGAATGTATTGTTTTGGAAATTCCTTATTGTCCATACTTCTCAAAACACAGAATATATGTCTACATAGCAAACCAAACTGCTCAAAACGTCTGCATGAGCAACTGCATGTGCAATCAGACTTACGGTACCTTACCTTAAAAACGCCAAAAACAATATCTCTATAACGCCATAAAGAGAATGTTTTCTAAATAAAAAATAAAAAAAACACAACTGGATATGATAAAACACCATGCACATAAAACGCCATATAAAAACAAAACGCCATTGTTTACCTCAAATAAGGATGTACAAGGCTGTTAGAAGTCATTTATGTAAAACTTAACAAACCCATCAGGCTGATCTTCGTAATGTTGATTTATGCAATCCGCAATTCCAATTAGCTCAGCTTGAACGTCACAAAAAATATTTTTTGTGTATATGTGTTAGGATCTGAGGCTCTCATGATTGTGTTTGTTTGTATGTTTTGAACAAATCAAATAGATATGAACAGTTTAAGTGCAGCGGAAATGAAAACAAACTTTGTAAACACAATCAAAGGAGAAAATAGTATGATAAACAATTGCTTTCCATAGAATCAAAAGATTTACAAAACAAAGCAAAAGATTACAGATATGCTCACATACTAAGCTCCCCCTCAGCCTGATGCCCCAAAGTTGGTTGCACACAAGATGAAAGGATTAGACATGAGGAGAAGAACCCGCTCAGTCAATCAAATGTAACAGTACAGGGTACTGTTACATTTATAGGCAAACCAAACCACTGAGGAATCTCAGCTGACGTCACCATGAAAGCGACGTCTAACAGCCTAACAAACTATATCTACTGTCCTCACACCAACTACTGATGACTAACAACTGATTGTAATAATAATACAAACCATGAGAAAACAACTGCTTCACGTTTCACTGTTGTAACCTAAACACTGATGCTTAACAACAACATCAGTGCTTTCTTCAAAGGTGATCAGTCCTTGAATGAGCAGTGTTTGTGTCTTCAGCAGCACTTAAGAGACAGCAGTAGATAGAGCAACAGAGTTTGTCTTCAGCAGTCTTTAGGATCATATCAGCAGTTGAAAGGGCACAGTAGATGATTATGAGCAGCAGATAGAGACCATCAGAAATTATATCTCACTTTCAAGGGGAGAGCAAAGTGTAAACTGCTGCTTATTGTGAATCCTCTGGTGTGACCTGGTTTTGGCTTTACATTATCTGTTCCTCTGGTAGGGTTCAATCCCAACAATCTCCCCCTGGAACAGATAATGCCAAAACCTTTCATTATTCAGGACCTTTATTACTCATCAAGAGTGCCTTAGCTTGTTCTCTGAATTCAGCTTCAAATTCCTTTGCACTCTGGTCATCCTCATCCCTACACAGTGAAAGCCCAAGGAGATCCTGCAAATCTTGAACACTAAGGCCTAGTGCTTCTTTCCTTGATATGTGCTTCACATCGCCATTGGCTCTGACCAAGGTCAATACGTGAGTCTTTTGATCAGACATCCACTTTAGTATTTTTAAGCCAAGTGGGTTTCTTGGGAAGACATCCACTTTAGTATTTTTAAGCCAAGTGGGTTTCTTGGGAGAGATTTATTTGAAGATGAGTTGAGGGATAATGGCCTTGAAAACAACTGCAGACTTTCGTATATCTTCTGAAGTTTCTTGTTCAAAAAGTTCTTGTCGTTCAGTTTCTGTCCTGTCTTCAGCAGTGTTTAGAGTCGCAGGTTTGTTTAACGCCTTAAAAAGGCTTTGAAGCTTTGTTGAGGTTTCTTCTTTTAGACCCATTTTTGTGATGGTATCTTTGAAGTACTCTGCTTCCTTTTCTCTTACCTCTTCTTCAGTCAACTGTTCTCCCTCATCTTGATTTTTTGCAAAAGTAGACCGGAACAGTGTGTCAAGGTTTCCCATCTTCTGTTCAAGCTTCATCATTTGTTCTTGCTTTTTAGAAGTGCCTGAAACAGTTGTCTTTCTTTTCTTCAGCCTTTTGTAGGCTTCATCAGTCTGCTGTCTTGACCACTTTGATATGGCTTCAGCAGAGTCTATTTTTGCATCCACCAGCTCCTCTTTCTTCCTTTTATACTCAGCAGTGAAATCAGCAATGAGCTTTTTGAATTTGTTCCAGTTTGGAGGATTTTTCTTCTTTGTGGAATCATTCTTGATTCTGTCAATCCTCTCAGCCTCATGCTTTAGGGCGATTATTGGCCATTCTTCAAACTGTTTTTCTTCAGCAGGATAGAATTTTTCTTTCAAAATGTAGGCAAGATATTGTTTTCTTAGCTTTTTCCGTTGTTCAGCCTTTTCTTTGATTAGTTCCTGTGCAAATTCTTCTATCTGCTTTACTTTTGTGAAGTAGAACTCCAGTCTTTCAGCTGTGCCATCTTCGCTTAACCTTTCCTTTTCAATATCAACCTTAGCTTTTACTTTGGCCTGCTTTGCCTTGAGTTTGAGATAATCATCCATATCTTCTGGTGGCAAGTAGCCTATGAGTGAGGAGAATCTCCTTTTTGAAGGATCTTCTTCTGTATGGAATTGCCTCATCTCATTTTTGATAGCTTCAAGTTCCAGTGGATATTTTGCAGCATTAGGATCATGTGTACCCTCATCGACAGAGATTGGCTTTCTTATTCTCTTGAAGAGCTTTGGTTGTGAAGTATGAAAGGTGAGAGCAGTGGTGGATGACTGACTAGCAGCTGTTGAGACAACTGGTGTCTCAACATCTGCTGTCATTACAACTGCTGATATGTCAGCAGTTGTCTTCTGCTTTTGAGCAGGGGATGGACGTGGTGATGTTAGTGGTGATGGTGGTGAATCATTATCTGATATGAGATTTCTTCTCCTTTTTAATGAAGAAGAAGCAGATGATGTTTTGGGTGGATCAGTGGTGGTAGATCTGACAGCAGTGGATTGTGGTTGACTGACAGTGGTTGAAACAACTGGTGCTTCAACCGCTGCTGTCATTACAACAGATGTTATAACATCTGTTGTCTTCTGTTTTATGACAGGAGGCAGTGGTGATGGTGTGATTGTAGATGATGATGGTGGAGCAGTAGTTGTGGTGGTGTGTGGTAGAGTGGTGTGTGTTGAAGATGTTGATGACATAGCAGCTGTTTGGCTACTGACAGCAGTTTTTGTAACTGCTGCTGCAGCAATTTTTGTAACTGCTGCTGTATCAGCTGTTTGACTAACAGGTTTTGAGACCTGCTTTTCTTTTGCCTTTTCAGGCTCAACATGGAGGCCATGTTCTATTCCCCTCCTAATCAAATTTCCCAACAGCTTGTTATTCTCCCCCTTTTTGGCATTATCTGAGGAGGGATTTACAAGAAATGGTATGGAAGAAGGAACTTTGCCAGAAGCATTTTGAATGCTAGCCTTTATAGCCTTGATATCTGCTTGAGTATCTTTGAATCTTGATTCAACCATGTTGGTCAGCATTTGTACTTGAATAGCATGCTTTTTATTAGCCATTTGTTGCTGTGCTTCAAGCATGGGTTGAAATATATTCCAAAGCTCATTTACAGCAGGTGCTTGTTGTGCAGGTGCTTGAGCAGGAACAGCAGAGGATTGTGCTTTTTGAGCTTTTAAAATCTCTTGCACCATCTCCTTTATTTCAGAAACTGTTGCTTCAAGTTTTTCAACTCTGCCCGTCAATTCCTGATATCTTGAATCATCACCCATTTTACTGGGATCATCTGAATCCCCACCTGTGGTGGTTGTATCAATGTGTGACTTAGGAACAGAGTCCCAAAAATCACTCATTGATGCCCCTTGTTCTTGGTACTGGGGACTTCTCTCTTCAGCACTTGATAAATCTTTAATGTTACTAGTGGACAAAATAGCCTCACTAGTGATTTCCAGAGGTGCTATGGAAGAAATTGCCTTCAAGGGAGTCTGACTAATGAAGCAACTGTCCAAATGTAGACCTGTTGGTCCAACATTTGTAGTTGCTGCTCCACTTGAACTACTGACAAGAGTTACTTGTAACTCCTGCAGTGTAACCTCCTCAACTGTTGCTGGGATAGCAGTAGTAATAGCATCAGACCCAGTCACTTGTGGATGTATACTCTCAGTGATAGGTGATAGAGAGGAACTGGTTTGTGTCTGTGCAATAGCAGCTGCATGCAACAGAGGTAGCATGGATTGTGGCATTATTATTGGTGAGGGGATGGGGGTTGAAAGAGACATGTCCTTGGGATCAGGACTGAGGAAGATGGATCCGAGTGGATTCAGAGCTTCATATTGTGGTGTCCCTGTGCTTACAACCTGATCCTTTTGTGAGGATGCAGGAGGAGTTTCGGTTATGGGTTGAGATCTTTCTTCCAACTGCTGTGAGGAAGTAGCAGCAGTGGTTTGTGGTGACTTTTGTGTAGTCACAGGCATTTCCTCTGGGATCTCATCTTCCAGAGTTGCCTTTGTTTTAGGAATGGTGGGTTTTCTGGATGTTTTCTTTTTGGTCTTTTTAGTGGTGGCAGGTGTGGGTTTCAAAGCAGTGGGAGTGCTGCTATGATCACCTGGAGCAGTGGGCTTAGCAGCTGATACCTGAGGAGCAGTTGTAACCGCTAAAGTCTGCTCAGGTACCCCTGCTTTTGTTTTTATTGGTGCCATCATCCTTGAAAATGTTTCCTTTGTTATGCTTTTTATTTGACAATGAACACCTTGTCTGAGCAAATTTACATTTTTCTTTTCAAATTTTTGTTCAAAATAATAACTCAAAAATCTTGGAAAAAGTAAAAATGCTTTACTTTCAACGTTTTTCACCATGTCATTGAAAATCTCCTGGGAGTAGTTATAGTTTTTATCATTCAAAATAGCGTAACCCAGGCTTTGAATTTTCAATGGTATTTCGTTGAAAGATGTTGTTTTATTTGAAGCACACATCAAGAGTGTGTGAAATAAAAACCTGGGTGCAGATGGAAAATAACCCTTTTGTAGGGTATCTACCTTTGGTTCTTCTGCATAGCCCCTTTTCAGAAAATCAGCTTTTAACTCGTTTTTGTCAAAAGAGGTTTTACCGTTCTGATCGTCGAGTATGAAGACTTCTGATATCGATTTTGGTGTGATTATGATCTATTTTCCCTGTATCGAGGAGTTAATGGCTACGACTTTTCCGTCTTGTTTTTCAAGCGACGCCTTTTTCCAAAACTCTCTCTGGGTTTGCAGATAGATAGGAGCATTTGCTGTCAACAAAGTTTTGTACTTTGATGCAGATAATGCATCAATGACGGTGTCGAAGGTGTGATTATCAGTAGGTTTTGTGAATAAACCCAGATAATTATGAGATTGCTTGAATGGTATTTCGATGATTTCTTCAGCCGTTTGAGCGGCCTCAGTTGCAGGTGGTGGTGATGTAGGTTTTGATTTTGATTTTCCTTTTGACTTCGTCATTTTAATGAAGAAGAATCGGAGAATGATTTTGAGGGTTTTGAGAAGAAGGGTTGGAAACTGCTATGAGAAGAGAATTTTTGGAATTCAATTCGACAGTGTAAAACCCTGTTTGGGGGTTTAGGGCAGGGTTTTATTTGAAAATGATCGCTGATGTGGCAGCGGTTATTAAGATCTGAGGGCTAAAAACTGACCACGTGTCAAACACTGATGAAACGGATGAAGTATGGAGAACAGTTGTTTTCAGAGCCACTGACGTATCAATCATCAGTGGTTACAACGGTAAAAAGCTTGGCAGTGGATGATTTTAACTATCAGTAGATAGCATATCAGTGGATAAGACACTAATTTTGAGCATCAGTGCTTTTCAAGAAAATGAGGGATCAGTGGTTAACTTTCAGCAGTGGACAGTGTTTAGAGATCAGACGTTGGAGCAAAACAGTGGTTAGGGTAAATGGTGCAAATCTGAAGAACAGGTGTTTCAGCAACAGTTTTGAAAATTTTCATTCAAGGTTTTGCCACATGTCAATTTTGAAAGACAGTGGTTTAGTACCCCAGATGATGAAATTTTTTTTTGCTAAGGCAACTCATTTTCGTTTAATATTCAATTAAAACATGAGTACCCTAGTAAATTAAGCACAGTTTGCAATCAATTTTTGATGAAAATTTTGGAGCAAGCTTGAGTTTGACATGATCATGACATATGTACCATTTCCTTTTGATCCATTTATGAGGACACAGATACCACCAAAAATAAGGTATTACATCCTGACAGGAGCTGAAACTATTCCCAACAAAAACAAGCAAGAGTTCCAAATATATCCTTAAAAAAAATGAAAGATATATCCTGATTATTCGAGAAAATCCTTTGAGGAAAAAAAATGATTAAAGGATTTTCTGAGAACAGCATCAAAAAGAATTTGGTGTACGTCCAATAAAACACATAATCATATCATTCTCAAGTTTTTGAAAATGGTCAGTGGTTTTGACAATAGTGGTAGAAAAACTTTGAACATATTTTGACCACTGCATGGTACCATTTTCTTTGTCAGTTGATTGCAACCATGATTCTTTTTGTAATTCATTCACTGGAATCAAAAACCCTTTTCTGAACAGGTGAATGCACATAGTTGCTTAATGACCATTATTACCCTATACTTTAACTCTTCAGTGTTTTATGATTATACTATTTTCTTCTGACTTCAGAAGTTTTGAGATAAACACACTTCGGAGTTTTTGTGAATATTCTTAATGTATTTTAACATAGTTGATTTTGTCCTTTTGAAGAACTCAACCTGTTTTCAACACATAAGATCTGGATAACTAAAGCTTAATTTCCCTCTTTTTGTGTTAACATAAACAACAATGCTTTTATAAACATAGGTTTTGTTAATCTGAGGTTTGTACTTTAGTATTTAATGAAAACAACACATATTACACATCAACAGTTTAAATCAATTTAGAAAATAAGAATAATCTCATGGTTTAACAGATATTGCTTTCAGATCTAGAAACCATGAGTGTCTTGTGCATGAATTTACATGTTGTGTGAAATTTGTGTGTCATATGACATCTTGGTTGATTTTCAGAGTTTTTGAATAACCATTTTGAACATGATTTAATCGATACTCTGTTTTTCAACAAAATACAACCAACCTTAGTATCAATGAATTTTGAGCCGAACTGTTATGTCAAATTGATTGTTAGATCGAATTTGACTGTCCAGGCTCTGATACCAATTGTTAGGATCTGAGGCTCTCATGATTGTGTTTGTTTGTATGTTTTGAACAAATCAAATAGATATGAACAGTTTAAGTGCAGCGGAAATGAAAACAAACTTTGTAAACACAATCAAAGGAGAAAATAGTATGATAAACAATTGCTTTCCATAGAATCAAAAGATTTACAAAACAAAGCAAAAGATTACAGATATGCTCACATACTAAGCTCCCCCTCAGCCTGATGCCCCAAAGTTGGTTGCACACAAGATGAAAGGATTAGACATGAGGAGAAGAACCCGCTCAGTCAATCAAATATAGCAGTACAGGGTACTGTTACATTTATAGGCAAACCAAACCACTGAGGAATCTCAGCTGACGTCACCATGAAAGCGACGTCTAACAGCCTAACAAACTATATCTATTGTCCTCACACCAACTACTGATGACTAACAACTGATTGTAATAATAATACAAACCATGAGAAAACAACTGCTTCACGTTTCACTGTTGTAACCTAAACACTGATGCTTAACAACAACATCAGTGCTTTCTTCAAAGGTGATCAGTCCTTGAATGAGCAGTGTTTGTGTCTTCAGCAGCACTTAAGAGACAGCAGTAGATAGAGCAACAGAGTTTGTCTTCAGCAGTCTTTAGGATCATATCAGCAGTTGAAAGGGCACAGTAGATGATTATGAGCAGCAGATAGAGACCATCAGATGTTATATCTCACTTTCAAGGGGAGAGCAAAGTGTAAACTGCTGCTTATTGTGAATCCTCTGGTGTGACCTGGTTTTGGCTTTACATTATCTGTTCCTCTGGTAGGGTTCAATCCCAACAATATGTCAGCAGCTTGGCCTTCCAACACTTGGTAATTACTCTTCAACTGGGTTGTTTGTATCGAGATTCATGATCATTTTTCCGGTGCGTGTGACGCTGTGCTTCTATTGCAGTTTCGTAATGAGTCATGAACTCAACAAGAGTAGCTTTTGAATTACTTGACCAAAAAAATGATTCTCACTCTCCGACCTCGATGTCGTTCGCATATGGCCCGACAGCTCTTCCATTCTATAGTATGCAGGGATACAAGATCCCTGAGTACAAAAATATCAGATAGCCAGTCATTATCTGCTAAATTGAACTCTCCAATAACCACTTCCCATTCTGATTCAAACTCTTCAGGTGTAAGAATATCCGTCCACACAACACCACAAATACGTTCTTTGAAATTGGTGGAATTGCATAGTCTAACACCAACCTATGTATAACACGAAAACGCCGTGCATAAAAAACATATATATTACACAAAGACAAAACTTAATTAAAAAACAACAACAAGGTACAGAACGCCATATCCTAAAACGCAGTGTATCCTAAAACGCCAAAGGTAAAAATTAGCATATCAACCTTCAGAGAAAGTTTTTGCATCACATGCCACATGCATAACCGATGCCTCGTGTCAACAAATACAACAGAAATAGCCTTCTTCATTGCTGGATCTTGGTCAGTGACAACAACTTTTGGTTGAGAACCAACAGCTTTTAAAAAAACTCTCAACAACCAAATATACGTATCTGCAGTTTCTGATGCCAATAATGCAGCACCAAATGTAACATTTGAGTGATGATTGTCTATACCAGTGAACGGTACAAACACCATAGTGTATCAGCAATATGAAAATGCCATGATAACTGAAATAATAATAAAACGCCATTGCATGTAAACTCGTAAAACGCCATTGCATCTAAACTCATAAAAATGCTATTGCATGTAAACTCATAAAACACCAAAAAAGAACAGAAGAAGTTGAATTATAAAATATTACTTGTTGGAACGATACGTGGCGTCAAACGAAATCACATCACCAAACACATGGTAATTACGTTTGGCTTGATCGTCACACCAAAAAAGACCCTTCAAACGATTGTCTTCATCTGTGAAGTAATCGTACGAGAAACTAGGCTGGAATGTTTTTTCATCCAAACGTCTCACAACCATATCGGCATCGTATTCCCCTATACACAAGTTAATTTGCCTCTTGTAGTTCTTAAATTCAACTTTACTTGCACCCACATCTTCAAAACCGCCAAAACAAGTTTTCATAACATTAAATGCCTTGACTGGACCCAAATTCAACTTAGACATGCTGTGTATAACATTTTCTGGAGCTGAGTGAGGTGTCGTTCAGTTGGAAGAAAATGCTTATCAGGACATTCAACAAGATCTTGGTTGTGCTCCTCGACAAACTTATAAACCTTCCATGATCCAGCCTCAAAAATTACACATAACAGTGCACCACAATCAGTCCTCTTTGAAAAGTTGGATCGCACTAAACGCTCCTTTTGATTGGGGTCCAACGTATCAACCTTCTTGTCCTTATATACCCCAGCTCTCGTACACATGTAATACTTAATATGTAATACACCTTTGGAGTTTGTCTTTTTGGTCCCTTTCCTGATTGAAAACCCACAAGCCTTAGCATACTGAACATACATTGAATAACAATCATCGCGGTTTGTGAATATCATGTCCATTGTGGGCTTTATTTCTTCACTAGCATCAGGAATGATAAATGGTAATACAGTTTTGGGGCAAAACCTTTGACTCGAGGAAGTAACTTCGTCTGATAAAACACAGTGAGGAACAAACAATTTAGAAAACGCCATTAAAAATAGAAAATGTCTCGTAATAACATTATAGATTAAAACGCCATTAATGAATAATAAGCATGACATAATAAAAACATAATTTGAAAACGCCATGATGAAAACGCCAAAATACGCACACCATAACTTTATTGATTGACAAAAAAAAAACGAACTAACAATACTAATGCGACGTGATAATGAAAACGCCATGAGATGAATAATTAAAAACAGTTAACAACATAAATAATTAACAAAATATAACATCATAATGAAAACGCCATAATTAACAAAAATGATGTTTACATGAATTAACAAATAGTAATAACTGATGCTTACAAATACTACTAAATAATATTCAAAACTAATCAGGTGTAAAACGCCAATGATCATAAAAACATAAGAAAAATACTAGATCCCAAATGACAATTAAAATTAATAATGAAAACTCCAATTATCATGTTTTACTAATTGTTTAACAACCAATAAAAACGCGAATAAGTTGGATACATGAACAACGCCACTGCAAAGCGTACAACACATTATGAAAATATAAATAAAAAAAACAATGAAACAAGTATAAAAGGAACAAAACACCAAATCTGTTGCATGAATTGCTGGAACAAAAATAGGAAACGTCATTAAATTTTACTTTGTTGAACATAATCCACGTTAGACGCCATACATCTGAGAAAACTTGCAAAGGAAGTAACAGCTAACACGAAATCTTTGGAGTTTTAATTTGAAACAGATTTATAACCCGAATAAGGAGGGAACGTATAAAAGGACAATCTTACCCCTGCATATCAATTAGCGCCCCCTGCACGTGTTGGGCCAGGATCCGTTCTCACTGTTCTCATACTTTTCATTGTTTTCTCCTGATCCCGTACCTATATATATATATATATATATATATATATATATATATATATATATATGCGCAGGTTAACGTACAAAATCCCTTAACGTACGAACTGTATGCGATTTAGAATCAACATGCGAAATTGATTTAAAAACATGTGATTTGTAAAAAAACATATAACATGCGTAAATGAAATACACTCCATGCGAATTTGATAGACACACCAACATGCGATTTCATATTGATATACACACTCCATGCGAAATTGAAATACACATCAACATGCGATTTCATGTTTTTGTAACATGCAATTTTCATTCTTGGAAACATAATGTGCGATTTTTTCATCGCGTACGAATCATATGTTAAGGCATTTTGTACGGTGCACTTTTTTATATACATATATATATATATATATATATATATATATATATATATATATATATATATATATATATATATATATATATATATATATATATATATATATATATATATATATATATATATATGGCAGGATTTAGCGAAAACGCCTAAAATATGAAAACGGTGAGAACGATTTTTGTGTTGACATGTGGCGTTTGTGCTAACTTACACTAAGGGTAATATTGTCATAAAAACCTATGCACATCCCACTCACATGCCAAAGATCATTCACATGCAAGTCATATGCATATTCCACCATCTTTTTTAAACTCCCGTAACTGTAATATTGTCATAAAAACCCATGCACATGCCACTCACATGCCAAAGATCATTCACATGCAAGTCATATGCATATTCCACCATCTTTTTTAAACTCCCGTAACTTTTTTATACGTGATTATTTTTTTTAAATTACATCGTAAAATATAAAATCAAGTGCTTTTTATCTTTCCAATGAATATACTATCGTTATACTTTTGAAATAGAAAATAGATGACATAAACTGGGTGTCCAAATAAAAATGCCATAAAAATACCCGGATAAAAAAACTCCATGAAGTACCAAATCAAAAACTCCATAAAACACCCCAACTCAGTAAAACACCATGAAAAAGCCAATTGAAAACGCCATAAAAACAACTAGTTCGGAAAAACGCCATTAAAAGCCTAGTTGAAAACACCATAAAAACACACGGTTCAGAAAAACACCATAAAAACCCTTTTGAAAATGCCATAAAAAATCTTTTAAAGTATATCAATAGCATACTCGTTGGAATGATAAAGAACACTAGATTTTATGGTGTAATTTAAAAAAAATAATCATTTATAAAAAAGTGACGAGCATTTAAATATGACGGGGGAAATGGCATGCGAATAGCATGTGCACCCTTGTTTGGATATTCCCATTTTACTCTTCCTGGTAGTTCTAAGGTTCTCAGTATTTACAAAAACGTCACCGCATCAATCGCAGCCACAAATCATAAAGATCTTGTGGCTGAGAATCGTTCTCAGCATTTTCACACTTTAGAGTGTTTTCTCCGGAAGCTGTTTCTATATAAATACATATAGATATAGGGTGAGGATCCGTTAGAAACTAGCATTTATGGCGAGAACCATGAGAACTAGTGTGAACACAACCAAAACCACCTAAAAAGGCAAAAAAAAATTAAGGTTTAGCATTAGGGGTTAGTTTTAGTGTTTAGCATTATTATTTAGGGATTTTTTAGGGATTTTTACACATGTGTATATTGTCAAATTTTTAACTATACATGTGTGTATATTGTCAATCTTTTAACTATACATATATGTATATATGTGTTTAAAATTGAAAAATAAGTATTGTACATCTATCATTGAGGTGTATGATTTAGTTTTAGCTTTAGGGTTTAGTATTAGTATTAGTATTTAGGGGTTAGTTTTAGTGTTTAGCATTAGTATTTAGGGTTTAGCATTAGGGGTTAGTTTTAATGTTTAGCATTAGTATTTAGGGTTTAGCTTTAAGGTTTAGTTTAAGTGTTTAGCATTAGTATTTAGGATTTAGCTTTAGGGTTTAACATTAAGGTTTAGGGTTTAGTTTTTAAGTTTTATCATAGGGTTTAGCCTTAGGGTCTAGGGTTAGATGTAGGGTTTAGAGATTTTGGTTATTCTTCAATTGGTCCCAATGTCGCCGGAATAAGCTCAATCCACATTCGTTTGACCCAATTTCCTACACATCTTGGGTTAAGGATATATATTTTTTCATAATATACATGTATGTATAATTTAAAAATTGACTATATACATATATGTATATATGCAAAATAACCTCTTAAAAACGTGCGATTAGAAGTAAACAAAAAAAACTTTTTTTTTTGCTTGGAGAAATGTGTGGTTTAGAATGTTTCTAAAGTTTCTCAAATAGGATGTTATTCTCTTAGGATCTCTGCCATACACACACATGTGCTCCATCTAGATGATATATGTGACATCCCGTACCTTCAGGTTAACGTCTTTAACCTTCTCCATTAAATCTATACGATTTACACTCATAACGCAAGGTTATTTGGAATAACTTTCGATACAAGGTAACTCGGTTAACTTCCTACGCAAGGTTCAAGGTTTTGAAACTTGAAGGACTAGTCTTGTCATAAAACATAAAGTTAATGTATTAACTTTCCAAGCAAGTTCATGGTCTAGAGACTTAGGGGTTTTATGGGTGAACCAATAAACTTAGAATGATAGCTTAATATGCAAGTTTCCAGGAATTAAAACTTGAGGGACTTGAAGTGTCATTCATAAAAATAAAATTTAAAACATATTTCAATAACAAAAACCCTAGGTCACCCCTCCATTCCCCATACAACCATATGGATCTCTCTCTCATCTCTCTCTCTAGGCGTTTTCAAGAGGTCAAGAAACCCTAATCCTTCTTGTTTGACCTTCATCTCCATCTCTAGGTGTTCCATTTAAGGTTTTAAGTATAGTTCTATTTGTATGAAAGATTGGTTGTGTTTTTTTTTTCTGATTTCTTGATGTTCTTAAAGTTTATGATGATTTCATGTAGTCTAGGGTTGTTAGAATTCATACTTGATTGGTGATTGATCACTTATGTGTTCGGTTAGTCATTAGGGTTCGATTATTGCATGATCTTGGTTTGAACCTTGTTAGTTCTTGATGAATTAGTTGATGTATAACCTGAATTACAATGATTACCTACTGTATATGATGCATATGGATCGTTTTGTTTGCTATGTAATCGTTTTTGGAAGTTGGGCAACAAAACAAATTCTGTCCAGAAAGTTACAGCCGACTTTAATCGGCTGTAATGGGGTACAAACTTAACAAAAACGTACAATTTCTGAACCTGTGATGTGCTTCCAGGAAATATCTTTCAAACCCCACTGGAATTGCATTTTTTCGATGAAAATTGAATGTTTTATGAGTTTTTCCATATCGAAGGTTCAGGCTGCATTTTCTGGCAGAATTTGCAGCCCATTACGAATGTGATAACTCAATTTAGGAATTATATTATCATCTAAAATTTTACTGTAGGTAGCTACATGAGGTTGTAAAAATCTCCAACTGGAATTACGTCAATCGGATAATCGAGGATTTTTAAACGAATTTTTCCGTGAGCTGCAGTCAGAAAGTGACGAATCTGATTGCTGCTTAGTAAATGATTTTTTTTATAATTTTTTTGAAAAGAACTAGACTTTAAAAATTTAACACAAAGACAACCCCTCTTGAGGGGCACGTCACATAAAAAGATCGTAATTTTTGTAAGCTCGTAAGCACAGTAAACAGACATACAAAACAGCTTATTTTCAGTGAATTTAGCTATGTATGATTATAAGTTATAAAGTGTCGAATTTGCTACTTTTAGTGTCCACACATGCTTAATGATTGTATAACTGGTGAATGACATGTCGTAGTGTATATTATGAACATATGCTTGAAAACTACTCGGTAATATGTTGTGACAACTTGTACACATGTTACTTGTTTGATACGTGTAGAATTTACGTGAATTTGCAAACATAAACCTAACAATCTTGGTAACCATCATAGGACGTGGTTGACCAAACTAGCTCGAGTACCTTAGTCTTCCGAGCTAAGCAAAGGTGAGTTCACACTTTTTATAAAAGCATGTATTCCCGGTGGATTGGGAACAGAACAAACAACAACTATCTCCTTGTGTGGGATACAATTACGTATTCTCCTTGGGTAGGAATGTTGCACTCTGTATGCCTAAGACACATATTAAGTTGATGTGGCTAGTACGTTATGATCCAAGTCGAGTCATACCCAATAACAAGCTAGACAAACACCTATAATATTTATTTACGATATGATCAAACAAATAAATATTAACACTTAGAATATTTAGAAATTGGTTTTCTAAATAGTTGCACTTAACAAACTAATAAATTATATGTATAATTTATTTTGAGAGAATATTTTATTTTATTATTTAATGGGTTAAATAACATTTTAAAAAGGTTGTACAAGTCTTGTAAACATAAGATGTTATATTTTATAAAAGGTTATAAAATAAAACAAGACTTAAATTTATAAAAGAAAATTTGAATTTTTTTTTTTATAAAATACACATGTGGGCCGCCACCCCCCCCCCCCCCCATGGTCTTCCCAAGATTGTTGGTCCAATGAAATAGCATGCAAATTGTCATATTTTCATGAATTCTGATTGGGTGAAAAGGTGGCAAGTAATCTCTCACATCTTTTAATTCATTTTGTATGACAAATGAAAATAAGAAAAACTTGATAACCTCTTTACAAATTTTCGGCCAGCATAGTGCCACTTAGGAGATCATTTTCAAGTGCAAGAACTTGTAAAAGGACTCTCTAACTTTCGGCCAACATGTAGTTGATCAAGAAGGTTTTTCAAGTGCAAAGAACTCTAAAAATGCCCTCTTATTTTCGGCCAAGAGTTGGTTCCAAGAGGGATTTTTAAAGTGAGTTTCAAGTGTTCAAATCCTAGCAACATAAGGTGTTCGTCGGAAGCTTAAGGTATGCAAGCTTGAGATCTTCTCCTTTGAAGATTCCATTCAAGAACATCATCTTCTTCATATCACCTTGCTCTTTGAAAGGTAGTATTCTAAAACACCCTATGGTTGTATTTTGATAGCATGCATGTCATATATGGATCCGGTTATTGGGTTTTACATATAAAATAGGTTTTATATCAAGAAAGTAACATGTTTTTAATAAATATTCCGCTGCGTTTTTATTTTATATAGATAAAATAACTTTGCTAAACATGTGAAAAACCCAACAAGGATACGGGAAATCTTTTCCCCTGTGACAACTCGTATTTCCGAACCTATCTTTGTACTTTGATGTAACGTATGTGAACGTGATGCGATTATATGAACTTGGTTGATTAATTGAATGTTATGATTATGTGTTTATGTGTAATGATTATATTATATACTAACGAACCGATCGCACAACATAACTCAATCGCACAAGCCATTCGGGCTATACTCTTGCATTCGGATCAATGGGCAGCCCAAGTGAGGGTTCGGCCCACTCCCTTATGTCGCATAACACTTAGGGGATAAAGTATACCCCTCATAATTTGCAAAACACTCTACACACACAAACCCTAGCTCTCTTCCTTCCCTCTAGAACTCGATGGCAACACACACACACCCTCTCTATCAAAGATCTTTTCTGGTTCGGATCAATCATCTATTCCATCCTCCTCTCAATCGGTTAGTGTTCATGATGTTATGATTTCCATGATTGATATAATGATTAGGTGTGGTATATATGATGAAAAATGATGTTTATGTGATTATGCTTATGTGGATCGGATGTTATAATGTTAATGTAAGAACCGAATATATGTTTATTGACCATCATGTCCTGTTTCGGATTGTTGTTTAATGATTTGGAGAATGTTATATGATTGATTATGATTGAAAATCACTAGGGGTTGCTTATATAGATCGAATCACTTGTGTAGGGTGCTTAAACCGAATTAGAATTGATGTTTATGTGATGATAATCTTGATTCAGATGCACGTAATCGGTTGTATATTCAGGAAATCGGACCAAACAGTAGGATTTGATAGGTTGTTGTTCATAATTGTGATTTTAGGGTTTATGTGAATTAGTTGTTAAAAACAATGATTTGATTGATTTCTGTCTGATTTGGAAGTTGTTAGCATTTATTAATAAATTGTGAAATTGGAAACCACTAAATGTTTGTAACTGATATGCATGAAAAACGGAAATTGAAAACCATTCGCACAAGATGACCTGATCGCAAAAGAGGTCCCCAGTCGCACAAGGACAATTGAGTCGCACAAGATTGTTTGTCTGTTTGTTATTTTGGGCCGTATGTATATATATATTGGGCTGGGTAACAAGACTGGTCGCACAAGATGTATGGATCGCACAAGATGGACTATTTACTTATATGTTGGGCCGTGTATATGTATATATATGTATTTGGACTTGCTGATTATTGGGCCGGGTACTGTTGGGCTTCAACGGGTGAATCGCACAAGGCTGTTAGACTTGTGCGAGCCCAATCTATTAAATCGTACAAGTGATTAGTATGTTACGAATTTGATTGCTAATGGGTTATACGTGTTTGCCATGATCAATACGTGTTAATAACCTGTTAGATTATGTGTAATCATACGTGCTTTACTTGAACCTAAACCTGACTTGTATGATAACCATGTTAGGAGGTGGTTGACCACTAGCATCTAGTCTTGACCTTTCTGTGTATCTGCCGAGCAAACCAAGGTGAGTTCACACTAGCCAAGGCATGGGATTCCCGGTGGGTTGGGAATGGGATTGAAAAACTACTCGTACAACCATTACTATTAAACTACTACTGTCCTCGGATTGAAGGGCACGTACGTAAAACCTACGTACACGACTATAAGACCATCAACTCTATCAAATGAAGTCCCTCATTTATCGACTTAATCGCCGAGGCCTATGGCGAGCGGGTCATTAGTTAATAACGCTATTAGGTTTAACAAACCTCACACCGTGCCAGTCGGACGGGCGTGTACTAATGGACTATGGGCAAAGGGTCAATGCTGATAGACATTGACTTAGGGCACCTCTTACATTTTCGTAGCAGTCGATACGCGTGGTCTAGTAATACATGGGAAGCCCCCACTAATCATCGCAAACATGCATGGATTGGCCGCGATACGAACTAATATGATATATGGTTAACAAAACGACATACGATTTACAAAACGAATACTTTAACTAAACAACCAACTGTGAACTCGCTCAACTTTGTTGTTGATTCGTTGCTACATGCCTTGCAGGTCAATAGGTACTTATGGAGCTTGCACAGGGAGGAACAGTCGTTGTGGGACATGGCAGTGTGTGCCATGCTATAAACATTACTTTATTTCGTATTTTATATTTACAATGGGTTTTGAATTTATGCTTCCGCTAAACACTTAACTATGCTTTGGTTTTGGAACACCTTTCATATTGTTTGGTTGAATTATGTTTACTTACATGCTTGTTCAATATGATTGGTGGCTTGATCCTGGTCAGTCACGCCTCCAAGCGGTGATACTCCGCGTGTGGATTTTGGGGGTGTGAAAGATTGGTATCAGAGCCATTGGTTATAGAGAACTTGGTTTTAATAAGGGAAAACGTTTTTGTTAAAACCACACTATAACTTGTACAGTGCTCTATGATCCACAACGACGCTTCACTCCACGTGCAAGGCTCGACATTCTAGGTGATAGGGTTTATGTTTTATTGCCTACTTGCTAGACTACATAGAACTTTGCTTATGGTATGCTTAGATAAACGTAGTCACTGTTAATTGAAAACACGAGTGTGCTTACTCTCTTCTGTCATCGCACTTTCGCGAACCTTTCTCATTCATGTTTCCCTTGATATGAAGATCATGGCTGGACGCATTAACATGACACAAGCCCAGTTGACGGCTCTGATTAACCAACAAGTTGCTGCGGCACTTGCAGCTGCTCAGGTAGGAGGTATACCCTGCCATCCCGACTCACTCTAGGATCTCTGGATCCTACTCTCATGAATCCAACCTTTGTGTTAAACTTTGTTCTTTCTTACTCCCACGACAGGTCAACCTGCACAGCCTCCTGTGTGCACCTTCAAAACTTTCATGGACTGTCGTCCTGGTACTTTCAGTGGCACGGAAGGGGCAGTTGGTCTCCTCCACTGGTTTGAAAAGCTCGAATCTGTTTTCGAGATGTGTGAATGCCCTGAGGCACGCTGGGTGAAGTATGCTACTGGTACTCTAGAGGGTTTAGCGCTCACATGGTGGAACGCTCAAGTTCAAATGCTGGGGTTGGTTGCTGCTAACGCCACCCCATGGAACAATTTTAAGGAGATGATCAGGGAAGGATACTGCAATCGTGACGAAATTCACAAACTGGAAGTCGAGTTCTTCAACCTCAAGATGACGGGGTCAGAAATTGAAGCATTCACGAAAAGATCAAATGAGCTTGCTATTCTGTGTCCTACCATGGTGGACCCTCCAATTAAGCGTATCGAACTTTATCTCAAGGGCTTAGTGCCAGAAATCCAAAGTCATGTGACTTCAGCAAACCTCGCCACCATTCAGCAGGTTGTTCAATTGGCTCACCGTCTCACTGATCAGGCGGTGGAGCAGAACAGGTTACCAAAGCATATTAGTGCTTCAGCTACTTCCGAAACTCCCATTGACAACAAACGTAAGTGGGATGGAGCTTCGAGCAAAGGTTCAACTTCTGTTCAGTCTCAGTTTCAGCAGAGAAGAACTGATGACTACAAGAGTCCTGGTCAGCAATCTTCAGGTAGCCAAGGGCAAGGTGGTTATCGAGGAAACCTTCCAAAGTGCAACAGATGCAACAAACACCACAGTGGTCAGTGCAACAAGGGTCGTTGCCAGAGGTGTCTCAAGATGGGTCATGAAGCTAAGGATTGTAGGAGCTTACGACCTGCGAATCAGAACCAGCGACAACAACCACCAGCTCCAGAAGACCAGCAGCAGCAACAACGAGACAACAAGGGATGCTATCAGTGTGGAGCTGAAGGCCACATCAAGAGAAATTGTCCCCAGCTGATTCAGAACCAGAACAATAACAATAATAACAATCAGGGGAATGGAAACAACGGGGGTAACAACGACAATGGTGCAAGGGGTCGTGTATTCGTTATTGGTCAAGGTGAAGCGAGGAATGATCCCAACATGGTGACGGGTAAGTTCCTTCTCGACGACTTTTATGTTATAGTCTTATTTGATTCGGGTGCTGATACTAGCTACGTGTCTTTAAAAGTTAGCCAAATGCTTAAGCGTACCCCAACACCTTTGAACCCTAAGCACACGGTAGATATAGCTAATGGTAAAAATTTAGAGGTCACGCACGTAGTCAAAGGTTGTAACCTTGTTCTTGCTGATCATACTTTCTCAATCGACCTCCTTCCTATCACTCTGGGTAGTTTCGATGTTGTCATAGGGATGGACTGGCTATCCCAACACCAAGCAGAGATTCTTTGCAATGAGAAGGTTGTTCGTATTCCTCGCCCAGATGATGAACCTTTATTGATTCGTGGTGACAAGAGTGGTGCTGTTGTGAGCATCATCTCTTTCTTAAAGGCCCAGAAATGTTTACGTAAGGGCCACACTGCTATTTTGGCTCTCGTCACTGACACCTCGAAGAAAGAGAAGAAGATAGAAGATTTTCCGATTGTACGCGACTATCCTGAGGTATTCCCTGAGGAATTACCTGGTCTTCCGCCACATCGCCAAGTCAAATTCCAAATCGAGCTAGCTCCTGGAGCAGCGCCCATAGCTCGTGCACCGTATCGCCTAGCTCCATCAGAATTGGAGGAACTTTCTACGCAACTCCAAGAACTCTTGGATAAGGGTTTTATTCGTCCTAGCTCTTCGCCCTGGGGAGCTCCAGTCCTGTTTGTGAAGAAGAAAGACGGTACTTTTAGAATGTGCATCGACTACGGTGAACTCAACAAAGTAATCGTGAAGAATCGCTATCCTATTCCACGCATCGACAACCTATTCGACCAGCTGCAAGGGTCGAGCTACTATTCAAAGATTGATTTGAGATCGGGATATCATCAGCTGAGAGTCCGAGAGGAGGACGTCTCCAAAACAGCCTTTAGAACTCGATATGGCCACTATGAGTTCTTGGTCATGCCTTTTGGGCTGACAAACGCACCTGCGGTCTTCATGGATTTGATGAATCGAGTGTGCAAGCCGTACCTAGACAAGTTCGTTATCGTATTCATCGACGACATCCTGATCTATTCGAAGAGTCAGGAGGAACACGAGCAGCATCTACGCCTCATTTTGGAACTCCTTCGAACAGAACAGCTGTATGCTAAGTTCTCGAAATGCGACTTCTGGCTTCGTGAAGTCCATTTCTTAGGCCATGTGGTGAACAAGGATGGGATTCATGTGGATCCATCTAAGGTAGACTCGATTAAGAACTGGCCTGCGCCTCGTACACCAACGGAAATTCGCCAATTCTTGGGATTGGCAGGTTACTACAGAAGATTCATCAAGGACTTCTCCAGGATTGCACAGCCCCTCACCTCATTGACGCAAAAAGGCGTTGTTTATCGATGGGGAAACGCACAGGAGTTAGCATTTCAGCACTTAAAGGATAGACTCTGCAGCGCACCTATCCTTTCCTTGCCCGAGGGCACAGACGACTTTGTGGTTTAATGCGGTGCATCAATTCAGGGTCTTGGTTGTGTATTCATGCAGCGGGATAAAGTTATAGCCTACGCCTCACGCCAACTCAAAGTTCATGAAAAGAACTACACTACACACGATCTAGAGCTGGGAGCTGTTGTTTTTGCACTTAAGATATGGAGACACTACCTGTACGGCACCAAGTGCGCCATCTACACAGATCACAGGAGTCTTGAGCACATCTTCAAACAGAAGGAGTTGAATATGCGACAAAGACGATGGGTTGAACTACTGAATGACTACGAATGCTCGATCAGGTACCACCCAGGCAAAGCCAATGTTGTGGTTGACGCCCTCAGTCGAAAGGACACTGCGCCTAAGCGCGTACGAGCTTTACAACTCACTATACAGTCTAATCTTCCTTCTCAGATTCGAGATGCTCAGGTAGAAGCATTGAAACCAGAAAACATCAGGGCTGAAGCACTACGCGGCTCAAGGCAACGATTAGAACAAAAGGAAGACGGTGCCTACTACGTAACAGGACGCATTTGGGTCCCACTTTATGGCAACCTACGAGAGCTTGTGATGGATGAAGCACACAAGTCTCGCTACTTAGCACATCCTGGTTCGGATAAGATGTACCATGATATCAAAACTACGTATTGGTGGCCTAGCATGAAAGCTCACATAGCAACTTACGTTAGCAAGTGCTTGACTTGTGCGAGAGTCAAGACAGAATATCAGAAACCCTCAAGCCTACTACAACAGCCAGAGATACCACAATGGAAATGGGAGCAAATTTCCATGGATTTTGTTACTGGCCTACCTAGATCTCAACGTGGTAACGATACTATTTGGGTGATCGTGGATCGACTCACAAAGTCTGCTCACTTCTTGGCTATCAAGGAAATGGATAAGTTCTCCACACTAGCAGACGTATACCTTAAGGAAGTTGTCTCGAGGCACGGAGTGCCCACCTCTATTATCTCTGATCGTGATGCACGTTTTACTTCAGAACTATGGCAAGCAATGCACAAGTCTTTTGGCTCACGTTTAGATATGAGCACAGCTTACCACCCGCCCATGGATGGGCAGTCTGAACGCACCATCCAGACCCTTGAAGACATGCTTAGGGCATGTGTAATTGACTTTGGCAATGGCTGGGAAAAGCATCTGCCGCTTGTGGAATTTTCGTACAATAACAGCTACCACACCAGCATTAAAGCTGCTCCGTTTGAGGCGTTGTACGGGCGTAAATGCCAGTCACCTCTTTGTTGGGCAGAGGTGGGAGATAGTCAGATCACTGGCCCAGAACGTGTGGTAGACACAACAGAATAAATCGCTCAAATACGACAACGAATGGCGGCAGCTCGTGACCGTCAGAAAAGTTACGCCGATAAGGACAGGAAACCACTCGAGCTCCAGGTTGGGGAGCGGGTGCTACTCAAAGTTTCACCCTGGAAGGGTGTGGTTCATTTTGGTAAACAAGGCAAACTTAACCCACGATACGTCGGACCTTTCGAAGTCATCGAGAAAATAGGCAAGGTGGCCTACAAACTGAACCTACCAGTAGAACTCAGTGCAGTTCACAACGTTTTCCACGTGTCGAATCTGAAGAGGTGTCTGTCAGATGAGACTTTCGTAGTTCCTTTGAAGGAGCTCACTATCGACGAGCAGTTACGATTCGTCGAGGAACCAGTCGAAATTACGGACCAGGATGTTAAGGTTCTCAAGCACACTAGAATACCTCTCGTTCGAGTCCGTTGTAACTCGCGTCGCAGCCCAGAGTTCACCTGGGAACGCGAAGATCAAATGAAACAAAAGTATCCCCAACTATTTGCAAACAGTACAACCACTACTGAGACCGAAGCTATGGAATTTCGGGACGAAATTCCAGATCAACGGGGGGAGGATGTGACACCCCAGGAAAACCAAGAAAACCATGCAACTTAACTAGCTTCCTCAGTGAGTACGTGCTAAATTTCGGGACGAAATTTCTTTCAACTTGGGGATAATGTGTCAACTCGTATTTCCGAACCTATCTTTGTACTCTGATGTAACGTATGTGAACGTGATGCGATTATATGAACTTGGTTGATTAATTGAATGTTATGATTATGTGTTTATATGTAATGATTATATTATATACTAACGAACCGATCGCACAACATAACTCAATCGCACAAGCCATTCGGGCTATACTCTTGCATTCGGATCAATGGGCAGCCCAAGTGAGGGTTCGGCCCACTCCCTTATGTCGCATAACACTTAGGGGATAGAGTATACCCCTCATAATTTGCAAAACACTCTACACACACAAACCCTAGCTCTCTTCCTTCCCTATAGAACTCGACGACAACACACACACACACCCTCTCTATCAAAGATCTTTTCTGGTTCGGATCAATCATCTATTCCATCCTCCTCTCAATCGGTTAGTGTTCATGATGTTATGATTTCCATGATTGATATAATGATTAGGTGTGGTATATATGATGAACAATGATGTTTATGTGATTATGCTTATGTGGATCGGATGTTATAATGTTTATGTAAGAACCGAATAGATGTTTATTGACCATCATGTCCTGTTTCAGATTGTTGTTTAATGATTTGGAGAATGTTATATGATTGATTATGATTGCAAATCACTAGGGGTTGCTTATGTAGATCGAATCACTTGTGTTGGGTGCTTAAACCGAATTAGAATTGATGTTTATGTGATGATAATCTTGATTCAGATGCACGTAATCGGTTGTATATTCAGGAAATCGGACCAAACAGTAGGATTTGATAGGTTGTTGTTCATAATTGTGATTTTAGGGTTTATGTGAATTAGTTGTTAAAAACAATGATTTGATCGATTTCTGTCTGATTTGGAAGTTGTTAGCATTTATTAATAAATTGTGAAATTGGAAACCACTAAATGTTTGTAACTGATATGCATGAAAAGCGGAAATTTAAAACCATTCGCACAAGATGACCTGATCGCACAAGAGGTCCCCAGTCGCACAAGGACAATTGAGTTGCACAAGATTGTTTGTCTGTTTGTTATTTTGGGCCGTATTTATATATATTGGGTTGGGTAACAAGACTGGTCACCCAAGATGTATGGATCGCACAAGATGGACTATTTACTTATATGTTGGGCCGTGTATATGTATATATATGTATTTGGGATTGCTGATTATTGGGCCGGGTACTGTTGGGCTTCAACAGGTGAATCGCACAAGGCTGTTAGACTTGTGCGAGCCCAATCTGTTAAATCGTACAAATGATTAGTATGTTACGAATTTGATTGCTAATGGGTTATACGTGTTTGCCATGATCAATACGTGTTAATAACCTGTTAGATTATGTGTAATCATACGTGCTTTACTTGAACCTAAACTTGACTTGTATGATCACCATGTTAGGACGTGGTTGACCACTAGCATCTAGACTTGACCTTTCTGTGTATCTGCCGAGCAAACCAAGGTGAGTTCACACTAGCCAAGGCATGGGATTCCCGGTGGGTTGGGAATGGGATTGAAAAACTACTCGTACAACCATTACTATTAAACTACTACTGTCCTCGGATTGAAGAGCACGTACGTAAAACCTACGTACACGACTATAAGACCATCAACTCTATCAAATGAAGTCCCTCATTTATCGACTTAATCGCCGAGGCCTTTGGCGAGCGGGTCATTAGTTAATAGCGCTATTAGGTTTAACAAACCTCACACCGTTCCAGTCGGACGGGCATGTACTAATGGACTATGGGCAAAGGGTCAATGCTGATAGACATTGACTTAGGGCACCTCTTACATTTTCGTAGCAGTCGATACGCGTGGTCTAGTAATACATGGGAAGCCCCCACTAATCATCGCAAACATGCCTGGATTGGCCGCGATACGAACTAATACGATATATGGTTAACAAAACGACATACGATTTACAAGACGAATACTTTAACTAAACAACCAACTGTGAACTCGCTCAACTTTGTTGTTGATTCGTTGCTACATGCCTTGCAGGTCAATAGGTACTTATGGAGCTTGCACAGGGAGGAACAGTCGTTGTGGGACATGGCAGTGTGTGCCATGCTATAAACATTACTTTATTTCGTATTTTATATTTACAATGGGTTTTGAATTTATGCTTCCGCTAAACACTTAACTATGCTTTGGTTTTGGAACACCTTTCATATTGTTTGGTTGAATTATGTTTACTTACATGCTTGTTCAATATGATTGGTGGCTTGATCCTGGTCAGTCACGCCTCCAAGCGGTGATACTCCGCGTGTGGATTTTGAGGGTGTGACATCCCCCTTGGATGGGCAACATGTTAATTTACTATTATGCTACATGTCTAAAGTGTACTAGACGGAAACTCTATCTGAAAGTCCCTACACATTTATACCGATTAATCGTCGGGCCAATGGCCAACGGGGTACTAGTTGAGTAGCGCTATTTGGTCTAACAAGCCTCACACCGTGCCGCAGAGGACGGGGGCCATGCCTGGGCACTAATCAATGATGATAGACATTGATGCGGGGCACTAAACATAACCACAGTTAGTAGTCGGTATGGCAACGGGTTTAGTAGCTTAAAAAGGTGGGGTAGCTCCCCATGATATGTTTTATAAAACACAGTAATTTAACAACTTACGTTTTTGGAACAACACTGATAAACCGTGAACTCGCCAACTTTATGTTGACACCCTACTGCATGTTTTGCAGGTTGATAGGTACAACTATGGATGGGCATTGCAATCGGCTGGAGTGTGTGGTTCGTAAAGCTTTATGTTACATACATTCATTAAACTTATGGTTTTAAGTTTAAGATGGGTTTACTTTATTTTTCAGCTGCTAACTTAAACTGTAATTTAAACTTTTAAACACTAATCACTAATCGTGTTGATTGTGATGATTTTACAACTTAGATAATTGGTTCAACATGATTAGTGGCTGGATCCTGGTCAGTCGCACGCCTCGCGGTAAAATCCCGCACGTGGAATTTGTGGGTCTGACAATATAGATATAGGAGTTAAGTGTCATTTGCGTCCATGTGGTTTGTCTACTTTTGCCATCTTAGGCCAAATTTCAAAATTATATCATTTCCTTCCCCTAAGATTCTAGAAACATATAATTTCAGTATAATAAACTAAGCTAGTTAAAAAAACTCATAACTTTGTTTGCGCATGGACATAAATGACACTTAAACTCTAGGGACGTAAAACTCCTAGATTTTGTATTTTTTTTTGTTTTTTAAACTTCTTTATTATTATTATTATTAAATGGCATTTAACTCTTAGATTTTTTTTAATTTTTTAACTTATTATTATTATAAGTTTAACAAAATATAAAAAAATCTTAGAGTTAAGTGTCATTTAATAATAATAATAAATAAATTCTAGGAGTTAAATTCCATTTAATAATAATAAAAGAAGTTTAAAAAAACTAGAAGTTAAGTGTCATTTACGTCTTTAGAGTTTAAGTTTCATCTACGTCCCTGTGCTAACTGTGTTATGATTTTTTTTTATCCGGGTTAGGTTTTTTGGACTGAAATGGCACATTTCAATAAAGGAAAATAGTACAATTTTAAAATTTGGCTTAAAATGACAAAAGTGAACAAACCAATTTTAACTCTAAATATAGATATGAAGTTAAGCTGGAGAGGAGACCGTAGACAAGAACAGGCCTAGCAAACTTTCAAAGGAAGAAATACTAGGAAACAACAAGCAGCAGCAAGAAAGGTTTGGCGACCAAATTGGCACACTACCGGTTTTTTGTTTCTAATATTCTAGAGGGGACGTAAGAAGAGGATTTGAAGACTAGTTTCAAAGCATTTGGAAAATTAGGTTCGGTTTATTTGTCTCGAAGGAGAGATAAATGGGGAAACATGTTCGGTTTTGTGAGATTCCTAGAGGTCTCTAGTGTTCTTGAAGGGGGCAAAGTTGGGTATTAACATAGCTAAATATGACAAGTGGGCGTAGGAAGTGGACCGAGTTAATGGTAGACACCAACAAACGGTCCAAAAACCTAATCAGGAGGTACATGGGGATAGGAGGAGTCATGTGTTTCAGATAGGAAGACAAGGGGGAAGCTATAACTCTTATGCAAATTTGGTTTCTAACAAAGACAAATCGAAAACGATATTCTTGATTCGGAAAACTGTCAAGCGGCGAAAGAGTGGAAGGATGCTTCGCTATTGGGTGAAGTTAAAACCTTACCTGCCTTGGTGGATATTCTTCGGTTACTAGTAGCGAGCGGTGTTAAATGGAAATGATTGTCAAAAAATGAATTATGGTCATTCTTCCTCAATCAAAGATTTGCTAGCCATTCTCGAGCATGTTTTCCAGCTCCAACCAATAAATATGTTTCCTTTTTATATTTCATTGTTTCTAGTATAAATAGGCATCTTGTTTTCTTTGTATAATGCAACAATCAATACAAGTTTTTCTCCAATAAAGTCTTCATGGTATCAAAGCAGTGTTTCTGATTCTTGAACACTTTGCTCATCATCTACAACCAATCCCAAACCAGAGAAACCCGACTACAAAATCAACCCCGGAAAAAAAATATACGAGTTCTGACATACCAAAGATCTTGTTTTCAGTTCCGACATACCTCATATCAGTTCTTCATCTTCATTCAATCAAACCTCAGATCTTGTTTCAGTTTCCTAGCAAATCCAACCTCAAACCCAAAAAAAAAATCAAAATCAAAACTTTCCTGTTGGTTTAAGATCCAGCCGTCGCCACTGAAAGAAAAAAAATCTTACTGCTGCCACTGAAATCCCTAACACCGGTCACCACCACAACATCCGGCTACTAATCACCGTGAACGGTAATAAGCTGCCACAACCAGCTCCACCAACCAAAACACCATCGCTGCCGCCGCAAACACTACTCCGCCGCGGCCTCACTGTCACCTCCATCTCGATCCCGTCGGTCTATGTCTTTTTTATCGCCAAACTTCTGTTGTGTTTGAGAGAGGAAGAGAGGGATAAAAAAAGGGGTGTCGGCTGTTTATTTCTTGTGATTAGGGTTTTACTTCACTTGTGTTAAACACTGATATGGGGTGTCTAGGAAAGAGGAAAGAGGAAAGATAAACAAAAGAAAAGGTGGGGAGCTGATGTTGAAACAGACGAAAGAAAAAGAAAAATGGGAAAGGCATTATGCGGTACAGAACTGTTATAAAAAAATAAATCTTGGATTTTCGATTGTGGGGCAACCGACACCATGACATTTGAAATTTCTGATTTGGTGTCAACATCTAAACCGCGAAAAACTCATATTTAAACTGCGAACGGAGAGGTTATGCGTGCAGGAAGAGGGGGGGGCAATTGAAATCTCCCCAACGTTAAAACTCTCAAATTGCCTTTATGTTCCATCATTGTCACATAAATTACTATCAACCAGTCATGTGACAAAAGAACTAAATTGCATTGTGCTAATGCATCCCACTTTTTGTATCTTACAGGACATTAGGATGGGGACGATTATTGGACGTGGCACTGAGAGTTAGGGGTTGTTCTATGTGGATGAGGTAGCTCAACAAGGTACTGTGATACTGGCTCATGGAACTACAAACCGGGAAGCATGGTTATGGCATAGGCGTCTCGGACATCCATCTTCTAGGTATCTACATCTTTTATTACCTAAACTTTTTTCTTCTCGTGATAAAATAAATTGTGAAACTTGTTTTCTTGCTAAAATCCATCGACAACCTTTCAAACCAAATAATACAAGAGTTAATGTGCCTTTCTCATTATTTCATTCTGATGTATGGGGTCCGTCCCCTATTACGGGGGACAAGGCTTTCGTTATTTCTTGCTATTCATAGATGATTGTACCCGTATGACGTGTGTTTATTTCTTGAAACACAAGTCTGAAGTTTTTGAAAAATTTACTATATTCCATACTATGATTCACACTCAATTTCAAAAGAAATTCAAATTCTTCGATCCGACAATGGGGGGAGAATTCGTTAATGCATCCATAAAACAGTTTTGCCAAACTAAGGGGATAATTCACCAAACCACATGTCCACATACTCCAGAACAAAATGGAGTTGCCGAACACAAAAACCGTATAATTCTTGAGATGACTCGGGCCTTCCTAATCGAATCCAAAGTCCCTAAATTTTTTTGGCCCGAAGCAGTTGCTTCTTCTGTATATCTCATAAATCAACTTCCTACAAAAATTCTTGAACTAAAAACTCCATACAAGCCCTAGAAAAATTTGCCAAGATCCCTCCTTCTCTTACTCTTGAACCACGAATTTTTGGCTGCTCAGCCTTTGTTCACATACCTAAAACCAATCAAACAAAACTTGACCCGTGTGCCGAGAAATGTGTGTTTCTGGGCTATGGAGTTAATCAGAAAGGATATCATTGTTATAACCCAAAAACACGTCACACACACACACACACTACTATAAACCTTGACTTTCTTGAAACAGAATACTTCTATAACACCCAACCCAGTGGCCAGGGGGAGAACGAACACATAGACACACTGAGTTGGCTAACTCGATTCTCATCGTCTAAGGAAGTCATAACCGGAGAAGATCACAGTACCACAGGAGAATCACTACCTGACACAAACACACAACCAACTGAGCACAGTGTTACTGAAAAAAATCTTTCCAATCTGATGCCCGAGGTAAGTAATCATGAGATTCCTGAAAACTCTAACATTTTTCCAAATCAGTATGGAGGTGAGCACAATGAACAGGAGCACACTGAACAAAGTTCTCCTGCTTCCCTTAATCATAGTGATGGTGAGCACACAGAACCAGTGACAACAGCAGAACACATTGAACCAAGGGACACCAGAACGATATGTGTTGGCACCAAGGGCAAATAGGGGAGTTCCTCCCAAACGGTATTCCCCAGAGAAGGAATCTCGAAACTCAAATTATCCGATAGCCAACATAGTCAGGAGGAGCATGTCTCATGAAGCTAAGCAGTTTGTTTCCTTACTATATTCTGAACATACTCCAACAAATGTAAAACAAGCCTTAGAATCTGAGAATTGGAAAAAGGCAATAGAAACAGAAATGGAGGCCCCGATAAAGAATGATACATGGGAAAAGTGTACTCTTCCACCAGGAAAGAAATCCGTGGGGTGCCGTTGGGTGTTTTCAGAAAAGCACAAGTCAGATGGAACCATTGGGAGGTACAAAGCCCGACTGGTAGCTAAAGGATATACTCAAACATATGGGATTGACTAATTGGAAACCTTCTCACCAATGGCAAAAATTAACACATTCAGAGTTCTCTTCTCAATAGCTGCAAACGAAAATTGGCCATTTCATCAATTTGACGTAAAGAATGCTTTTCTACATGGGGAATTAACAGAAGAAGTTTACATGGAAGCACCTCCAGGTTTTACAACAGATTTCAAGACAGGTGAAGTATGTCGGTTAAAAAATCTCTTTATGGTCAAAGTGTCGCAACCCCCGATCCCTGATCCCCAGGAACGGGCGGCCGCGAGCCAGTTTCGGTGGTATCTCGTATTGTCTAATTTGGCAGCGACAATTTTTCTTCAGGACCGTAGTTAGGAAATATTGAATTAGAGTAAAATACCACATTTCATAACATTAAACAAATGGGTTAAAACCCAAGTTCGTAGTACACACGTTTTCATAGGAATAAATCCTATTTTATTAATAAAAACATCTCTTTTATTTTTGGTAACTTTATTGCCACTTTTCCAAGCCTTCAGTGCTGTCCAGCTGGCTTCTATTTGGCTTTCACAGTTTGTTACCTGAAACGCATTTTAAAAACATTTGTCAGTGGGAAATACTGGTCAGTGAATCCCCGTTTAATCAAGTTTAAATAAAAATCCCATTGTACAGTATTGAGGGCGATCCCGCAATTATATTTGTTTCCAAGACATCACAATTAACATCCATGGTACTGTCGAACCTGACTTGTGTACATGTTACTCCTTGACCAGGTGGTAACAAATTTTGTATACAAAACCCCAACATACTCATGATAATTATATTCTTACAAATACTCAATAACTGTTATTCGCATGGAAAAGTATTTAAGGTTTTGTAAAAATAGTTAACAAAAAGTTTACAAAAAGCGGATCAACTCACATTGCTGTCTTAGATTTCCGTAAGGGTTTCCTGGTGATAATCTAAAATTTACACAAATGCACATGCGTTAGTATAATAACCCATTTTAACATTAGTAATACCTTCCCCGAGACGGCATTCCAACGACAACGTTGGGCAGAACCACGACAACCGTTACGGAACCCTAGATCAATCGGGCAGCGTATCTAATACGTATCCAGGGGTTATAATACTTACAACGGAGCAGAACTTCGCTATTTAGGGGGTATAATACCCGCGTATAAAGCCTATAATTCAGAAATTGAGATTGAGAAAGAAACTTTGAACGAATTCGAATGAAATCCGATGGCCTGCTTATATAGTGCTGAAATCTGTCGCTCTCGCGGCCCGCGTAAAACAAGGACAGGGCCTACGCGGCTCGCCTCAAAGCTGGTCAACAGACTAGCTTATCCGGGTCAGCACATAGATCTGCCGTGTGTTGGGCCACGTGGCCGCACCGGGCTGCTCCATCTTTCCGATCTTACACGGCCCGCGTTAACTAACGGGGGTCTTACGCGGCCTGTCTAAACTTAAAAATCAAAGAAATCAGGTTTTAACCTTTAAACCGCCCGCGTAAGGGTTGGGGTGTGGTCTACGCGACCCGCCTCAACTTAAAATTTCAATTTTTAATTATTTTAAATACTATTTAATGTATTTGAGGTCCGTTTTCGCGTATGGGGTGTATTTTGGGACATTTTGGAATATTTTAAAATATATTAGGGTGTCGGAAAAATTATGAGGGTGTCGGTTTTATTGAGGATTGTTATATCCTCCCCACCTTGTTTTAGAGCTCGTCCTCGAGATCTACTAGAACAAGTGTGGATATTTCCTTTGCATTTCAGATTCAAGGTCCCATGTGTACTCAGGTCCTCTTTTGGAGTCCCACTTCACTTTGACCAGAACTAATCTCTTATGTTTAAGAATCTTGACTTTCCTGTCTTCAATCTGTAGAGGCCTCTCTACAAACTTGAGTTGTTCATTTACCTCTATATCTTTAAGAGGTACTATTAGCGATTCATCAACTAAGCATTTCCTGAGATTAGATACATGAAACACATCATGTATTCCTTCCATTTCCTCTGGCAGTTGTAGCTGATAAGCTACAGGTCCTATTCTTCTAATAATCTTAAAAGGTCCAATATACCTGGGACTTAGCTTTCCTCTTTTGATGAATCTTACTACTCCTTTCCAAGGAGAGACCTTCAACAATACTTTGTCTCCTACTTGAAATTCTAATGGTTTGCGTCGGTTGTCGGCATAGCTCTTCTGTCGATCACGTGCTGCTTTCAGTCGTTCCTTGACTTGAATGATCTTGTCGGTTGTTTCTTGCACTATCTCAGGTCCAGATAGTTGCTTCTCCCCAATGTCTGCCCAACAGACTGGGGTTCAGCACTTTCTTCCATAAAGTGCTTCAAATGGTGCAGCATTGATATAACTATTATTATAAGAAAATTCTATTAAAGGTAAGTGATCGTCCCAATTACCTCCAAAATCAATTACACAAGCTCTAAGCATGTCCTCCATTGTCTGGATCGTCCTTTCGCTTTGTCCGTCTGTTTGAGGATGATAAGTTGTGCTTAGATTCAACTTGGTTCCCATGGCTTTTTGGAAACTTGACCAAAAATGAGAGGTAAATCGACTATCCCTATCAGAAATAATTGATAAAGGAATTCCATGTAATGAAACAATTTCATTTACATACAATTTAGCTAGCTGTTCCATACTGAAAGTTTCCTTCATTGGTAGGAAATGATCTGACTTAGTTAGTCTATCTACAATCACCCATATTGTATCATTACCTTTCCTTGTTTTGGGTAATTTAGTAACAAAATCCATTGTTATTAATTCTCATTTCCACACTTGCATTTCTAGCTGTTGTAACAAACCTGAGGGTTTCTGGTGTTCAGCTTTAACTTGTGAACAAGTGAAACATTTAGAAACATAGGTTGCTATGTCCTTCTTCATTCCTATCCACCATAAATTTTTCCTTAAATCCTGGTACATTTTATCATTTTCTGGGTGCATCGTATACTTAGACTTATGTGCTTCTTCTAATATACGATGATGTAGGTTTCCTAATTTAGGTATCCACATTCTCTTTTTATGGAATCTCCAAATTCCATCTGTTCCTTGTTCTAATTCTTTAATCATACCTTTTAGTTTTTCAGCATCATCCTTGATTACTGATTTTTGTGCTTTTCTGATTTGATCATTTAAATCTACTTGTAGATTTAATTTAAGAGAACGTACCCTTTTTGGCTTTTCGTGATACTTTCGACTTAAAGCATCTGCCACTACATTTTCTTTTCCTTTATGGTACTGGATATCGCAATCATAATCACTAAGCATCTCCATCCAGCGTCTTTGTCTCATATTCAACTCCTTTTGCCCGAAAACATACCTTAAACTCTTATGATCAGTGAATATGGTAAACTTACTACCATAAAGGTAATCTCTCCAAATCTTAAGGGCAAAAATTATAGCTCCTAATTATAGATCTTGGGTTGAATAATTCTCCTCATGATTTTTAAGTTGTCTAGATGCATAGGCTATAACCTTTTGGCGTTGCATTAATGCACATCCATAACCTAATTTAGAAGCGTCACAATAGACTACAAAGTCTTCAGTTCCCTCTGGTAACGCTAGTATGGGTGTATTAGTTAATCTTTGCTTAAGAATTCTAAAAGCTTCTTCTTGTTTTGGTCCCCATTCAAACTTAATGGATTTACAGGTTAACTTTGTTAAAGGAATGGCTATTCTAGAAAAATCTCGAATAAACCTTCTATAATAACCAGCTAATCCTAAGAAACTTCTAACCTCGGTTGGTGATTCAGGGGTTTTCCATTTGGTAATTGCCTCGATTTTTGTTGGATCCACATGAATTCCTTCGTGATTAACTAAATGTCCAAGAAATTGTACCTGTTCTAACCAAAACTCACACTTTGAAAATTTAGCATAAAACTTTTCCTTTCTTAATAAACTTAAAAGTGCGTGCAAATGCTTTGCATGATCCTCTTTACTCTTAGAGTAAATTAGAATATCATCTATAAAAACAATTATGAATTTATCCAAATATGGCTTACATATTCGGTTCATCATGTCCATAAATGCGGCTGGGGCATTGGTTAAACCAAATGGCATGACAGTAAATTCATAATGACCATACCTTGTTCTGAAGGCAGTCTTAGGAATGTCCTCTTCCTGTACCTTTAATTGATGATATCCTGACCTTAAATCGATTTTAGAGAAAAATCGAGCTCTTTGCAGTTGATCGAACAAATCATCGATTCTCGGTAATGGGTACCGATTCTTAATCGTGACTTTGTTCAATTCACGGTAATCAATGCACATACGCATTGATTCGTCCTTCTTTTTAACGAATAAAATCAGCGCTCCCCATGGTGATGAACTTGGCTGTATGAATCCTTTTTCCAGCAATTCATCTAATTGTTTCTTCAGTTCCTGCATTTCTGTGGGTGCCAAACGGTAAGGTGTTTTGGCAATTGGTGCTGTTCCAGGCAGTAGGTGAATTCTGAATTCAACTTCTCGGTCTGGAGGTAGTCCTGGTAATTCTTCTGGAAATACATCTGAAAACTGAGACACTACTGGAATGTCTTTTAGTTCTTTTCCTTTAGTGTCAGTGATTATGGAAATCAAATACACTATAGAACCTTTTCTTATATAACTTGCAGTTTTCATCACAGAGATGAATTTTGTGGATCTAGATGGTTTATCTCCCTTAATTGTGATCTTTTTACCTTTTGGTGAATTTACTTGGATTGACTTTTGATCACATAAAATACTAGCTTTATTGGTTATTAACTAATCCATTCCTAATACAACATCAAATCCCATCAGATTCATGGGATAAAGGTTTGCCATAAACTTTTGATTTAAAATTTCTATTCTTGCTCCCTGCAAGATTTCAGAAATCCTAACAGTTTCTCCGTTAGCTGTCTCTACTAGACATTCTTGTTGTAGTTTAGTTAATGACTGATTTAAAAGTTTGCAAAACGAAGTATTAATAAAACTTTGGTTTGCACCAGAGTCAAATAATACCTTAGCAAAAACATCATTAACTAAAAACGTACTAGCTATCACGTCTGGAATCATCTTGGCTTCATCTGTAGTCAAAACAAATGCCCTAGCATTTTTAGTGTTCTTGTTGTTCGCAGCTGGAGCTAATTTCGGGCAGTTTGTCTTAATGTGACCTTTTTCTCCACAATTGTAGCATAATCCATTACTCGATTTTCTCCTGCAATCTTCTTCCGTGTGTCCTGGCATCTTGCAGAAATTGTAAAGAGTGGAGCATTTTCCCAAATGCTTTTTCTTGCAGACCTTGCAGAATGGTGCAGAGGTAGAACCCATATTCCTACGGTTGTAATTCCTAGAATGGAATTCTTGAGTAAGCCTTTGGGTTAAGTTTCTCCTCTGTTCTTCTTCTCTAGTACAGATTAATTCATCTGTCAAGGTATTCGCTAGTTCTACAGCTTCTTCTATAGTTTGAGGTCTAGCTGCTTTGACTACATGTCTAATCTCTCCGATTAATCCCCAGATGTAACGGGAGATTAATACTGGTTCAGGTGATGCTAGGATTGGCACTATTCTAGCATATTCAAAGAATGTGGTAGTATAACCCTTACTATCTACCCTGGTCATTCTTAAGTTTAGGAACTTATTTGCTATTTGTTCCTTTTCATTGGGAGGGCATAATTTTCTTTCTACCATATTCTTAAATTCTTCCCATTCCATGTTATAAACCCTATCACTTCCTTTTGATTGGAGGATAGTGTTCCACCATTCTAAGGCTGAGTTCTTAAACAAATTAGAAGCAAACATTATCTTATCTTCTTCAGCACACTTGCTTATTTTTAAAACAGCCTCAGTTTTCTCTATCCAGCGTAGAGCTGCAATGGGTCCTTCATTGCCCGAGAATTCTATTGGTTTTCAGGACCAAAATTCTTTGTAAGAACAACATAAGGCATGGTTCTTCTTCTTTTGGGAATGGGCACCTGAAGTACGGGTCCATTGTTCACGTTGTTTTCTGGTTCAATTGGTCGCTTACTGCTATGTTTACTTTTATTATTCGCTTCTTGAATCATTTGAATAATAAATGGCATTGCATCTACGATTCCTTGTGCCATTATGTCGACAACACTATTATCCATTTGGTTTCCATTGTTATTGATGCTCGGATTCTCATTAACCACGTTAATGTTACTCTGGTTATCGTTATTCAGATTTCCTTGTTTTCCTTCATCGGCCATCTGAATTTTAAACATTTACCCCGTATTAATATCACAAAATAATATTTAATATAGTCAATAACATGACACGCATTTTTGCCAAAAGCGTTGATCATTGCGACTTTACTCTATTCATCTATTATGTATCTATTACACACTAGTACTGAAATAAAAATTACAATACCAACTGAAATAGAATTACATTAATAGTAGTAGGCATCCATACACACATATTTTATTTTATTATTTTATTATTATTACTACTACCGTTTCACCATCACATTCATGGATATGGATTCATTCAGAAATCCATATTGCGCTCGTCGTATTTCCATACGAGTCGCTCTCCCACTTGTCTCATCCGTTCACTACTCTCTAGAATTTCCTCACCAAAAGTCCTAAGTTCTTGTACGTTTTCTGCACTCATTGGGGGTGCAGGTTCTAGGACTGGGTTCGGAATCTGGGGTGCGGGTTCCTGGCGTGGGGGTGTAAGTGCCTGAAATCAGTAAGGATCTTCTAAAATTTCCCTAATGTATTCATCGTGGAAATAGGGATCTAAAGGGTCCAAACCTAGGTAGGCTCCTACGTTCTGCATGGGTGTGTCCTCATGTATCGAGTAACGTTGCACATAGTCTCTAACGTCATCCCACCAGGGATCGTAATTTGGGTCTAGGGGATTTGGTGCTGGTACCCTAGGTATTTCTTCCGGATTGAAGTCATGCATCTCTACTTGGTTTTCAGGGTTTTCTATCTCCATGGGTTGATCAGGGATTGGCAGTTGTGGTTGAGGTGCTATTATTTGCTCCAGATTTGGTCAGCTGCAGTGGTTGCTAGGATGTAGATGTTGGCTATACCCCTATTTATCATATCCTGGGCATAGGCATCTGTCTCTCTCTTGGCTGTGGCTAGTACCCTCTGATCTTGTAACTTTTTCATACGCTTCCTACGCTCGTGTGCCCCTCTACTGAACCATCCCCTCTTTTTCTGAGGAAATGGCTCTTCTGACTGAGCCTTAAACACAAAGATTCCTTCTTCCGTATCAGCAGAGTACCCTGAGAGGGCAGGCTGAGAAGAGGAGGTGCCTTCGCTTCTAGGCGAACCAGACAATTGACAGTACGCGTCAGATGGTCCTTGGTCGCTCATACTGTAAACTAACAGATAGTCAAATAACACATAACAATCAATACAGTTATGCACGTATTTCCGTAATTTGTTTCCTAACATTTCACATTTTGATGTCAGCAGAACACCTCTGTGGCTGAATCAGTGGCTTAGCTCTGATACCACCTTCTGTCGCAACCCCCGATCCCTGATCGGGCGGCCGCGAGCCAGTTTCGATGGTATCTCGTATTGTCAAATTTGGCAGCGGAAATTTTTCTTCAGGACCGTAGTTAGGAAATATTGAATCAGAGTAAAATACCACATTTTCATAACATTAAACAAATGGGTTAAAACCCAAGTTCGTAGTACACACGTTTTCATAGGAATAAATCCTATTTTATTAATAAAAACATCTATTTTATTTTAGGTAACTTTATTGTCACTTTTCCAAGCCTTCAGTGTTGTCCAGCTGGCTTCTATTTGGCTTTCACAGTTTGTTACCTGAGACACGTTTTAAAAACATTTGTCAGTGGGAAATACTGGTGAGTGAATCCCAGTTTAATCAAGTTTAAATAAAAATCCCATTGTACAGTATTGAGGGCAATCCCGCAATTATATTTGTTTCCAAGATATCACAATTAACATCCATGGTACTGTCGAACCCGACTTGTGGACATGTTACTCCTTGACCAGGTGGTAACAAATTTTGTATACAAAACCCCAACATATTCATGATAATTGTATTCTTACAAATACTCAATAACTGTTATTCGCATGGAAAAGTATTTAAGGTTTTGTAAAAATAGTTAACAAAAAGTTTACAAAAAGCGGATCAACTCACATTACTGTCTTAGATTTCCGTAAGGGTTTCCTGGTGATAATCTAAAATTTACACAAATGCACACGCGTTAGTATAATAATCCATTTTAACATTAGTAATACCCTCCCCGAGACGGCATTCCAACGACTACGTCGGGCAGAACCACGACAGCCGTTACGGAACGCTAGATCAATCGGGCAGCGTATCTAATACGTATCCAGGGGTTATAATACTTACAACGGAGCAGAACTTCGCTATTTAGGGGGGTATAATACCCGCGTATAAAGCCTATAATTCAGAAATTGAGATTGAGAAAGAAACTTTGAACGAATTCGAATGAAATCCGATGGCCTTCTTATATAGTGCTGAAATCTGTCTTTCTCGCGACCCGCGTAAAACAAGGACAGGGCCTACGCGGCCCGCATCAAAGCTGGTCAACGGACTAGTTTGTCCGGGTCAGCGCATAGATCTGCCGTGTGTTAGGCCACGTGGCCGCACCGGGCTGCGCCATCTTTCCGATCTTACGCGGCCCGCGTTAACTAACGGGGGTCTTACGCGGCCCGCCTAAACTTAAAAATCAAAGAAATCAGGTTTTAACCTTTAAACCGCCCGCGTAAGGGTTGGGGTGGGGTCTACGCGGCCCGCCTCAACTTAAAATTTCAATTTTTAATTATTTAAATACTATTTAATGTATTTGAGGCCCGTTTTCGCGTATGAGGTGTATTTTGGGACATTTTGGAATATTTTAAAATATATTAGGGTGTCGGAAAAATTATGAGGGTGACGGTTTTATTGAGGATTGTTATACTAAGCAATCCCCTCGAGCATGGTTTGGCAGATTCACACTCGCAATGAAAGGATATGGATTCAAATAGAGTAACTCGGAGCACAATTTGTTCATGAAACAAAGGGGAAGACTGGTAACATGTCTATTTGTGTATGTTGATGATATGATCATTACAGGAAATGACAAGGAAGAGATGACAAAAGTAAAGGAGAACCTTTTCCAAGAATTCAAAATGAAAGACATGGGAAGACTTAAGTATTTTCTTTGAATTGAAGTACTAAGGTCCAAACAAGGAATGTTTATTTGCCAGAAAAATACATCCTAGACATGTTAGCTGAAACGAGAATGATCGATTGCAAACCAGCAGACACACCAATGATGGTGAATCATAAACTTCAAATGGAGAAAGAGACAAAACTAGTCGAAAAGGAGAGGTACCAATGGCTAGTAGAAAAGCTGATATATTTTTTCATACACACGTCCTGACATAGCCTATGCAGTAAGTGTTGTTAGCCAGTTTATGCACCAACCTCAAATAGCACACATGGAAGCCATATGTAGAATCATGAGATATCTCAAAGGAAAAATTGGTCATGGAGTCCTCTTCAGATCAAACGGATATCTAAAAATCGAAGGGTACACTGATGCAGACTGGGCTGGAGATAGACGAGATCGGAGATCAACATCAGGGTACTTCACTCTAGTTGGGGGAAATCTAGTTACATGGAGAAGCAAGAAGCAAAAGGTGGTTGCTCTATCCAGTGTAGAAGCCGAGTTTCGAGAAATAGCACGGGGTCTGACAGAAATTCTATGGATACGGAAGCTTCTAACTGAAGTTGGTTTTCCTCCGACAGAACCAACTAAAATCATGTGTGATAACAAAGCAGCTATTGAGATCTCAGAAAATCTGGTGCAACATGATCGTACAAAGCATGTAGAAGTAGATAGACACTTCATTAAAGAGAAGCTAGAATAAGGGATACTTGAACTACCATTTGTACGGTCTGAAGATCAATTAGCAGATATTATAATGAAGGCAGTTAATGAAAGAATATTCAGCAAATGTATAAACAAGTTGAGTATCGGAGATCTCATTACTCAACTTGAGGGGGAGTGTTAAATGGAAAGGATTGTCAAAAAATGAAATATGGTCATTCTTCCTCAATCAAAGATTCACCAGCTATTCTCCAGCCTGTTTTCCAACTCCAACCAATAAATGTGTTTCCTTTTTATAGATCATTGTTTCTAGTATAAATAGGCATCTTGTTTTCTTTGTATAATGCAACAATCAATACAAGTTTTTCTCCAATAAAGTCTATTATGGGAACAAAATTACGTTATATGGGTGGCATGCATGTGTTAATCAAGTATCATAAATTGGAACAGGCGATATATGTCATGGAGAACAAGAAGGAGGTCTGGAAACAGTATTTACATTCTCTGGAACATTGGAGTCCACTTTATTTATAGGAGGAACGATTAGCCTGGCTGTTAATACGGGAAGTTCCGAGCCACCTGTGGGCGGGTGAAACATTTGACCTTATTGGAAATTGCCTTGGGAGTTAGGAGAGTTGTACAATCTTCAGAATCTTCTGCTATGGATGGCAATTTGGCGTCTGATCATTCGTACTCTACTGGATGGAAGAAGATCCACAACCTTGGACTAACTGATCAAAATGGAGAAGATGAAAAGGCTACAATAGGCAACAACTCCCCTATTGGTTCAATAAAGCATGTTGAGGATCACAACAGAGCAAGCGAAAGGTTAGAGGGGCAAGTGCAATTTGGAAACAAAGAGGTGGATTCTGGGAAGTCTCAAAGTCAGTCGCCTGCTGCCTTGGTGGAGGAGTTCGGGACTGGGCCTAGCTTTCCGGATGGGATTATTAACTTATTTGGTTCACTGGAAGAAACAAGAAATAGAACCAAAAAAAGGCCAAGGAGGTTCTCGCCAGGGCCTGGAGAGAAAGTTGGGAGCTTAAGCTTGTTGAGTCTAAAAAGTCTGACCCTAGATAAAAGGGTTAGAAATTTTAGAAGCAAGAAAAGTAAAAAGGGTCCAGGGGGTGTTTCGTCACAATCTCAGTCTGGCAAAGAGGAGTCGAAGTGTTTCAGGTTTGGGTCTTATCAACAAACGAAACCTTTTGATAGTGTCGCAGAGGAGGGTCCAGGTGGGAGAAGTAAGATGAACCCGAAGGGGCTGGTCGAGTCTCAGTTATTGGAGTCAGAAGCCGAGTGCACTATGATGGTCGGTAGAAAAGTTGGGGTAGAATTTGAAGATGTAAATCCGGAAGAGAGATCGATGGTGATGGGTGAGGAGTTCTAAGTGGATCCTAAATGAATTATTTGAGCCTAAATATAAGGGGGGATGGGAGATGATGATAAGGCGCGATGGGTCAGAGAGATCAAGACGAAATTCAAAATCAATTTTATGGGGTTTCAGGAATCTCAATTTTGTGATGACGCAGGCATTAATTATCAGGAGTTTTGGGGTAACCTGGATTTTCAGTTGAGGTGGTGAATGTGACCGGAAGATCGGGATGTTTAGTGAGCATGTGGGATCCGAGCTTGTTTGTGAAAAAAGGTGTTAAAAATATATCGTTCTTGTTAGTATCGGGTAATGTACTAGGTCAAGAGGAAGATTTCCATGTTCTTAACGTGTATGCTCCTCAAAGCAATCTGAGGAAGAGACGGTTATGGGCTGAGTTAAGTACGATTATCCAGGCAAGAAGAGGAGTTTGGATTGTTTTTGGTGATTTCAATGCGGTTAGAAACCAAGAAGAGCGCAAAAATTCCGGTTTTAATATGGCTAGTGCCTCGGACTTTAATTCTTTTATTAATCTTGTCCGGTTAAACGAATTCGCGATGAAGGGTAGAAAGTATACGTTTTGCAAAGGGACCGGAAGTAATACAAAATTTAGTAAGATTAATCGATTTTTAGTGTGTCTAAGGTTTGTGGAACTTTGGATGGATTCGTGTTGTACGGCTCTCCCACGGTATCCATCGGATCATTCACCAATTATTTTGGCCGCCAATCCAATGAACTTTGGGCTGATCCCATTTCGGATTTTCAATTTATGGGTGGATAAAAATGGATTAGTGGATCATGTGATTAAAGATGCGAATGAATCTTTTGTTTCAAGTGGATTAGCCTTAGTTCGTGTGGCGCAAAAATTAAAGTATTTCAAAGAAAAGGTTAAATATTGGGCCAAGCAGACTAAAGTCAAAGAAAGTGTTTTGAAGGAGAGATTAACATCAGAGCAGTGTTTTCAAACCTGGACCGGGAAACGGAGGTTGAGCCAGTCTGGTTCATGGTATCAGGCCGGAAATGCATTGAACCGACGACCCGGCGGTTGGACCGGGAAACCGGCCCGTCGGTCCGGTTTTTGGAAGCGTTGGACCGGTTTTTTATATATTTTTTTCAGATTTAACCCTATTAATTTTTATAATATTTACAATACCTTCCTGTTCTTACGTCTGGTCCGACCGATCATTGAACCAGTAAGAAGACCAGTTCGACGTCCGGTCCGGTTATGAAAACATAGCATCAGAGCTTTTTTATTTGGATAAAATTAGGGAGGAAAATGAGTTAAATGAGGAGGAGATGTGGGTGTACTCGGAGTGCAGATCGAATCTCATGGAATTAGAAGCGTATAGAACAAAGGATTTAAGATTAAAATCTAGAAGCAAGTGGGCATCTTTTGTGGATGACAATTCTAAATATCTTCATGGTATTATAAAAAGAAAGGAGATTAGAAGCAGACTTCATGGCATAGAGGTAAATGGCACATGGTGTAACAATCCAAAGATTATTAATAAGGAGGTGATGAAGTTTTTTGCTAATTCAAGGAAGAAAGAGTGATAAGACCTCGTTTAAAGTGTCACAATATAAAACGCATTACGAACCAGGAGGCGAGGAATCTTGTGTCGGTTTTTACATTAGAAGAAATAAAGAAAGCGATGTGGGATTGCGATAGTGACCGAGCCCCGGGACCGCATGGTTTTAACTTTTGGTTTATCAAGAGGTTTTGGGATTATATTGGACATGATTTTGTGGATGTATTGCAATGTTTTTATGATTCGGAATCGATTCCTCTTATGTGTTCGTCTTCTTTTATAGCCTTGGTTCCAAAAGTTCAAGACCCCTTGGGGTTTAAGGATTTTCGACCTATAAACTTGTTGGGGTGCATAAGTAAAGTGATCTCAAAGGTGTTGGCGGCTCGACTTAAAGTGGTTATTCATAAGGTTATTTCGGAGATCCAATCGGCGTTTGTTGAATATCATAGATGGTCCACTTATAATAAGTGAGTTAATCGCATGGGCTAAGAAGAAAAAACGAAGTTCATGATTTCAAAATTGACTTCGAAAAGGCATATGGTCATTTAAATTGGGCCTTCCTCGACTCAGTGCAAGATCAAATGAACTTCCCACTTAAATGGAGAAATGGATATGGGCTATTCTTAAATCCGTGATATTGTTGGTCTTGGAAAATGGCTCTCCAACATTTGAGTTCCAATTTAAACGTGGTATAAGACAAGGAGATCCTATTACGGCGTTCTTGTTTCTTATTGGGATGGAAGGTTTTTCTTGTATGTTGAACAAAGCGACTAAGGAAGGTATTTTTTATGGTATTAAAACCCCAAATGGCGGGCCAACGGTGTCTCATATTCTTTATGCGGATGATGCGTTGTTAGTAGGGGAGTGGAATTAAGGAAATGTGAAAAATATGTTCTGGATTCTTAGACGTTTTCATGCGGTGTCGGGCCTAAAAATTAATTATTGCAAATCTAATCTTTTTGGCATTGGTGTTTTTAGTGAGAAGGTGGGAAACTTAGCAAACCTTAATGGCTGTTAAACAGGTACTTTACCATGTGCATACCTTGGGTTGAATACAGGAGCAAATATGAATCGGATTGCTCATTGGAAGCCGGTGTTGGATGTGTTTGATAAAAGACTCTCTGGTTGGAAATCATCAACTTTATCGAAAGGGGGAAGGCTTACAGTTATTAAGGTCGTTATAGAAACGCTCCCTACTTACTTCTTCTCTTTGTTCAAATCCCCTTGTAAGATAATAGAGCAATTAGAAGCTAAGCGGCGAAGATTTTTTTGGGGAGGAACAGATGACAAAAATAAAGTTAATTGGCCGAGGTGGGATAAAATAACGAGACCAAAAGAGGTCGAGGGCATGGGTTTAACTCCACTCCGCGATGCTAGTATTGCGCTCCTTGTCAAATGGTGGTGGTGTTACAAAAGTGAACCAAAGGCTTTATGGAGACAGATTATATGCGCATTACATGTTAAAAAAAGAGTTTGTTTCAACATCCCGTATGATTTCGGTATGGCCATTACATGGAAGACGATAGCTAAATTAGAGAAAGAGGTGTAAAGATACAATTAAAATATGTGGGATCTTTTTCAAGGGGTTATTGGAAATGGGGAAGAAATTCGCATCTGGATGGACCCATGGCTAGTGCCGGAACCGTTAAAGATGCTTTATCCTAATTTATTTTTGTTGGAAAATAATAAGATACTGAGGATAAATGAATGCTTCAGAAAAGAAAACAAGTCTGTTACTTGGAGGTGGAGATGGAAAAGAGTAAATCTGAACCAAACAGAGACAAGCGAGTTATTAGACTTAATGAATAAATTGCAACAGGTGGTTCCTAATGATAGTTTGGATCGGTGGAAGTGGGTCGAGGACAAGTCCGGGTTATATTTGGTGGCGTCCATGAAACACTTGTTCAAATCGTCTCAACAACCGGATGATAATGTAAGGTGATGGAATAATTTGGTTCCTAAAATATCAATACTTTTATGTGGAAAGCGGATAGAGGGTGTCTTCCTACTATGGCGGCGCTAATTAGAAGGAATATCTATGGTGGTTCAGAGGCTTGTCGGTTGTGTGGGGAAGAGCTGGAACAATGTGAACATCGTTTTACCTCATGCTACATTGCGATGATGGTGTGTGATTTTATAAGTAGATGGTGCAACAAACCGTATATTTATGCTTTATCGATTAAGGATTTGATCGAGGTTATATAAAGGTGAGCAGGAAAAGAAAGAAGGCGATTCAAGCGGTTGTTTTCACGGCGACATGGAACATATAGAAAGCAATAAATGAGGCTATCTTCGTGAATAAATTAGTGAGCATCCCAAAGATTAAGGAGAACATGATCAAGGCGTTGGCGTTTTTATGGATAAAGAATAGGTTCCCATTTATGAATTTATTATGGAAGGATTGGTGTAATTTTGACATGTAATTTCTGTTTTGTGGTTTCCTGTTGGGTTCTAGCGTCTTGTTGGTTCGCCGTGTTTTTAATGAAATTCGCTGTTAAAAAAAAGTTAAGCTAAATAGAAAAGAAGTAAATGAATATTGATATGAGATTATCCACTGAGATTAATTAATTAGTTGAGACAAAAGGCTGAATGATTCCTTTGGCTTCAATTTTTAATGACAAGTTGGGTTTGAAAAATCTACTAAATGAGAAATTAGCTTTATAATAAACTCTTTTAAAATTTTGTTTTTTCATTATATGAACTAACATATTCTATGTTGATTCGTCTATAGGTATCCTTTAGCTCTTTATATAAAAATATAATGAATGATTCGTGGCAAAGTATTATACAAAATTTGGGGTCAATCATTGTAGAATTTAATCCAATTAGACATCAGTAACAATCTCACATCGATACTAAACATGAGAGAAGTTGAGTTTGCTATTAGACCATGTGTAGTGGTAATGTGTTATAATGCCCCCACCATGGGGCATTATCCGACACGTGGCGTCCTAGTCAGCGATGGGGCATTATAGCAAAAGTGGCGTAGTGGGGCATTATGCCAATAACCCCCCATTCAATCATTTCACAATCATTAAACAAAAAAAAAAAAGCAAAGAGATGGGATTGGCTAGTCAAAGTTGTACGCATGCAAAAGTGGGAAGTTGTCAGACCTTCATCAACATTGATTGGTTAAACCAATTTGCACATAGCGTTATAAATAAAACGCTGGAAAGGATTTTTTGAATTTTTTAAAAAAAAAAACGCCCCATGTAATGGGGGGATGGGCGTTTTTAGGCGTTTTTTTTTTTCAATTTAAAAAAAAAAAAACGCCCCACTACGGGTGCTCTTACATCTAACCTCATATACCATTCGATCTAATAAACGCACTTCATGTCTTTGATGATTGACTCATTATTTCACCATTTGTGTTAGTATCAATACCAACATCGATATCAACATCAGTTATAGGTATTAAGTGATCCGGTTCTTACGGTTTTAACTTAATCCGTGAAACAAACTGTTAGTAACAAGTTTTTATTATTGTAAACCAAACTAAACTATTAATAATGAAACCCAACAAAACCATTAGTAACTAGTACTTTACCCGTCCGGTGGACGGGAAGATTCACGTCATAATGTGAGCACTGCATCATATCAGATTTGCAACAAAAGGGTCATTTTGCTTGAGTAAAAATAAACATAAAAACATAAATAAACAACAAACATCCCTTTTTAATAAAAAGTTTAGAAGAAACACTCACCGACATTCGACATGTTTAGATCAAGTGATTATGATGAGAAAAATTACATGTAAATAAATTTTTAATACAAAAGTCAAGTTTATATCATATGTACATAAGTACAAACCTTTGGTAACTTCGTCCAACTCGAGTAAACTTTTGTGGATTTATTAGTTATTCCACAACTTCTTCAAGCTTTTGTATAGCATCATCACGACCTTTAACATCCTTAGATTTTTTTACGATGCTGCACACAATCATTTCATAATAAAGGTTACATGTTTTTTAGCTTAATAGAAACACATGCAAAAAAAACGCCTACTCTTAGCTCACTGACAACAAAAGGTCAAATATATACATCACCAGGCAACCAACGGAGGCATGGGGAGATGTAAGAAAGAAATTAGTATAAGTAGAAAACATGAAAAATAATAGTAGAAAACAAAGAAAGACTCAGGCTACCCTTACATGTTATTTGACTTCCACACAATTTCAAGCAATGTATACTCAATTGAATTACATCAAGATTCTTTTTTTTTCACACAAGACTGAGAAATCTAGTTTAGTTGCATATTATAATACCTCTACTTATTATAGAATTTGTACATAACACAATACTACTTTTGTTCAGAAAATCATAATAATAATGTTGAACACAATCAAAAGTGCAGAGATTACAACACTCACTTTGGTGATTCTTAATGTCATCTTCACCTAACATGATGGATGCTTTCTCTTGTGAAATAAAAAAAAACAATCTGCTCACTAATTACAACGGATAGTTAGCAGAATTGTCCACCATTTTCAAGTATGTAATATTTCACAAAAAGCTCACTTGTTGATATTTATATGTAGTAAACATGTTGGTTTCATTGATTTTGTACTCTGCCCATTCAGCTTCCTCATCAACTCCAAAATTTGAATAGCCCGAGGAACATTGTTTGATGTACAACCTAAATTTGACACCGAATGTATAGCAATCATGTTCATTGGAGTAACAAACAACAGGAAAAAACTAACATATTTATTTAACTTGATGAAATCAAATCGTTAAGCAAAAGCTTACGTATGAATCAAACTAATCAAATTATGTTCACCATGCCGATAGCCTGGTGTCCACCTTATGGATCAATTTCCCCTTTGAATCATATTGCTGGTCCAAACATCATAAAAACAGTAAGTAATAAGAGAAAAACTTTAAAAGCAACACAGCAAATGCGAATTACGATACAGACGTGAAAAGAGTCGGTCTAGTTCCCCAAACGCTGACGTCGATCCCTAGATCGTGTCTTAAATTTTATTATAAAAAGTGGATGATGATGATGATGAAGAAGTTACTGTTGATACCAAAAGCTCCAAAGTTGGTTGAAATTGGATCAATCGCGAACTAAACAAAACTCTAATGGCTAACTGGAAGCCAAAATTAATGCTTATCGGAACACTTACGAAATTTCAGTCAATCAGAGTGTCATCTCGACAAACTTGTTGCTGATTTACCCAATTTCATTCAGTCGATCTTTCGGTCTGCAAACACAAAAATCATAATCACTAGAAACCATATATCAAATCTAGACGCTTACCAGATTGTGATTAAATAACGCTTGAATGAAGGGTTGAGACCGCGATTGAAGATTGCTCATCTTTGTGTCTATTTGTATCTGCAGAATATGATGAACTCTGCATATTACAAATTAGGGCATCATAATAATACCGAGTTTAGAAGAAAAATCGTGGATGAGTTGAGAAGTCGGTGAGGATGAGGGTGTCAAATTATTCTTACAGATGTCGTGTAGAGCTTGAATGGAGGTTTTAGGGGAAGAGCCTATGGAAGAACATGGTGGTGCAATCGGAGATTTATGGGTTTAATAGGCGATTGAGAAACCGTAGATGTGGAGAAAATAACGGAGAGGAGACCTCGTGTCCCTAGAAATTAGGAAACCACCCTAAATTAGGAGAGAGGGTCTCAACAGTCAAAAACTGCCAAATTTTCAGTTATTTTCATGAGTTTATGCGGACATGATTTAATTTCAGAAAGATCTAACGGTCATGATTCCATTTGATAGCGGTTACACTATAAGCTGTCTATAATATATATAATACCTTTGGTTTTATGGTTTAAAGATATTGGGGTTTATAAAAGATAATCTAAATATTAATAAACAAGTAAGGGGAATTGGCCTGTAATAATCTCAACTAGACGTCATTGATCATTGTCAGTCTCCCCTTTGAATATTCTCCATGCCAGTCTCACTTTTCACTTATTTTTCCTCCACCGGTCCTCAGTTAAAAAAAACTTAACGGAGTTAAGTTTTTTTTTCTGAATTACAAGCTGACGTTTTAGGGCTTTTGATCAGAACGAAGATACGAGTCGAATGATGTAAAACTTACCTTGAAATTGTGCTCCAAGCGATGAAAACGGTGCTTCAATTCGGGTGTTTAAACTTCCAATTAACAAAAATCAAGTCGTTTGTAGCACCGTTTCAAGCCAAGTTTTACATCAATAGTCAATAGACTTGTATCCTCGTTCTGATCAAAAGCCCTAATACGTCAGTTTGTAATTCGGAAAAAACCTTAACTTTGTTAAGCTTTTTTAACTGAGGAGCGGTGGAGGAAAAATAGGTGAAAGGTAGGACTGATATGGGGAATATTCAAAGATGGGACTGACAATAGTCAATGACGTGTAGTTCGGATTATTACAGGTCAATTCCCAAACAAGTAAATGAACGTAAATATGACTTCATCCAATCACCCATTTTCACTAGCTTAATTAGGTTTGATTACTTGAGCCAAAACACAAATTGGGCTAATTAATTCCTTTAGCTTAATTTGTATATTACAAGACTACAAGTTGGGTCTAAAAAGTCTACTAAAAAAGAAAACGAATAAAAGTTCCAAATTCCCATTTTTAGTTAATATTTTCTCTTGCTTGTGATATCTGATTTTTCTTAGGTCTGGTGCTATTTTGATTTATATTTTTCTCGAACGAGTTGGTCGCAAATACTTTAGATTTTTCAGAAAAGGGTTTGGTAAAATGGGCGGATCGGGTTGAGTGATAGGACAAAACGAGTTCATGTCGTCTCAACCAAAGTGAGTTCAAGTCAAAATAAGTTCAGCTTTAAATAAGTCATTTCGGGAAGAAATGATACATCAACATAAGTTCACCTGTTATATTTGTTTTGTGACGACTAGCAATGAAGGAAAATACGCAATGATCATCAGACCAGCCATAACCATAACACTAACTTGTACAAATGTTTATTATGAAAAATTATGTTTATTAGTTGTTGTGCAAGTAAAACAAACATGCATCAAAAACTATGATTCAAACACAAACATTAACATGCTACTACTAAAAGGCGTTCGCTTTCACACCATATTATCCAAAAAAAAAACCAACATAGCATTTTTAGCGTCAAATCACAAAATTTAGTACACATAAACCCTAAACCTGAACGCTAAACATCATCATGCACCACCATTATTTCTTCATACATATGTTTTGCCTCTAATATTAGGCACGTAAAAGCATGTTAAAAAATCACTGAAAGAAACACGCGGGTTTCACGAGTATTTGCGGGCTTTACTCTTTGACCCGTTTCTCACTGTGGGGGTGTACATTGATGAGGACAAACCGCGATGAAGCTCGGCCTTGTCCTTGGTAAAGGCTCTTTGGACATCTTCTTTAAGCTCCATAAATCGCGTCCTTTTGATTTCTTGTTCTTCTTCGGTACCCTTCTCGAGGATAAAAAGATCCTGTAGATCGTCCTCCATGAACTTATCCAGAACCTCTGAACAATGAGGGAAATATCGCCTACCCATTTCCACTGCATCCAAAAAAGGCGAAAAACACTTCTTACTAAAAACTCTTTACAAATGGCCGGGCGGTCCGGGTTTAAAAACACTACACATAGGGGTGACAATTTCCAACACTACACGAAGCTAATCAGATTTTGGGTTGTCATATCTAACCTGTTTGATAAACTGGTTGTGTACGGGTTGACTTGTTTAACCCGTTTAATTAAACGGGTCGAACCACTAACCTTCGACCCGCCAACCTGTATTACAACCCACCAACCTGTTGACACCCCTAGTTTTATCTTTGAAAAAAAACATGTCCAATGAATCACAAATGACACCATCTTTTTACAAAAAAAAAAAAGTAAGTTGAAAATATTGGATACAAACTGTTTCAGTTGAAACCAATAAAAAGATGACCTATTTTGACCCAAACCGGCCTGTTTTGCCACTTCTAAATAAGTAGTAGTAAGGATTTGAGGCATACCTGTCCGGGAAAGGGCTTCCATTCTTGAAAGCAATCTTTTGTTCTGCACCAACGGTGTCTCGTTCAAATCCATCTCCCTTAAGTTACCATTTGACCCTTTCGATGCCAATAGACCCGGATACTGTGCAGTCGTTTGGGCATGCGCAATTTCCATTGCTAGTTTCGCTTCTGACGGAAATAACAGTCGAGCAAATGCCACTGTAAAACACATACGACATACAAGCAGACATGTAAACGCCATGCGGATATTTATTAAAAAATAAATCTTATGGCACATTCAGCACATTTGATAAAAAAAACTCACCTCGGTTTTCTAAGTAGAGTAAATTCATATGCAAATCATCAGCCACTGCTGAAGAACACACGGAAACATCGCCTATCATCGGATTCCTCTTAATTTCCCGCTCCAAAACATCGATGCATATACGATCTTTATTTGTTTCTTGCCCGTGTTCAGTTTTCACATAATAATCCTTGGGCCTTGTTCGTCTCCTGCAAATACTAACCGCACTTTGTCCATCAAAAGTAGTATCTGATGCACACGCGCCTTTGCTTAGAATTGAAACAATAAGTGATGGTTCTTTACGCATGGCAGCAACATGAAGCACGGTGTAATCTCGTGAGTTTCTAAGATTAACATCCGCACGGTTTAAGTTAAGAATCTCCTTAGCAACTTCTTGATTACAATACATGACCGCATAATGAAGAGCGCAGGCTTCATCTAACGTGATTTTGGATTCGTCTAAAATCATTTTCACAAGTTCAACATCGTCACAGTCTAATGCTTTGTGTATGCTTTTAATTCTCTTTTCACGTAACACGACTTCTGATTCGACTGTATGTTCGTCATCTTCTTGGATGATGTTATCAACGGATTTGATCATTTGGGTGACTTCAAATGGAAGCTCTTTTTCAATGGAAATAGTATCAAGCTTTGACCTAACCACTCGATCAATGCAACGAGATAAGACGTTTTGCAACTGACAGTGAAAGGCCACAACAAGGATCGGGATCACGTCTTCAACAAGAGCCTTGTCCACAAAGTTGAGAAGACGACGCTACAAAAATAGAACATATAATAATTATTAAATCATAACTGGCAATTGAGTTGCTCTTTTGCTTCAAGATTGACCAAAGCTTTGACTGAAGAAATAAAAGAGCTGTTAAGAAAACTCATCATCATCATCATCATCATCGTACTCAGTATATCCCACCTATAGCAAAGCTAAGGTAGGGTCTGAGGAGGGTGGGATGTAGACAGCCTTACCTCTACCCCGTAGGAATAGAGAGGCTGCTTCCAATGAGACCCCCGGCTCGATTGTGGTTTTGCATCAAGCCTTGGACATAAGGCACATAACACTCAGCAATTGAGACAAACGCCAATTGGTGCATGTACCCCCTTGTCTTTCGGCTATCAACGCCACCACATGATGCCTGATTAACGATCCCCTCTTTTTAACGTTACTTTCACGAAATTAGTAAAATAACGTTAAAAATTAGTGCACTTTTGCTTTTGCCCCCCCGAGCGCCCACACATATATTACATTATATGAGCAGACCGCAAGCGGGGCTCATCACGGAATAAGTAAAATAACGTTAAAAGTAGTGGTATTTCACTTTCGCCCGAGAGCTCCCACTTATACTACACCTATGTGCCTTATGTCCAAGGCTGTTAAGAAAACTAAAATGGTAAAATTTGCGGGTCAGGTTGACCAACCAAACCTTTTGTGTCTATTTTGTTAAGCTTAATGAATAATTTTTTTACTATATACATTATCTAGTCGGGGTGTGACACGAAACTTTTTAGTGGTAACGTAAAAGTATAAAAAGTTGCACAACCTTTTGCAAAACAAGACACAAACCGACAAGGATTTCGTGAGTTTTGGTTTAGTCTAAACAGTTTCAAGTTAGTTTCAAGACAAACCGCGAAGACGTTTAGCTAAACCTTTTGGTTCCGGTTGACCTGGCGGGTTCGCAGGTTAACCCGTTTAATTTTTAATCTTATTTAAAAATGTGTTTTTATGTCTTAACTTAAAATGTTTGGTACTTTATGCAAAACTTTAAAAAGTAAAAGACAAATTGACATCAACTTGTATAACTTAAACATAAATGGTTTATATACATTTGCATTTTTTCGCAGATTTATAATCTTAAGAGTTTTAATATGCAAAAAATAAAACAAAGCAGGTTAAAAAGGTCGTGTTTGTGTCAACCCATGAATATCTGTGTCGTGTTTGGGTTCACATGTTTGACTTGATATCCGGGTTCGTTTTGGGTTCGACCCACCAACCCATGAACAAGACGCATGTAACACCCTTAATTACAGATACTATATAATAAAATTAATGTGAACTTTTGAATTAAGTGTTCTATGAGGTTGTAAGCATTTCAATACACTTGGCGAACTTTTGACCCCTTTCAACACACTTGAGCCACTTGACTTGTTTTCATTTGCCATTCTATAATATTTAAACAACTTGACCCGTTTGATATATAATATGACATAGACCGACCATTACTTAGGTGACTAAGTCAAAAATATCCGTTCTATAAGAAAAGTAAAAAAACTCTAATATCCAAAACCCATAAAGAGAAAGTTTAAAATACAAGACCACTTTATCGTACGATGCGTACGCGAGCATCTCAACCACACATCTGATCTCAATCTAAGCCTTCACTTAAACGCAGTGGCATAATAGTAATTAACCATGCATATTTTCACACGTTATTGCATAATTATGCATGTTATAATACATAATTACGCACGTTATTTGCATAATTACGCATGGGTTGGGTTAACCATAATTACGCACGTTATGTGATGGTCATTGGTCGTGTACCGTCGCACGATAAGGTGGTCTTGTACGTTAACCAGCCTCTATATATAAATATCATGATCGCAAAAGAAAAATCTTTGGAGAAAATACAAGTTTGATAATCAAAGTCCGATGAAGGAACTAGTAAGAGGTATAAAAATAAAACAAACTGAGCAGATTGAACTTTAAAATGGTCAAACGGGTAATTTTTTGCAAAATCCAGTCACAAATGGGGTCATCAAATGTCTTAAGGTCACCAATTATATAGCTAAGTGTTTACAAACTCTTAAATTGTTTTATTACAACATATGAGATGTTGGAACCCAACCAGACCCCCCCCCCCCCCCCCCCCCCCCCCTCCAAAACAATAACTACAAGTCTTCAACTATAAACAATCTTATACATCATTTAATAGTTATATCATATAAATCAATGCATGCTTTTATTTCAAATCTATCACATGTAACTATGTAAGGCACAGGAACAAACAAACATACCTGAAAAAGTGAAAGGCACAGGAACAAACAAACATACCTGAAAAAGTGAAACTAATTCCGGAACTTGAAAAACCGAAGACGCATAAGTCAACTCAACAGCAAAGTTAATAGCAGGCCAACAAGCATCATGAAGACACCCATCATCAACACAAGTTGAAACCTCCGGGGGAGACGCTTTCAGTTTCCCAGTATAAACATAGCTTAAAAACACGAGAAACGCATCATACCCAACGCTCCCATACGGCAACAAATCACTCATGTTATATTTCGGCTTACCATCCGTTTCTACACAACCTTTATTCTTCTTAAACAAATCGCTAAAAAACGTACTTCTAGTGGCTAAAATACACCGATGAATGCCTACAGAAATACCCTCAACAATAACTTCAGCATCGCTGTAATTGCAATCAGATTCAGAACCTGAATCGAATACGAGCTTCTCTAGGTTCGTGCTGAGTCTATTTAAGCCAATGATTTCAATATTCGACCGAGGCTCGGGGATTGAAGGTGGGGGTATGTTGTAGCTAGTTGCGCCGTTAGATATGTGTGAAGATGAGGTGAAGCTTATGGATGATGACGGTTCGGATGAATTCGCCATGGATTTAGTCAAAGTCCCAGGATGATTAGGGGTTTGACTTTATCACAAAAAGGACAAATCATAAACTTTCATAGCTAACAAGAACTCAAAGCAAGAAAGAAACTTTTTTATGATTGAGATGGATTCCCAACATGAAGAAAGATTTGTGAAATGATTGATTTGTAAAAACTACATGAACAAGATTATGGGTTTGACTTTTTTTTTCCCAAAAAGGTCAAAACTTGAACCCAATCCTCAATAAAACATATATATATACAGGCAAGAAAAATTTTCTATGATTCAATTGCAAAACACATATAATGGATCAAATCAAACATTATACATGTACAAGAAAGTACCCAAAAGTCAAAGTCAAACCAAGGGAACCTCAACCTCTGAATAGATTAGAATGAGATATGCAAATACCAAAACATAAATTTGAAACCCACAAACAGCTGGATCTGAATCAACCCATCCAATACAAGAATCTTAATCAACCCCTAATCAAACCCTAATAAAATCTTGAATAACCAAAACCCTAAATACCAAATCTAATCATCTTTTTTCAATTTGTATCAAATACCCACAACAGATAATCACTCAATAAGCAAAACCCATGTGAAAAGATGCATCAAAAACAATATCAAACCAACATATGATGATAACGAAGCTTCAAAGAACCTGCAAAGAAACTTTGGTGCAAGAAAGTGGGAAGGTTCTTGGTAGCAAAAAGAGAGAGGGGTTTTATCGTAATTTGACCAATTGTTTGTCTGCTTGTTAAAAGATTAGGATTGTGGTGAAGCAGTTGAGGTGACGAGGATGATGATGTCAGGGTGGCTTGCCGCGTTTAGCATACGCAGCATATGACATCACTCTCTTGCTTAGATTGGGTTTTAAAACCATTATTAATAATAAATATATATAATTATTGGATTAAATATTAAGCAGTACAATCTTTGTATGAGTTGCAAAAGTGGTCCTTGTAGTAGTCACAAACTTGCAAGATCTAACCGATTAAACATCTCCAAAAGATTAAAATTGTGAATTTGTTAGTATGGGAGCTTCTCTTAGATAGTGTTTGGTATGAGGTAATCAGGGTAGGAATGGAATACTTCATTCAAGAGTAATGAAAATAAGATTGTTTGGTTGGCACATGGAATGTAATCAAGCATTACCTAAGTCATTCCATTCCATCTAAAGTATTCCTGTGACTCTCCCTTCTTTTTTTTCATTCCGTTCTATATTTTATCTATATGTCGATTTTGCCCTCCCCTCCTTTCACTCTATCCATCTTCCCCGAATCATAATCTCACCTGTGTAAAAAAAACCTTCCTCGTCATCTCGGTTCGTCTTCTTCCTCCAAATTACTGGTGTCTTCAAAATTACTATTTTCTTCCATTGTTTCCAAATCCCCCACCCACCTATTTCTTCACAACTTTGGTTTCACTCCGGTTGTTACTCTGCCACTGCATCACACCGCCGTCGTGCTCTCACCGTCTAAATTACTCTTGGAAATTCGAGTGAACTAAACCTCTTATCACCATCGGAACTATCGGCTAGGTGGACCATGGAAAGACCACACCCACCGACGCACTTATCAAGGCCCTAGCCCCCACCGGTGGTGGCATCGCCAAAAGTAGGACAAAATCGACGCCGTGCAGGAAGAACGTCCTCACGGTATCAAAGAAGATAGTATTTTTTTCGTAATCAGTGTTCGATACGTTTGTAAGTTAGATCCCCATTTGAACAATATATTGAAATAGAGGGATCTTGTATGTCTGTTTTTGAAATCCATGTGTTCATACCAAGTTAGTTATGGTGTTTACTCAAAGCTTAATTTAACTTGAAAAAAATTCAATTTACTTGTGTTGAAGAATTTATGCTTTTTGATGTTTTAATTGTGTTTATACGCTGTTGTTTGTTGAATTGGTTCTTCTACCATATATGCTAATTCCAGAAGTTGCTCTTGAGTTTTGAGATTTTGAAGTAAATATTGAATAGCAGAATACAAGTATGAAGTTGAAGTTGTTCTTGGGATTATTGAATTGATCTATTTAAATAATTATAAATATGAAGATTATGATCGTATTATTCTTGTCATATGTCAGTGAAAATGTGAAATAGTCAAAATTTATAAAATCATATAAATGATTTTATATATTACCTATACATGTAAGGCATGGGTATTTTCGATATTTATAATATTTCATTCCTTTCCTGCATGTATAACCAAACATGACAGTGGAATGGTAATGTTCCATTTCTTTCTCTTCTCCATTCCATTACCCCGTTCATTCCATTCTCTCGTCAATTCCATTACCTCATACCAAACAGGCCGTTGGCTGGCATAGGGATAGGATTAGTAAAGTATATGTACCCATATTCATATCGGTACTGAAAATACCGGTACCGAATTTGAATAAAACTGGGTATTAAATACCGTACCAAATATTTTGGTACGGTACCCGCTTTAATACCATTTTGTTTTTATTTAGTTTTGAGCACTTGTACGGTTACTAAATAGGTAAAATTGACACGAGTACCAATATAGTACGAGTACCAATACGATATAGGTATCATATAGGTAAGATTAATACGAGTATTATAAATACCATAATACGAAATAAAACATAATATAAAAAACTTTGAGTAAACTGCGAAAATGGTCCCTGAGGTTTGGTCATTTTTGCCACTCTAGTCCAAAACTCAAACTTTTTGAATCTGGGTCCTTGTGATTTCAATTCTGTTGACATTTTCATTCAAAAGCAAAAACTGGTCAGATTTTTCAGTTAGCATCCAACTTTTTGCTCTTTTTCCTCCCTTTTAATGAAGGGTAAAATTACCAGATTTTTTTTTAATTTGTTATAATAAAACGTTAAAAGACCAGTTTGCCCTTCATTAAAAGGGAAGAAAAAGACAATAAAGCGCTGGATGTTAACTGAAAATTTTGACCAGATTTTGATTTTGGATGAAAATGGCAACAAAATTGAAACCACAGGGACCCAAATTCAAAAGGTTTGAGTTTTGGACTAAAATGGCAAAAGTGACCAAACCTCAGGGACCATTTTGGTAGTTTACTCAAAAAACTTTTAAAGATATATATAAAATTCGGTACTAGTACCCGTTTTTTACTTGTACCCGTACCAATACTGAGAGTACTGAATACCAAAATCAATAAACTTGAGTACCGATACATGTACCGAATACCTAAAATTGGTACGGGTACGGTACGGGTATTTAGGGGAAAAAAGCCCATCCCTAGTTTGGCAACTTTTGAATGGTTAAGTGCTGAACCGGTAAGAGGTCTGAACCATTAAGTGCTGAACCGGTAAAAGGTCTGAACCGTTAAGAACTAGTATAACGCTTAATCATTCAGTGGCAAATTTCTGAGCATTTCTATCACACCCCGATATTTCCACATAATCCGATGGGCCCGGTGGGGAGTATCGTGACGTAGTTGATATCATTATAGACAATTAAACACAGTTATAGCACAGCGGAAGTCTTGGAAGGAAATTACTATTACAAACCGAATGTTCAAAGTTCGAAATAATAAATATACAGACGGTTGTAGAAACGGATCCACATGCGGATTTAAATAATATAAAAACGAAGTTTAATAGACTTTAAGGCATCTAAGGACTTGCAAGATCCTCTATTAGATACCAAGCCTATTTGCCTGTAGTACCTGTCATTTAGTCTTTCGAAAATACGTCAGTTTACACTAGTAAATACAATTAACTGACTCATTTGAAAATGTTTAAGAAAATTGGTTTAAGTGCCCAAGGCACGTAAAATTCTTTTATAACTTGGGACAATTACATTTATAATCTTGTATACAGATTTACATGTTTGTCATACATATGGGGCCCAGTATAGAAACCGAGACATGATTAACCGACACACCACTTTTATAAACCACAAAGGAGTTATCCCCAACTTGTGGGTAATTTATATTTTAGCATTTGCATCTGACGGGTGTATGCCTACACCCCGTGCATAAGTTGTGGCCATTTGCAATTTAAATGAGCCGAGGATATCTAGGACACGGCCGCATTAACCCTCAATGTTTTTGTTATCAAACAATACGGATTAAAACGGGTTATGCGGATTTGTTAGTCACAATCCGACCAATTGATCCCATACCCTACCAAGCGTTAATAATTTACCGTATCCCAAGCCCGTATAACGGAAAATAAGTTAAAAGTATTTACCTGAGTTATAACTTTGATTATAATGCAAGAGTTAACTACTCGGCCGTATGATTTACTTAGACTTGTGAAGGTAGCTTTTACTGGGGCTTCCTAGTCTGGAATGAAAGTAATATTAACCTATTAGAATGTTAATGGGTCCTATTTAAGTCGTAGACTTAGACCGGTTAGCTTAAAGAACGGTTTACGGTATGATACGCTAGATTAAGCGATGACCGGAATGGAATGTAAATTAGACCCAACAACTATGGAGACTTGTATAATATGGGTAAACTAAATACATTCTGGATTTAGAAGTTTAAATGATAAGGTTAAACCCGTTTCAGTTAATTTATGCAAACTAGTCACATAAGTCGAACCGAATGGGTATAAGTGTTAACGGGTAACTGAATGGGTCATATACAAGTTCCATATGTTATTATGCTTACAATATGTTATGAAATCAGTAGGATATCAACATCTATGCCCATAAGGTTTTAAAACCGAATTAAGCCTCAAAATGGCATTTTGGTCATTTTATGGTTTATAAAAGGAGCTTGCATGTAAACTGAAGTTTTGGTCATAAACATTCTGTAAAAATATTTAATTTAAGATTTTATATCAGTAGAATATCAAACATATGTGTGATTTATGCTTTATGGCCAAACTATGCACCGTAGGGGTATTTTGGTCATTTCACACATAGTTTTAGGGACTTATATGGGATTATGAGTTCATGACTTATACATACTATAAAAATATTTAAAATAGTTTATAAAATTAGTAGGTAACAAGTATTGGGTGCTAAATATGGTTTAGAACCATACTATGCACCTAAATAGAGTAAAAGTTGTTAAATGACGATAGTTTCAAAGTTTAAGTAATTATGAGGTTATGACCATCTTTGAATAGTCAAAATATTTTATTTACCATAACATATCAGTATAAAAAAGGTTTTGCATGTATATTATGCTTAAAATCCAATTTATGTGTAAAAATGGCATTATTGTCATTTAGTAACATTATACGAGGACATGTGCATAAACTCAGTAAGTAATCTGACTTGACATCCCAATTAATCCTAAATATGATATCATAACAGTAGGTAATGAGTTTTTATGTTAAATTATGTTCAAAACTCATTTTATATGAAAAAGGCATTTTAGTCCTTTTAAAAGCTTAAATTTCGATTAATTAGGCACACTCCGTTTATGACCAGTTTATAAATATCAAAATATGCTAAACATGTTAACATATCAGAATGTAATTCACTTGCATGCTTCATTATGTTTAAAATCTCATTTTTGAACAAAAGGGCAATATAGTCAACATTAAGCATAATAACGGAAACAAGTAAACGAACTCAGATTATTATGTGACCATGTAATATAACCTCAGAGGGTTATACTACAACATAATATGGCCACAAAGGAATCTTAATACATAAGTAAACTATCACACCCCGATATTTCCACATTTTACCGGTGGGCCCGGCGGGGAGTATCGTGACGTAGTTAATATAATCATTGTCAAATATACACAGATTATAGCACAGTGGAAGTCTTGGTAGAAATTACTATTACAAACCGAAAGTGTAAAGTACGAATAAAAGAATATACAGACGGTTGTAAAGAAAGGATCCACAGGCAGATCAAAATATAATACAAAACATGTTCAACAGACTTAAGGCAATACGAACTTGCAAGATTCTCTATTCAATGCCCAGAAGCTCCCAGCCAATTACGAGTAGTACCTGCCACTTAGTCTTTTGAAAATACGTCAGTTTACACTGGTAAATATAATTAACCGACTCATTTGAAAAGTGTTTATAAAATTATTTTAGATGCACATGGCACAAATACTCTTTATAACTTGTGACAATTATATAAAAATAATCTTGTATCAGATTCGCATGTTTGTCGTACGTTCAGGGCCCGGGATAGAAGCCGGGACATGATTAATAGACACACCACTAATATAAACCCACAAGGAGTTATCCCCAACAAGTGGGTATATCTTTTTACATAAGCAACTGTCAGGTGTATGCCTACACCCCGTGCTTAAGTCGTGGCCATTTACAAATGAAATGAGCCGAGGATATCCAGGACACCGTCATATTAACCCTCAAATGTTTATGTTATCAAACAAAACAGATTAAAATGGGTTATGTAATTTATTAATCACAATCCGATTAAATGATTCCATACCCGACCAAGCGGTAACATATTACCGTATGCCAAGCCCGTATAAGGGAAAATAAGTTAAAAGTATTTACCTGAGCTTTTAAATGCAAAATTTATCTACTCAGCCGTATAATTTACTCAAACTAGTGCAAGTAGTTTTTACCGGGGCTCCTAATCTAGAACGAAGGTTTTATTAACCAATTAGATTACTAACGGGTCTTATTTAAGTTGTGGACTTAGACCGGTTAGTTTAAGAAAAATTTTACGGTACGAAACGCTAGATTAAGCGATGACCGGAATGGAATGTAATTTAGACCCAACAAGTATGAAGACTTGTATAATATGGGTAAACTAAATACATTCTGGATTTTGAAGTAAAAATGATAAGGTTTAACTCGATTCGGTAAACTAGTTACGTAAGCCTAACCGTACGCGTATAAGCGATAACGAGTAACCGGATAAGTCACGAACAAGCTCTATATGCGAATATACTTTAAACAAGTTATAATATCAGTAGGATATCAACTTGTATGCCCGCTAAGGTTTTAAAATCAAACTATGCCTCATAAGGGTGTTTTGGTCAATTTATGATGTATAAAAGAAACTTATGTACAATCTGATGTTACGACCATAAACATTCTGTAAAAATACTTTATCTATGATATAATATCAGTATGATATTAAACATATGTGTGTTTTATAGTTTAAAACCAATCTATGCTCCGTAGGGACATTTTGGTAATTTCACACATCGTTTTGAAGGCTAATTTAGGAATCTGAGTTTATAACATATACCTATGTAAGAATATTAAAAACGATTTACAAAGTCAGTAGCTATCAAGTCTTGGTTGGTAGTTATGGTTTAAAACCATACTACGCGCCGAAATGGCGTTAAAGTCGCTAAATGACGATATTTGCGATCTTTTAGGAAAACTGATGTTATGATCAGATTTATATGATCAAAATATGTTAATTAATATAAAATATCAATAAATAAAAGGTTTGAGGGATTAACACCTACCTAACTACGATCACTTAGCCACGTTCGTTGTGAACAATGTCTTGGCCATACAAGGTCTAACTAAGAGTCAAAGTGTTTATCGTAAACGTTTGACTTTTCAGTCTTTAAAAGCCAAACAAAGTAACTAGCCATGAAAGGAGTACTTACAAGTGGTCCTATGGACTGAAAAGAACACAAAGGAGGTTCCAAAATGTTCAGGATCCTCCAGAATTGAGAAGATAGCAAGAAAGGAATGAAGGTGTAAGTTGAATGAAGGATTTCATGGCCTATTTATAGTGTTTTGGATTAGTTTAGATGATTGCCATGTGTCTAGGGTTTCTTAGGATCAATACAAGTGTCTAACAGGTGTCCAAAACAAGCAACAAGCCCCTAGATTCGGATTATGTGAGATAAGGCAGCAAACCAGGGCTGCACATAAATTTTCTGTTGCTGGTAAGTGTATAGGGACCGTATGGTCCTGTATACGGTCCGTAAGGACCTGGACATCACACATAAACTTTCATTTGTTGTCACTTTTGGCCCCTGCACTTCCAAACTCTCACGTAACGATGTTTTTAGTCCACAAGGCCTTGTATTTCCATTATTAGGCACATACAAGAGTATAACCATGCATCATTAAATTCTCTATTCGTTAAAAGGGTTAGTCAGAGGTATAGTTTGACATATTGATGCTTTTACCCCTTTAATTTGCGAACTTGTGCTTTTTATCGCGAAATGGCATAAAAGCCTTTCAAGATCAATAACAAGCATTCCCAAGAGTATGATGGAACATTACGACACTCCAGTTCACTTCGGTTTGCTTAAATGGTCGCTCAGAGGTGTAGTTTTAGAGTTTGACGCTTTTGGCCCCTTTAACGCGCAAACTTGCGCGTATTATCGTTTTATCGCGTCAAATCCCTATGTTACCTATATTGGGCATTTCCGAGAGTATTATCAAACATCACGATGCTTCGGGTTCGTTAAAAGGTCACTCGGAGGTAAGAATTAACATGTTGACACTTTTAACCCTTTTAACGCACAAACTAGTGTGTATTATCATTTATCGTCATTAAAGCTCTATATGGCCAATATTATGTATTCCCCAGAATACAATCAGACATTATAACACTCCGGGTTTGTTAAAAGGTCACTCAGAGGTAAGAATTAACATATTGATGCTTTTAACCCTTCGTCGCGCAAACTTTTAATTAATTACGCAAATGGTTTCGATTATTCAACAAGTGACTTAATATGAGAGTACGGATACCGTGTAAGGTTATTCAAAGGCTTAGTTTAAGCATGTTGACACCTTTAGTCCTTCCATATTCAAAGTTTTTGATTTTTCACAAAATTCGTCCCTAATAGTCAACGTTTGACTTCATTAGGGTTTAGCACACATGTTAACACATCATTGGACGTGATTTTACGAGGTGTTACATCCTCACCCCCTTAAAATAAATCTCAACCTCAAGATTTGCTCAAGAGATAGGAGTAGTTTCTGTCGTATATCGGACTTAACCTCTACAACATATTAGGGGCCTCTATGGCCCTCCCAATTGATCTATACAATAGATACATGCTTTCTTTTTGGAGCTTCTTAATTAGTCGATCCTTAATCGATACTGGTTTCTTAACAAACCATAAGTTTTCATTAACCTGCATATCGTTATGTGATAATGTTATTGACTTAACGGCTTGACATATCCTGAAATCACAAGTGTAGAACACATTGTGAATATTATCAAGTTCTTTAGGTAAGTTTTAGCTTATAGGATACCGATCTTGACATATCCGATTTTATCAAATGGTAATATATATTTAGAGTCTAACTTGCCTGTTGCATCAAAATGCAGCACCTTTCTAGGGTGATACCTTCTGTTGAATCTTGTTCCTTACTAAGGGCTTAAGAGGTTTGCGACTCTCATCAACATTGATTTTCTACCGGGTTCTGGTAGCTTTCAGATAAACATGGGTTTGTATGATCTTATCCGTTGACTCTAGGGTAATTTCAGATCCTAATAATTGGAATTACCAAACTTCTGTCCAATAAACAGACGTTTTTGACTGTTCATCTATACAAGGTCTCCAGTGGAGCAGCCTTGATGCATATATACTAATTATTAGTTATATGAGAGCTTATTTAAGGTGAGATAGTCATTCCAACTACTACTTAAACCAATATTAAAGAATAGCTAACCTCATGGTTAGTCGAATAAGTCGATGATCCTGGGCAGCTGATAACAATTCTCAATCGTTACCTAAATAAGGTTGCGGTAATCAATGCATAAGCACAATGAACAGTTTTTCTTAAATAATAATATCGGAGCTCTCAGAATGATGAGCTAGGCTTTATGAATCTTTCTCTTAAAACTCATTTGATTGGGGTCTCAATCCTTTCCTTATTGTCAGTGCTAACTGATATGGAGCTCTTATAATAATTGCAACCCTAGGTGGGATGTTAATCTTAACTCTACTCGCCTTACATGAGGTAAACAAGGTAGTTCTTTAGATAAGACAATTAAGACACACCGAGATGACAGAGATATTCTAAATCTCAGGCTCCAGTTCATCTATCGCTGTCCGTGCCATATAAATGACACATTTTCTTTATGAATGCTTGGATACCTTATGTCACACCCCAACCGATGGCGGAAACATCGGGGCATGGCACTGAGCGAAACAGATTGTCCAGAAGTTTCCATAACAATTATCATTACTATTCAATTTAAAATAACATGTCCCATACCATGTCTCAAACAGTAAACAAATTATTACAGATAAAGTCTAGGCAAATCATTCTGTTCCGACAACTCAGATTTAAATAGAGCAATTGTTTATCTGCTTCTAGAGACCCTTGTTTCAATTACTACAGACAACTATTTGTTGGGCTCTAAAGCTTTATTCTAGCTTCGATTTCCTACCAGGTGTGCATCCTAAGCACCTATCACAGACGTTAAAATAAAGTCAATACATAAAATGTAAAGGTGAGCATACAAGTTTGATAATAACATATAAAGTTCGAATTCGTTTACGCATAACCAGCACGTACACATAGTGAAATGAAACACGTTAGTTATCGACATAGATCCATCGATACCAATGACTGCGGGTTGACTGCCAAATGCAGTTCGCAATACATGATTACCACCATAATCCATGCAAGTAATTGTCCTTAACAACCCCCGTGTGAACGGGTGCTGAGTCCAAACTATAGTACTATCGTTGCTAAGGCAGGTAGACAACATTCCATGTGTAAACATAACAAACAAGCATTCATAAGCCACGTATAACATGCATTAACGGTTAGCGTTCAAATAGTATTGAGTAGTGTGTTTGATGTGATTTGAATAGTTGTAACGTATGTAACACCCAAAAGTGCATAAAGCAAAAAGGGATCGAGTATACTCACAGCGGTTGATGGATTGAAGGGAGCGCTTAGTGAGTAGGGTTAGCCTGAATAGTTTGATAGCATAATAATAAGCGACGCGTAAAACGGAAAACAAGTGGTGGAGAGTCAGACAGCTGGTGATCGGATGGTAGTTCGATCGGACGACTGACCGTTCGGTTGACAGTCCGTTCGGACCGCTGTCCGGTCGGTCGGTAGGCCGATCGGATGGCTGTTCGAGTGGATTGTTTCTTCCTTTGAGAAGGATGTGTTTGTGTATGATGGTTTGACTGTTGAAGTTTTCGATGTAGCATTTGAAAACATTGAAGTATCTTTACCCTTCAGGTCGGTCGATCGGACGGCTGTTCGATCGGCCGGCAACCTGATTAGTTAGGTATTTTTAGCAAGACAGGTTCTCAGCAAAGTGTCACCTGATCGGACGGATGTTCGATCGGGTGGCACTCTTAGTGCATCGAGCATGTTGAAAAATCGATTAAGTGTTGAAGTATAGTATCTCATGATCCGAAGAGTAATCCAATCGGACAGTAGTCCGATCGAACAGCAGTTCGTTCAATACTAGTCCTCAAAATAAATTGATTAAGTGTGGGACCATGTGTTAACCGATCGGCTGGCCAGTCGATCGGCTGACTGTCCGATCGGCTGGCTGTCCGTTCGGACAGCAGTCCGATCGGTCAGCATCCTGACCTGATCAGCCTATTCGTCTAACACTTGGTTGTTCTGATTGTTTGTCGTTTTATTGAGGTATTTTGACAACGAGTCAAACCATAGATCCCTCGTCCTTACTTGGTTCCCCTGGTCGGACAGAAATCACCCAAATCCGACCGGTGAACTATTCGGAATAGAGTTTAACGTTTAACCCGAAATCGGTTAACCTCGTGGATAGAATCTGGATCTTGAGCCATGCAACCACCGGAGTGATTTGTAAGCAGGCACAGGCTCCGTTTCTATCGGTTTGAAGGCATTGAGTGAAAAAGAGTTGAAAGAAAGTTGGAAAATCCATCTTTCAATCCTTTTCACCGTGTACATGTTTAGATTTATGAAAGATCTTTGTTTGTTTATGTGGAAATCAGCTAGATACAAGTTATTCTTGGTGGATTGAGGCCAAAACATGAAGTTCTTCAAGAACCCATGATGACATCATCCTAGAACACTTGAATCTTGATGATTTCACGGTTAAAAGTTAAGATTTGAAAGATAGAAAGATGTAGGAGTGCGTGTAGATCAAGAAAGTACAAGATTCAGGACAAAATCTTACCGAAATCGAGAGGAATCTGAGAAAAGGATGAGCTAAGCGTGCTGGTCGGACAGAGGTTTCCAAAAGTGGAATGGATGACAATGACAGGGGTATTTATAGGATGCCAAATGAGGAAGGTGCTGGCCAATCGGCCAGGCAGCTTGATCAGACAGCCTGTCCGATCGGACAACAGTCCGATCGGCTGGCTGTTCGATCGGCTGGTAGCCTGATCGATCAGCTGCACGTTTCGAGTGTTCGGTGCGACGATTTTTGATATTTCGATTTCGGTTACGAGCGGTTCGATACGATAGGGTTTCCTCGTCAAATTACTTTTAATCCCAACCACTCATATCTCGCACTATCCCTTCTCCACTAATTATCATAGTTCGATTGTGATCCGAGTTCGATGTCGATTGAGTTCGATTGCATTTCGAGTTTCGATTGATTTCCACAACATACAAAATTTAAACATGCGCAGGTAACACGTAAGGCACACACACACATGTATAACAATATTCCAAATGCGTATTTCAAGTTGAGATTTGATTCGATGTCGATTGGATTAGTTAGCTTTATCGCATTGTTACTTCCTATAATTCACAGTCGTGGGTCGATTAGATTGCGAATAACACACGTCGATTATTGTAATTATTGACACTTACTCCACATAATACAGCTAAATTAAACACGCAAAAGAAATTCACTACAAGTCAAGTTGCGCGAAATCGATCGTTGACTTTGACCTTGACTTTGACTTCCCGAAAACACGGGGTGTTACACCTTAAATAGTGACACTTATTTGGATGTTTCTATACTGGATATCTTCTTTGAATACCATTAGCTGACTTTAGTACAATATGACAATTGGGATATCTTAGTGGTTCCATGCATTAAACCTCCATACTGATCAAGCATGGAAGCAATCTATGGGACACACTAGGATACGCTAATCTTCATATGGCGCTTTTATCAAGCATAGTCTGGCATTCGTAGTTGATAGAAATCAATGAGATAACAAAATAAAATAACATATATTGTTGTACTCTATCTGGAGAAAGAGTACGTTAGATTTTATGGATGGATATTTTCTGACAAGAATAGGAGAAATGATTCCTATGATTTTCGTCGGCAAGTTTTACCTTATACTTAATATCTGGAGTTATTATGGGAAAATTCTAAAAGTTTTCTAAGCTTATGATCCATGAAAGACTTAGTAGTACCTGAATCAAAACAGAATTCTTAGCAATAATATCATTGATTCACGATAAGGGATGTACCTGGTGTCATTATTGATATGAACTGCCTCTGGCATTCATCAGGAGGGTTTAGGCGCCTCCATTCTTAGTCTTTCTATACTTAACTATACCCTATTTGACAGTTTTAGGGCAGTTAGTCCTGATGTGGCCTTTCTCGCCACAGCCGAAACAGACTGCATTCCTTATGTCCTTACATTCGTGGGACTGATGACCAGTTCTTTTACAGACGCCACACTGCTTTGGCCTTTGTTCTATTCGACACTGTCCCCAGTGTCTTTTATAGCAGGTCTTGCATACAGGCTTTTTATTGGACTTTTGTTGGTTCATATTGAATCCAGACTTCCCCTTTTTTCTTAGATTTCTGGGAGTTATCCTCCTCCCTTATCCTTTTTGGTTCATCCTTCGTATTTGAAGCATGAACACAACTTTTCTCATGAGCAAAGGAGTGTGGTTTTAAATGGGATTTGGAGCAAGTAGCATCGGGCTCTTTGAACTTTTTCATGACCTTTCTCATAACTTTTCCAATAGCTGCGTCAATCACAGCTTGGAGATTAACTTCGTTAACATTGAGGTTCATATATATAGCATTCTTAGCATTTGTCGCATCATTAATATCACGACTGTTGGTTGTCTTATCCGAGTTTGCCATACTCGAGACTTGGTCCTAAACACCAAATGAAACAATTACTTAGTTGCATTCTAACAGCTAGTCATCATCTTGACGACCTAACATACATTAGCCGTGGTATCATTAAAACATATAGGCTAATAGGGTATGAACGTTCCTAATAAATGTTATTTGAATGTATATCAATTACATTTAGCCTAGGCCACAAAAGGACCATCAATGGCATTTAGGGTTTGGACCTAGTCCATTACCTTTTTGACAGGGGATCAAGATGTCACAACTGTCTTTATTATATTGATGATTTTTGGATAGCTCAAAGGCTCGCCACAAGGACTTTTAAATATGGAACATAATTCCGTCATGGAGGACACATAAATATAGTGCATAGCTTTGCCACGAAGGACATTAATAGCCATATGGCACGAAGGCCTTGTCGCGAAGGATATACAAGACATGGCACATAAGGCCTGCCACGGAGGGCATTAAGAGATATGGCACAAAGGCCTGATCACAAAGGACGTTATATATTTAAGTCGCAATCTTATTTGATCAGGGACTTTAAGGTTTGAACATAGTTCTTCACCTTTGGGCAGAGAGTCATAGACTACATCCGTCTTTGCTTTGAATTACGATTTATTTTGCCACATAGGCAAATCAATGGACATTACTAATGGATGTTTATACATATATATATATATATATAATTATTGTAATTAAGGATATTAGTCATGAATTGCCTATCACCTTGGACGGTAAACCATAACGGTCACATTTGTCAATGTCACTAATGGACAATATAGTATATAGCCCGTGGGCGAAACATCACTAAAGGATGTTAAATAATGTGATCATCGTATTAGATGATATTAGTCATGATCTATTGATCTTTTAGTCTATGAGGCTTGGACATAGTCCAACATTTTTAGACAGGGGGTCGTGGACCACAACTGTCCTTGTCTTATAGGACAACAAATTTAGCCCATAGGCACTTCATCACTAACAGATGTTTATATTTTGATCATCACATTGGTGATGCTTGCCATGATCTAATTCAATCATATAGGATTTAAGGCTTGGACATAGTCCAAATACCTTGACGGATGGTGTGGTTTCTCAAGTCACACTGCCAGGAGTGTTAACATGTTCTTAGATGTTAACAAGGATTAATTGTCTTAAAAGGGTTTTACCATCATAGCATGTCTGTATTGACATATTAGCTAGGTTATACCATTAAGAAGATCTTTTGAAATTATTTACCAGATCAATAAAGTTCGAATAAAATCGATACAATTGTTTGATAAAGGACGATATGAATACCTATATAAAATTTTCAAGGCTTCCCATAAATCATTAGGAAATTTACAGCAGTGCCTTAATCAGGACTTTTAGTATCTTATTTGTCCACAGAGGACTAAAAGGAAAAAAAATATAAGTCCGTATAAGGACTATAAGATATTATAAGTCCATATAGGGGCTATATTGAAACAATTTGCCCACGAAGGGACTACAATGAAATGCCATGTCTATAAAGGGACAATAATGAAATATCATGCCCGCCAAGGGACTATAGTGAAATCTCGTGTCCACAAAGGAAGCATTTCAAAATATCATATCCCCAAAGGGATTTTAATGAAATAATATTTCCACAGAAGGACTGTATTGATATAGCATGCGCACAAAAGGACTTTGCTGAACAAATTCCCTCACATGGACCTAAATAAAAATATGTTCATTAGGGAATTATAATAAACAAACGTCCACACAGGGACTATACAAAAGAGATGGGTCCTTATAGGGACTTTGAAGCGGTACCAGTCTATGCGGGAACTGAAAGAAAATATAAGTCCACATAGGGACTATAAGGTATGTCAACATTGGGACTATAGTGAAATGATATTTCCTCGAAAAGACTATGATGAATTATTATATTCGCCAGGGGACTTTGATGAAATAACATGTCCACAAAATATTTTAATGAAACAACATGTTTACAAAAAGATTTTATTGAAATAACATGTCCATGTAAGGACTATAATGGAGTATAATGTCCATGAAAGGACTATTTTGAAGTATGATGCCCAAGAAGGGACTATTATTGAAATATAATGTCCACAAATGGATTATATTGAAACATAATGTCCTCGAAGGGACTATATTGAAATATAATGTCCTCGAAGGGACTACGATAGACAGGCGTATATATAGACTCTTAATAGAGGGGTAGGTCTACAAGGTCTATGATGAATTAATATGTCCACAAAGGACTACAATAATCAAATGCCCATTCAGGGACTTAAAGGAAAATGAATTATAATGGAAGAAGGGTTTATCTAATGTATTCCTTGCTTTATTCCGATGGTTTCTCTTCTTTGTTTACCATACGCGGTAGTGACACTGAATAGTTCAGTGAATAAAATAAATATTCCAATTCAGGATTCGTTGCTAGAAGTAGGATCCAAGGATTTAATGATTAGAAAATTTGAAATTGGATCACGGATTGAAGTTTGACAAGCATAGTCCAAGTTTGGAATTTCAAAACTTGGAGATAAGAAATAGTGATCATTGGCATTTACTGGTATCATCTTTAATACGGGAGCTTCAGGGACCTTCTTGTATGGACTCCGAAGTCTGATTAAAAGTTTCAATAGGTTTTGGTTTTGGAGAATAGGTCCATAAAGGTTTTCTTTCAAACCGGTCGCATGCCTTCCCTAGTTGTGGTACGAAGCTTGGCATTTCATGGCTTCGGATGTGGGGAATTTCTATCAATTGCTTCTTTGCTTGGCGACATATTCAAAACACATAAAATCAAAAACAATGTTTACTTAATAGGGATGAGAGCATTCCTATGTTAAGTCTAACTCAGAAGGTCTACAGAATATGCTACTGTGTCATTTGAGATTAAACATTAAAGACTAGTGTTTAATTCACTCAAACATTGGCTTGGTTCTGATACCAACCTGTCACACCCCGATATTTCCACGTTTTACCGGTGAGCCCGGCGGGGAGTATCGTGACGTAGTTGATATCATCATTGTCAAATATACATAGATTATAGCACAACGGAAGTCTTGGTAGAAATTACTATTACAAACCGAAAGTGTAAAGTACGAATAAAAGAATATACAGACTGTTGTAAAGAAAGGATCCACATGCGGATCTAAATATAATATTATACAAAACATGTTCAACAGACTTAAGGCATTACGAACTTGCAAGATTCTCTATTCAACGCCCAGAAGCCCCCAGCCAATTACGAGTATTACCTGGCAGTTAGCCTTGTGAAAATACGTCAGTGTACACTGGTAAATATAACTAACCAACTCATTTGAAAAGTGTTTATAAAATTATTTTAGATGCACATGGCACAAATACTCTTTATAACTTGGGACAATTATATAAAAATAATCTTGTATCAGATTCACATGTTTGTCGTACGTTCAAGGCCCGGGATAGAAGCCGAGACATGATTAATTGACACACCACTAATATAAACCCACAAGGAGTTATCCCCAACAAGTGGGTATATCTTTTTACATACGCAACTGTCAGGTGTATGTCTACACCCTGTGCTTAAGTCGTGGCCATTTACAAATGAAATGAGCCGAGGATATCCAGGACACGGTCATATTAACCCTCAAATGTTTATATTATCAAACAAAACAGATTAAAACGGGTTATGTAATTTATTAATCACAATCCGATTAAATGATTCCATACCCGACCAAGCGGTAACATATTACCGTATCCCAAGCCCGTATAAGGGAAAATAAGTTAAAAGTATTTACCTGAGCTTTTAAATGTAAAATTTATCTACTCAGCCGTATAATGTACTCAAACTAGTGCAAGTAGCTTTTACCGGGGCTCCTAATCTGGAACGAATGTTTTATTAACCTATTAGATTACTAACAGGTCTTATTTAAGTTGTGGACTTAGACCGGTTAGTTTAAGAAAAAGTTTACGGTACGAAACGCTAGATTAAGCGATGACAGGAATGGAATGTAATTTAGACCCAACAAGTATGAAGACTTGTATAACATGGGTAAACTAAATACATTCTGGATTTTTAAGTAAAAATGATAAGGTTTAACTCGTTTCGGTAAACTTACGTAAACTAGTTACGTAAGCCTATAAGCGATAACGAGTAACCGGATAAGTCACGAACAAGTTTGTAAACTAGTTACGTAAGCCTATAAGCTATAAACTAGTTACGTAAGCCTATAAGCGATAAGTGTAAACTAGTTACGTAAGCCAATAAGCGATAAACAAGTTTGTAAACTAGTTACGTAAGCCTATAAGCGATAAGCGTAAACTAGTTACGTAAGCCTATAAGCGATAAACTAGTTTGTAAACTTATGATAAGGTTTAACCCGTACGCGTATAAGCGATAACGAGTAACCGGATAAGTCACGAACAAGTTCCATATGCCAATATACTTTAAACAAGTTATAATATCAGTAGGATATCAACTTGTATGCCAGCTAAGGTTTTAAAATCAAACTATGCCTCATAAGGGCGTTTTGGTCAATTTATGATGTATAAAAGAAACTTATGTACAATATGATGTTATGACCATAAACATTCTGTAAAAATATTTTATCTATGATATAATATCAGTATGATATTAAACATATGTGTGTTTTATAGTTTAAAACCAATCTATGCTCCGTAGGGGCATTTTGGTAATTTCACGCATCGTTTTGAAGGCTAATTTGGGAATCTGAGTTTATAACATATACCTATGTAAAAATATTAAAAACGATTTACAAATTCAGTAGCTATCAAGTCTTGTTTGGTAGTTATGGTTTAAAACCGTACTACGAGCCAAAATGGCGTTAAAGTCGCTAAATGACGATATTTGCGATCTTTTAGGAAAACTGATGTTATGATAAAAAAATACGATCAAAATATGTTAATTAATATAACATATCTGTAAATAAAAGGTTTTGTTCGAAAATCATGCTTTTAAATCATTTTAAGTGCAAAAAGGGCATTATCGTCATTTAAGGACATAATTCAAGAACGTATGCGAAAACTCAATTTGTAAACTGAATGGACATCCTAAATTATCCTAATTACGATATTTTATCAGTAGGAAATGAGTTTGTTATGAAAAATTATGCTTAAAACCGATCTATGCGCCGAAAGGGCATTTTAGTCAATTTTAAGCACAATTTACGATATTATATGCAAACTCAATTTATGATCAGGTTCGTAACATTGATATATGTTAAACATGCTAACATATCAGTACCTAAATTATTTGAATGCTTATTGGTGTCTAAAACCTTATTTTTGTTAAAGAGGGCATAACGGTCAAATTACGGCATATTAATGGAACTTGCATAAAATTCAGATTTCTAATACGATTATGTAATATAACCTTATAGGGGTTATGCTACATAATAAATAATATGATCCTAACAGAACCTAAAATCAGTAGTAAACTAATCTAATTCGGTTCATAATCGAAAGTCAACGCAGAAGTCAAACTTCTCGACTTTCGGTTGTGAACCGACCCTAACATTGGAATTGACGATCCGACCATGTTTACACATGTTCTAATAATTATTACCAAGTTGTTTAAATGATAAAACATATTTTAGAATACTTTTAAACTCATATCGCAATTATTTCGAAAACTGGCCCGTTGATTTTTTTAAAACAATATTATGTTGACTCTTCAATTGACCAAGCAAACATGATTATTAGGAGTTGCCCTTTTGATGGATTAACACCTACCTAACTACGATCACGTAGCCAAGCTCATTGTGAACAATGGCTTAACCATACAAGGTCTAACTAAGAGTCAAAGCGTTTATCGTAAACGCTTGACTTTTCGGTCTTTAAAAGCCAAACAAAAGAACAAGCCATGAAAGGAGCACTTATAAGTGGTCCTATGGACTGAAAAGAACTCAAATGAGGTTCCAAAATGTTCAGGATCCTCCAGAATTGAGAAGATAGCAAGAAAGGAACGAAGGTGTAAGTTGAATGAAGGATTTCATGGCCTATTTATAGTGTTTTGGATTAGTTTAGATGATTGCCATGTGTCTAGGGGTTTCTTAGGATCAATACAAGTGTCTAACAGGTGTCCAAAACAAGCAACAAGCCCCTAGATTCGGATTATGTGAGATAAGGCAGCAAACCAGTGCTGCACACAAATTTTCTATTGCTGGTAAGAGTATACGGACCGTATGGTCCTGTATACGGTCTGTAAGGACCTGGACAACACACATAAACTTTCATTTGTTGTCACTTTTGGCCCCTGCACTTCCAAACTCTCGCGTAACGATGTTTTTAGTACACAAGGCCTTGTATTTCCAATATTAGGCACATCCAAGAGTATAACCATGCATTATAAACTTCTCTATTCGTTAAAAGGGTCAGTCAGAGGTATAGTTTGACATATTGACGCTTTTACCCCTTTAATTTGCGAACTTGTGCTTTTTATCGCGAAATGGCATAAATGCCTTTCAAGATGCTTCGGGTTCGTTAAAAGGTCACTCGGAGGTAAGAATTAACATGTTGACACTTTTAACCCTTTTAACGCACAAACTAGTGCGTATTATCATTTATCGTCATTAAAGCTCTATATGGCCAATATTATGTAGTCCCCAGAATACAATTAGACATTATAACACTCCGGGTTTGTTAAAAGGTCACTAAGAGGTAAGAATTAACATGTTGACGCTTTTAACCCTTCGTCGCGCAAACTTTTAATTAATTACGCAAATGGTTTCGATTATCCAACAAGTGGCTTAATATGAGACTACGAATACCGTGTAAGGTTATTCAAAGGCTTAGTTTAAGCATGTTGACACTTTTAGTCCTTCCATATTCAAAGTTTTTGATTTTTCGCAAAATTGGTCCCTAATGGTCAATGTTTAACTTCATTAGGGTTTAGTACACGTGTCAACACATCATTGGACTTGATTTTATGAGGTGTTACAGAAACTATGCTAATTCGGGTCAGAACTGAAAGTCAAAGCAAAAGTCAAGCTTTGCGACTTTCGGTTGCGAACCGAGCTTAAACTCAGAATTGTCGGGTTGAACATTTTTATACATGTTCTAATAATATTTACCAAGTTATTAAAGTGATAAACATATTTTATAACTTCTACGTTATCATATTTGAATTATTTTAAAAACTGGCCCGTTTGACTTTTTATTTTAATAACTTTGACCCGACAATTAACTAAGTAAACGTGATAATTAGGAGGTGCCCTTTTGAGGGATTAACACCTACCTAATTACGATCACGTACCCATATTCGCCTCGAACAATGGCTGGATCGTTAAGGTCTAAACCGAAAGTCGAAGCCTTTTATCGAAACTTTGACTTTTCGGCTTTTAAAAGCTTATAAACGGAGAGGTTAGGAACACTTACAAGAAGGTCCTAGCTAAAAAATATACTAAAGTGGAGTCTCACTTTGGCTAGGAATCTCCAGGAGGTTGAGAAAGAGATGATATTAGAAATGAGCAAGGAATGAAGGCACACAATGCCCCTATTTATACTAATTCAAGAGATTCTAGGATGGAGCCAGGTGTTAGGGAGGTGTTAAGATCTTCACAAGTGACCTAGCTGATTGCTAAAACCATTTACAAGCTCCTTGTTTCGAAATTCAGGTTTCATGGTGGTTTGATTGGGAATTTCAGTCCCTGGCTCTTATAACTTAATATATATGTTATATTTTTGTCATCATAAGTCCCTCAAAGTCATTTTAAGGTTTATGTTTGGCATTTTGATCTTCAAGATAGGTTATAATTTTTCCCGAGAATGTAATCGAATGTTGTTAAGCTTCGGGTTTCGTTAAAAGGTCACTCAAAGGTATAATTAAACATGTTGACGCTTTTAACCCTCCGACTTACAAACTTATGATTAAATTATCCAACGATTTCATGAATCCAACATGCGGATTATTAAAGCATAGGAAATCCATAAATGGTCATTCAGAGGCACAGGTTTGGCATGATGACGCTTTTAGTCCCTCCACATACATCTTTCCACTGTTTGAAAATTTTATTCCTTCATAATCAAAGTTTGACTTTATAAGGGTTTAGGACACATGTCTTAACATTATTGGACACGATTTTTTTTTCAAGGTGTTACATCCTCACCCCCTTAAAATAAATCTCGACCTCGCGATTTACTGAAACAAGTTAGGGTACTTTTGTCGCATAGTGGACTCAACCTCCCACGTATACTCAGGGCCTCTAAGGGCATCCCATTTCACCTTCACAATTGTTACATGCTTCCTTCACAACTTTTTAACATGTCGTAACTCGATCGATATTGGTGTCTCAACAAACCTCATATTTTCATCTATCTGCACGTCTTTATGAGACATTGCTAGCGACTCATCGGCTAGACATTTTTTAAGTTGTAGATGTGGCACATTATGAATTCCACTAAGTTCCTCAGGCAAGTCCAGCTTATAGGCCATAGTACCAACACATTCGATGATCTCGAATGGTCCAATATATCTTGAGCTTAACTTGCCCTTCTTACCAAAATGCGTCACTCTCTTCCAGGGTGATACTTTTAGTAAGACTTTGTCTCTTACCTCGAATTTTATAGGTTTGCGCCTCTTATCCGCGTAGCTCTTCTGCCTGTTTCTGGAAGCCTTTAAACGATCACAAATCTGCACAATCTTATCCGTCGTCTCCAGGACTATCTCAGGTCCTGATAGTTTGGCCTCCCCAACTTCTGCCCAACAGACGGGCGTTCTGCATTTTCTCCCATATAAAGCCTCGAAAGGCGCAACCTGAATGCTGGTATGGTAACTGTTATTGTAGGAGAATTCAATTAGGGGGAGATGGCCATCCTAACTACCTCCCAAATCAATGACACATGCTCGTAGCATGTCTTCGGGTGTTTGAATCGTACGCTCACTTTGTCCATCCGTCTGATGATGATAAGTTGTACTGAAATTTAAACGAGTGCCTAAGGATTGTTGGAAACTTTTCCAAAAATGAGAAGTATATCTAGTATCTCTATCGGATACAATAGATACTGGCACTCCATGAAGAGACACAATCTCGTCCACGTATATCTTTGCTAGTTTATTGGAGCTATAAGTCTCCTTTATGGGTAAGAAATGAGCTGACTTAGTCATTCTGTCAACTATGACCCATATTGTATCATTTCCATGCTTTGTTTTAGGTAAGTTGGTAATAAAATCCATAGTTACCATTTCCCATTTCCATGTGGGAAGTTCTAATCGTTGTAGTAGTCCTGACGACTTTTGATGTTCGGCTTTAACCTGTGAGCACATCAGAAACAAATCGCCTAGCTGGTTCGACTGAGTGTCTGCAATCCTCGTAAGGATCAGAACTGAAGGTTGCGGATGGTGTGCGGCGGTGTGATGGCCCCACCTGGCTTGATGGTCCTCCTCTCATTGGACCTGTTCCTTTTCCACCTCGGACTCTTGGAGGCATCCTTAAGTTTTAAGCTGTCAAAAACAAGAAAACAATATATATAAACCAAATAAAGATTAGGAGTAATCCTAGCTCATTTGCCTAGACTCAGAAGTCTAAGGAATGTGCTACTGTGTCATTGAGATTAAACATAAAAGGCTAGTGCTTAATTCACGCAATGTTGGCTCTGATACCAACCTGTCACACCTCGATATTTCCACATAATCCGGTGGACCCGATGGGGAGTATCGTGACGTAGTTGATATCATTATAGACAATTAAACACAGTTATAGCACAACGGAAGTCTTGGAAGGAAATTACTATTACTAACTAAATGTTCAAAGTTCGAAATAATAAATATACAGACGGTTGTAGAAACGGATCCACATGCGGATCTAAATTGTAACACCACGTAAAAACGTGTCCAATTATATATAGGCACGTGTCCTAAACCCAAGATATGTGAAAGATTGAGTTTGAAGGACTAAAGTTGACAAAGAGTAGAAATATGAAACCACAGGGACTAAAAGTGTCAATATGACAAACTTGTGCCCCTAAAAAACCATACGTGATGAATATATTCTTAAACGAGTGAACAATTGGATATAAGAAGCCGTTTGTTAAAATAATCAGAAGATTATAAAATTGTAAGGGTTAAACGTGTCAACATGTTATTTATGACCTCTGAGTGACCTTTTAACGAACCTGAGACTTCTAAATATTCAAATATACTCTCAAGAATAAGTGGTATAAATTTCACGTAGTTTCGAGATCGTTAAGCAAGTTTTCAAGACTTTGGGTGAAAAGTGTCAACTTGACGAAACTTGCATTTATAGTGATAACTTCCTTGAGCCTCAACAAACTAACTACAAGGGCCAAAGGTACTTAATATGAAAGATTTAGGGCTTGAAAAGGTGCAGGGACTGAAATGGTCAACATTGAAACTTGTTTGGCTGGATAGCCACGTGGTCGTGTCGCGCGACCTTGATGTTAGTCAGCCGTCGCGCAGCGCGACGGCACTAAATTCACAGCAACATGCTGCCAAGTGTGGGTTTCAGCTTTAAACCGACTTACTCTCAATTGTATCGATCCTAGGGGCTCTTATACGGTATTATGAATCCACTAGGACACCTGGGGTGATCCTAGGAGGTCCCATAACATCTGGAAGTGATCTAAACACTTGGAAATCACTATATAAGGAGCACTTGTGTAGTGTTCTTATGCACATAAGTTGCAACAACTTCAAAGGGACTCATTTCTGGAGCTTGCAAGCAATAGGAAAAGATTTATAAGTGTAGAAAAGATAGCAAGGACCATTAGTAAGAGTCTTATTACCTGCTTAGTCGTTTTAATTAGCTTAATAACCGAAAAGTCAAACTTATCGTAATTAAGCTTTGACTTTCGGTTTAATCACAATTGGTCCAGCCACTGATCAAAACGAAAGTAGTTATGGAACCATATTAAGGTAGGTGATTAACCCTTAAAAGGGTACCTCCAAATTATTTCGTTTGACTAGTTAATTGTCGGGTCAAACTGAACAGAAAGGTTAAAAATGAATTAAATTAATTAAACAGAGGTTCTAAATTATATTTTAACATTCTAATGACTTGGTAATTAATATTAGAACATGTTTTATCAGTCCTAACCCGACAATTATCAGTCTAAAGTCAGTTTATAACTGAAAGTCGCAAAAGCTTGACTTTTGCTTTGACTTTCAGTTCTGACCCATTCAAGCTTAATTCTCCCATGTTTTAAGCTTCCATTAGGACCACATTACTCAGTAGTATAACCCTCTGGAGTTATAGTGCATGGTTCTTAGTGGTTCGAATTATATGCTCTTGATAGCTAATATGCTTATAAATGCCATAAATGTCCTTTTGACATAAAAATGAGATTTTTAGAAATGTGAGAGGACAAAAACCTTTGTTACTGACTTATAAACTTGTCCTAAAAATTTGACATCAGTTTGATGTCTAGATTAGGAGTTATGCTCAATAGCGTAATTAGAAAGTTTTTTATTAATTAAACGGCGTAATTAGCATAAAGCCTATCTAAACCCAAATTTTAACACCAAAATTTTTACCCAATTATATAATATAATATTTTAAGATTTTTGAAGATTTTTATTTATTTTTAAAATGATCATATCATAGGGTTCTAGCTTTAATTCGGTAATTGTCGGTTATACCCTTTTCTTTTCTTGGATAAAATGAGTTTTACATCACATATTGATACCAAATCTTTTGCTACTGATTTTTATATAATAAATAAAATATTTTAAGCTTTCTGGAATGATAAAAATATCAGCTTTTCTTATATAACCCGAAAATCGCTTAAAAGCGACTTTTACGCGTTTTTAACGCATAGTATGAGCTAAAACTATTTTAAACATATAAGACTTAATACCTACTGATGTTTTTAGTAAATTTCTACATTTTAACAGTAAGCAAAAGTTTTAAACTCAGATTTCCAAAATTGACCTTTAAAGCTTATGTGAAATTACCAAAATGCCCATTCGGTGCATAAATTGGTTATAAAGGATAAATTTCACATATAGGTAATACCCTACTGATATAACTTATTAAATTAAATATTTTTACTAATTTCAAAAGACCAGAACTTCAGTTTATTATAAAATCTCTTTTATAAGGATTAAAATTACCAAAATGCCATTTCGGGACTTAAATTGGTTTAAATTACTTTTTGGGCAAATATGTTAACATCCTACTAATGTATTAACATATTTTAAGCATAATAGCAATTAAGACCTGTATATAATTCATTTGGTTATCCGTTACGCGTTTACGCGTTCGGATCGGTTTATGTGACTAGTTTACGTATAATATCCGAAACGGGTTTAACCTTATCATTTAATCCTCAAATTCCAGAATGTGATTATTTTACCCATATTATACAAGTATCCAAGCTTGTAGGGTCTAAAAAACATTCTATTCCGGTCTCCGCTTAATCTAGCGTTTAGAACCGTAAAGTTTCTTTCTACCTAGCCGATCTAAGTCCTTGACTTAACCAAAGGCCCGTTAGCACCCTAATAGGTTATTAAACCTTCTATAAAGATTAAGTAGCATCCAGTAGAAGGTATCATCATATAGCTTTAGGATTTATGGCTGAGTTACTTTCACCTTTGAGCTCAGGTAAATACTTTTAACTTATTTTCCCTTATACGGGCTTGGGATATGGTATTATAATAATACCACTTGGTCGGGTATGAAATCATTTAATCGGATTGTGATTAATAAATTTACATAACCCGTTTTAATCTGTCTTGTTTGATAACATAATGTCACACCCCAACTGATGGCGGAATCATCGGGGCACGGCACTAGGCGAATCAGATTGCTCAAGAGAATCCATAACAACTATATTGCGATAATATTTAATACATACGTTATCCCATACTAACAAATAATACAATCACGTAAGTTATCACAGATTTCTTGTCCTCTCGAACAATACAAATCCGACAACCTAGATTTTAATTGAGTTTCTAGACTTCCTAGCTTGATTTGGTAAAGTCTGCGATCTAACCTGCAACATACGTTAAAATATTTGTCAATACAAAAGTATTGGCGAGTATACAGGTTTGATAAGTATAGCATAATAGATTAAAAGAGCTGCGAATTTCCACATGCATAAACGTAATACACGACATATATACTCATAAAACTGATACTACCAGCTAAGTCCTCGATGTTCGAATGTACGATGGCATAACTAGACCCCGTCGGGTGCAATAGTACTATACTAGTCGTGGTGGGACGTCATGAGTATAAGCCCTAGCACATATGCAACTAGCATCTCGTATATCTATGCATAACAGTTATTCGCAAGTGATAATTCGATTGATTGAATATTTCGTTTGATGAGTTCGATTTGTTAGAAACGTATGTTACACCCAAAATGCGATTAAAAAGGGGTCAAGTATACTCACAGTGCGTATTTAGCGAGAATACAACTTGATTGAGTCGGTTGTGAGTACGTCTGTGTTGATCCTTGAAGAACAGAGTAAACGATGTACGGTTAAGCAAGATTGCCTTGAAAAGTCACTCACTTGGTCAAATGGTGCTCATCCGTGCGGATTAACATGTTATCCGTCCGGATGACAAGTTATCCGTCCGGATGACATGTTATCCATCCGGATAACAGGTGATCCGTGCGGATGATGTGTGATCCGGGCGGATAAGGTGTGATCCGTGCGGATAAGTGGTGACTCGTCCGAATTGTTGTTCGTTCGAAATAAGTGGTGATTCGTACGGATTGAATAAGCGTCATCCGTCCGGATGACATGTATTCCGCCCGGATGACATGTATCCGTCCTGATGACATGTCATCCGTGCGGATTACATGTTATCCGTGTGGACAACACGTCTGTTTCGCGTTCTGAATTCTGTTTCTGAGTGTTTTAATCGGAAGAAATACTTGTAGAGTTACCAGGACAGTGTAATCTCGCACTAACACTTAAAGTTCCGTCAATTCCGACCCGCTCTAACGGCCGGGAATCACCCCGTTCCATCAGATCTGGCCGTTCGTGATGGTTCTTCAGGGTTAACTCGAAATCGCACAGTTCCTTGGGTAAATACATAGTTTTAGGCGAGATTTGTTACCAAAACATGTGGAAATCACCCAGATCTGAGTCGTTTATGGTGGGATGAGGTCACAACTGGAAGTTCATAAGAACCCTTGGTGACATCACCTCAAAAACGCCTCAAATCCACAGATTTCACGGTTAGAAATTGAGTTTTGAAAGATAGAATGATGTAGAATCGAGTGTAGATTGTAGAAGTACAAGTTTCTAGGTTGAAATCTTACCAGAATCGCAAGGAATCGAGAGAAAAGGGTCTTGGAGCGTGTTTGGTCGAGTAGGAGCTGTCACATCACTGTTTGAGTGATGTGACATGGTATTTATAGGCACAGGGAGCTGAAAGGAGAGGAGATGGGCCATCCGTGCGGTTAGGTCATTCGTCCGGATAGACCATCCGTGCGGATAGGTCTTCCGTCCGGATAGACCATCCGTGCGGACCGTACTCCATTCGAATGTTGCGTTTTATCGATCCGATTTTGTTACACATTTTCGTATCCGTAGTTATATATATATATATATATATATATATATATATTATTAATCACAAAAGGGTCGTATATACCTATCCATATTCCAAAGTTCGATAAATACAATCGGTTTTCCCCTTCGAGTACGTGATTTTTAACGACGTTTCACGGCCATCAAGGAGGGTAGTATAAGTCCTTTCTCGATGTCATCGTGAACGTTATCGTGTGTTGCCACAATGGCTGACGGGGTACCATTCACTCGTATTGTCATCATCGTCACGACGACTGGAGCTATGGCACTCACCCGAGAGTCTTTGTTAGCGTTAATTGTTTACGTTCGACACATCACGGCCACTGAGGAGGGTAGAATAGGTCCTCACCCAATGTCTCCGTGAGTGTTAGTGTTTGTGATAATAGTGTAGTATAGTGATATTGTATTTCGAAATCATGCGATCATCCTTCGAATAGCGATATATACGATATAGTTACATTATGATCCTAATCTCTGGTGCTAGGCGTAACGAGTATAACGAGTAGTAACAACGCACAAAAGTGCGGGTTGTTACAGTCTCCCCTACTTTAGGAAATTTCGTCCCGAAATTAATCCAATAGGTAGACTTCTAAGAGTTGGTCTCGTATGAGTAGCGATACAGCGAGCGATTTGATCGTAGGTTGACAGCGAGGACGTTTCGAATAAGAGAGACCGACTGCGATAGCGAGAAGGCGACGTAAAGACGAAAGTAATATCCCACGAGTTGGCGTTCCAAAGTACCTTGTCTCGCGTATAATTCGTTAGTTCGATGCGATTGTAAATTTAAAGGACTTGAAAAGGTTTCTCATGACGTAGAATTAACTCAGTCGATCGTTAACCAACATTACAAGAAAACATTCGTTTTTAGATACTTAAAAGGAATTTAGGATGAAAGTCTTTGAAAATTTTCCTTTTAACGTGTGGTCAACAAAGCCGATGTTAACCGATGTTGCAAGGAAGTTTAAGTTTCTAAACATTTTTAAGGAATTCGAAGATGAAAATAAGGGTTACGAAAACTCTCCTATGACATGGGTTCAAGCTGAAACTCGATGTTGAACCAACATCTCAAGAAAGTCTTGTTTTTTTTTTTTTTTTTGATCTTGAAAAAGGTTTTAAGGAAAAACTGGGCTTATGAAACTTTTCTTGGACACAGAGTTAAGCTGGTTCGATGTTGGCTCCACGTCGTAAGAAAATTTCACTTGTCCACCCTTTTAAATCAGAAGTTGCAAAAAGTCGTTTTAAATCAGTACAAAAGGTAGTTAATCACTGAGCCCCACTTGGCACTTTCCCACGAAAGTTTGTTAATATGTTTAAAACACTTATATATAGGAAGTACCAGCGGCGTATCCACCATGCTTTGCCCATATTACTTCTGTTTCGTGAGGCAGTGTCAGGTGTGCCGATATGACACGGATAGATTTGCGTTTACTTGACCCAATCGATAGTAAGTCGGACCAAGCATAAGATAGAATCGAATAGGTTAATCTGGCGAGTTGATAAGCGAGAAGCGAACAACGCGTTTTCGATTAGATTCCGCATTAAACCCACATGGCACGTTTCCACGAGAGTTTGCTAACATGGCGAAACACCATGCTTAACCAAGTTAGTTTTGCCTCGTGAAGCGGTGTCATGTGTACTTAATACCACACAGACTGCGATGAACACCAAGCGAGCGATAAGCGGTAGATTTTACACGATAGGCGATCAGCGATTAGCTGATTAATCGAATAATACAAACACAACACTAGCAATGATGGTGATGATAATCGAATTACGATAAGCGGCAGTTGTTGCGTGTAAGCGATGAAGGTATGCGGTTTGATTTTGATTGATTAACACCATAGATTTTGACTAACATTAGACCCCACATGGCCTTTTTCCACGAAAGATCGCTGATATGGCTAAAATACCCTGCCTTAACCATATGAGCTTCATCTCATGAAGCGAGGTCATGCGTGCTAACTTAACACGAATATCACAGCTAACGGTATAGCGATAGGATTGATACACAGCAGGCGATATAGATTCACACATTAAGCGATAGAGATTGCGAGATACACATGATAAATGATTGCGATTAGTCGAGTTTTGTTTCGAATAAGCTTTACGTTATGTTGCGACGCATCACGGCTACCGAGGAGGGTAGAATAGGTCCTCTCCTGACCACATCGTGAGCGTTAATGTGCTTGATGAGATTGTTGCAACAGACTTACGACCAGTCCTGCGTTGATGCAATTGTCCTGCGAGGTAGACTCTCCAGAGTCCATCGATGAGGCGATTGCATTGCGTTTGTAGACTTACGATAAGTCGATGATGCAATTTCAGTTGTTACGCCTTGCGATTGAGTGTAGTGTGTTGAAAATAATCACAATAGTATAATAGGTCTAGTAACGTTCAACTCCAGGTGGCACCTTCTTCACGGAACTTTGGTAGTATGATAAAGCACACCTTGCTTGACCCCTACTACTTTCATCCCGTGAATTGGTGTCACCTTTTGTCAAAACGCTATGGCACCTTAGAATTCACTACGATCTCCGTGCACTGACTCGAATAATCCCGTGTGCACCCGTGATTAATCGTTCCTTGCACGTTCATCGTACCTCATTCTAAGAGTGTAGTGAGGGTAAAACACATTATCTCGTGATATAGTATATAGTGTGTGCGTGATTCTAGTCTAAGTGCGACGACTAGAGCGTGATAGAGAAGACGAAGACGAGGGTTAATGTTACGCGTAGTGGCAACATCGAGTAAATAGAGTAGGTTCAACTTAGAAATTAACGTCGAAAATCGTATCATTACAACTTTATCCTACGTTTGCTAGATGTTTGATGTTGAAGACTTTGGCTGAAGCTGTTGTTGTTGTACTCGAGGTCACGGTTCGATGCGGCAGTTGCAGGTGAAGTGACCGTAGCGGTTGCAGTTATTGCAATAGCGACAGTGAGCCCCAACTGGATGATGATAGGTACACGAGTAACACTGAGGATGAGCTCCAGTGTAGGCTCGTTTTGGAAACATCGGAACTGTTCGGAGAGGTTTCGGTTGCAGCAGTTCGGTGGTTGACGAGCTTGGGCTTGAAGTCTTTCGTTTGCGACTGGGTTTGGCGGTGTCTTGCGAAGAGATATTCGTCGGAGGAGTCTTTGGCTGACCTGTCGGAAGATTCGTCGGCAGATTTGTCAGAAGAATCGGCCGCAGATTCGTCCGAAGAATCGTTAGCAGATTCGTTAGAGGAATCGTCAGCTGATTCGTTAGAAGAATCGCCAGCAGATTTGTCAGAAGATTCGTCAGTGGATTCATCAGAAGATTCGCCAACGTGTTCGCCTGAGGGATTAATGGCGATTGCTTGATGGGCTGTCTTGACAGGATTCCCTGAGAAATATCCTTCCAGGAGTCATTTGTTGTTGATTTCTGCGGCTAAGCGGTAGGTTTCTTCGATGGTAGCAGGTCTTGCAGCTTTGACAAAATCACCCACACACTCTGGCAAGCCACGAATGTACTTCGCGATGGCTTTCTCTGGAGTGTTAACTTGATTTGGGCAAATTACGCCAAGCTGCTTGAACCTTGCGGTGTAGCCAGCATTGTCACCTTTTGCTTGCTTGATTTCCCAAAACTCGTTTTCTAGCTTCTGGATTTCATGGGGAGGGCAGTACTCTTTCTTCATAAGCTCTTTCAGCTCATCCCAAGAGAGAGCGTAAGCTGCAGAGATTCCACGTTTGTTACGTTCAGCGGTCCACCAGTCGAGTACTCATGATTGAAATACTCCGGTAGCGCAAGTAGTACGGAAACTATCGGGACACCCACTTTGACGAAGGGTAACTTCGATAGAATCGAACCACTGAAGTAATTGAGTCGCACCTCCTTCACCCGTGAACTCCATTGGGTCACAGGCTTTGAAGTGCTTGTAGAGAAAAGTAGATTGCGGCGCTTCCGTCTTGGAGTCTTCCGAGGCTCGAGAGTTGCTGAGAGAGTGCACTTGAGCGGCAATTCGAGGAATAAGCTTACTCACTTCCTTAGTCACAAGTGATGTGATGTATTGGAAAATGCATCTTTATTCGCGTCCAGTTTGAGTCAGTAAATAGTCGTTCTTGTCCGTTTTTAGATTAGAATGTATATACTTTTGATTTCTTTGTGTTTTCCAGGTATTAGCATAAAACGGAGCTGAAACGAGAAAAATATGAAAGGGCGAAAGATTGGAATGAGAACGGGAAGTTCGGGAGTTGGAACGAGTCGAAAAAGCAGTTCTGGAGAGCTAAAGCGGCCCGCATGAACTTACATGCATCACTTAGGCGGGCCGCATTAACTTAAATGGGATTCCGGATGGTAATCGGCCGGGCGGCCCGCTTTAACTTATCTAAACATTCATGCGGGCCGCGAGAGGGTATTATGTCGGCCCAGATCGTGAACAGCAAGGAATTGTAGGGTTTTGGAGTTATATAACAATCATTATCGGTCACAGCAGAGAAGAACATCACATTACGAATTTTGGACGAATTTTAGAGGCTGATTGGAGGCGTTGGAGTGCTCGGGAAGCTAAGGAATCATCGGAGAGCATTCGGGAGCACTCGGGATCGAAGAATACGGGTTTTATCTTGTTTCTTTGTGTTTCGTTTGTTTTTAATTGATTCAAAGATGAATTCAGATTTGATTACATTGCTTGCTTTGTTTTTAGACATGTTTCTTAGCTAATTTCCCATACTACCTAGGTTAATGACAATAGTTTAACAAAGTTTGGATCTTTATTTGATTTTATTGTGGTTGTGGATCTTTCTTGAATTGTAAAAGCTTTAGATTTCTATCTTGGTGCGTATGTGTGCTTGTGATTATTTTATTATTGTTTGTTGCCTCGTTCGAATCTTGGTGACGGTCTTTATCACGGAATAGTTTCGGGCTAGGGTTCTTGATTTAGGTGACTGTCTATATCACATAATAGATCATTAGTCCTTTAGGGTGAAAATCTAGTAAGTAACCTTAGAAGTAATATTCGGTAATCTAATAAAATCAAGTGTGCTGCTAGACTCGTCGCGGAAAGGCTCGAGGATATTAATAGGTCTAGGTTTGGTTATAAGTCTTTAACATCCCATAGCCTATTAAACCAAGATTAGAACCCATTGTCGCTTAAGACGTTCGCGCGGCAAAGTAGAGCGTCTTACATAAGCACTTTCAAGAAACTAGAGGACGGAAAAGAAATCTAGCAAACCGGTAAACGTAACAGCCTAGGTAGTGCCATAAGAATCGCCTTGAGAGTGTTCGAGGGGCTTAGTGGTGTCTTAATAGGTTTAGCATTTTAAGATCCCGGTTCCACACCACAACATTATCAGATAGAGATCCATTCTGAGTTAGCTTGCGTCTAGCCTAGGTAGTCTTCATCCATTACTGGTCAGAGTCTTCAGTTGAGTTCGTGTCTAGTTCGTCTAGTCTAGTTAGCATTCGTTATTTGCATTCTTAGGATTTTTAGAAACTCCCCCCCCCCCAATTAACAAACAAATAGTTAAGTCGTGTCAGTTTGAGTCTAGATAGAGTCTTAGCGTAATCAGTAGAGTCTCTTGGGTTCGATACTCGGACTTCCTTAGGCTATACTACACTCGATCGGTACACTTGCCGGTTGTGTGTTTTAGGGTTTAGAGAGTCTTAGTCTTATAAATTTAAAACTTAGAGAGTCTAGATTTAGGGTAATTTTAGTTGTTTTTGTTAACCCGTTTCGAGCACATCAAGTTTTTGGCGCCATTGCCGGGGACTCTTTGGTAATTGCGTTGATTGCTTTGTTTGGACTTATTTGACATATTCTGTGCTATTTGTGTTAGTTGAGTCGTAGGAGTCTAAAAATTTGAAAAAATCCAAAAAAATTTGCTTTCGTGTCTTTTCTAGGTTAGTGAGTCTTTGTTAGAGTCTTTTCGTTGTTCGTAGTTGGTGGATGCCCCATACGCGCTCGCAGGGACCGCCGCCACCTTTGTTCACAGTCAAGTCTTCTGAGTCGTCTTCTTCAGTTCCACATTCCACCCCCGCTTTCGATTTCACACCGAAGCCCTCACCACACGTTTCTCCACCACCCTCCCGTTCTCGTACACCTAGTCCTCCACCCGTAGTTCTAATGGCGAATCGCACAGTTTACCAGCAGGCTACCACCGGTTTCACCGGTGCCACTTCACCCATCACCCTTCCGAACATCACGAATGATGGGTCCTAGCAGATTCCTTCCTACATCATGACCGCCATTACCAATTCTTCCCAGTTCCATGGTCGTGATGACGAGGATGCACCCGCCCACATCAATCGCATCACTCGTCTTTGTGGCACCTACTCCATAGAGGGTGTCAATCTTGATGCTAGGTACTTACAGGTCTTCCCGTTTTCTCTCGCTGGACGCGCAGCCGTCTGGTTCGACTCTCAGCCCGCAGGTACTTTCACTACTTGGGCTGGTCTTCGCGATGCATTCTTAGCCAAGTATTTTCCGCCAGCCAAGGCGTCTCGCCTTCGTGATCAGATCCACTCTTTCCGTATGGAGCCTGATGAGCCATACCACTTAGCTTGGGAGCGTTTTCAGACGCTTCTCTCTCGTTGCTCACAGCATGGTTTGTCCGACTGGGCGTTAGTTGAGAAGTTTTACAATGGTCTTACTCCTGAGATTAGAGCGCGTTTCGATACTTCAGCAGGAGGACAGCTTATGGGAAAGAAGACGGTGGTTGAGTGCAATGATTTGTTTGAGAGTTTTGCACATTCTGATATGGACTACAGCACTACCAGCAGGACTTCCATTCCTGTTCATACCTCCTCGGCCGGTCGAGGGGTAAACCAAGTTAACTCGGATTCATCGGTAGTTGCTGAAGTCGAGCATTTGAAGCGAAAGATAGATGAGTTGCAGAAGAAAGTTGATAGGTGTGAGTTTTGTAGGGGAGGTCACGACACACTTGATTGTCCTACACTTACGTTAGAGCAGGTTGAGTACATAGCAGGCCAGTCTAGGGGTCAGTTCGGTAGTAATAATAGTTTTAACCCTGGCTGGCAGCAGAGTAGTGGTAGTAGTTTTCGCCCTTCTAGCAATCCCCCTGGTTTTCCATCTGGTCAGTATCAAAATAGGGGGTCGGGTCTTTACACGAGTAGTGGTTCAGGTTCGAGTGGTCAGTTTGCGAGTGGAGGGTCGAATCAGGAGAGTCAAGATAGTCATAAGGCTTTACAGGGTAGTTTGAGTAGGTTAGAGGAGATGATGGCTCAGATGATGATGCATACTCAGACTGCAGCTAAGAATCAGGAGCAGATTAATCAGAGACATGAACTTCAACTTAAAAATCAAGAGTCTACTCTTCTAGATCTTCAGAGAACAGTAGGGGATATAGCTAGGCAGTTGAAAGAGTCTCCTTCTGGTCAGTATTCAGGTACTACTCACCCAGTCCACCATTCTGTGAAAGCAATTACTACTCGTAGTGGGTTGAGTCTAGGAGAGGTTGTGAGAGAGAGAGTAGAGGAAGGAGAAGATGATGATGTAGATGAGGTGATTGAGATGGAGGCTCCAGGCAAGGTGCAACATAGGTTAGACCCAGCAAGTACCGCACACGCCGAGGAGTTGCCAGTAGAGAAGAAAGTAGAGGAGCAGCCGAAGAAGGTTAGGCCACAGCGAGTGATTGATATTTCCCGTCTTCCGTTTCCAGCTTGTGCTAGGCAGCAGATATATGCTAGGGAATACGAGAAATTTCTTGAGATGTTCACCCAGCTGAAGGTGAATCTTCCGTTCATAGAGGCTCTGAGATCCATGCCCAAATATGTCAAGTTCCTTAAGGATTTCCTCAAGCGTAAGGATAGGGTAGGAGAGTGTTCGAGTAATTCATTGAGTGGAGAGTGTTCTGTTGTGCTCTTAAATAAACTTCCTGAGAAACTTACCGATCCAGGCATTTTCACGATCCCTTGTTTGTTTGGTGGTGATGTTAAAAACCACGCGTTAGCTGTGTTGATGCACTTTGTGTGGACGCGACTCGGCTTGGTTCGACTCGGCCTTGAAGACTTGAAGACACGAAGATCGAGACAAAGCTACAGCCAAGGGGGAGTTTGTTGGTGCACTTGTGTCTGTACTTTGTCTGTATTTCGTCATGATACAAAACGATGTCTTATGTTAGTCTGGGTTACGTCTTAGTTTGTTACAATGTGCGTTCGATGTAAGTTTGACCAAGTCAACCATCCTCCTGGTTTGACTTGGCCAAACAGTTAGCACATTGGTTGAAAGATGGTTGAGTCGAAGGATGGTCATCGAAGGATTGTTTTATATCCTTCGATGATGAGCTCGAAAGATGGACCTCGAAAGATGAGTTCGAAACATAACCTTCGATGGATGAACTCGAAGGATAGACCACGAAGGATATCATCCTTCGTGGTCGACAGATGATCTTTCGATGGCGTTCTGGTCGACAGATGATCTGTCGATCAATCTGTCTGATCCTTCGACCAGACCTGCTGTGTCGGGTATAAATACCCATGTGTTGTGTTCAGAGATAGGTTAGACACAAGGAAGAGAAACAGAGAGAGCATTCTGTTGAGAGCACACACACACTTTGAGAGTTTATAGAACATATCTGTAAACATTGAGCTTGTAACCGGACCCTTCATTCGTATTAATACATGTGGTGTTAATCGGTGAATCTTGTGTGTTGTGTTTGTGCTTGTTCTCGTATAAATTCTCGGTTGCATGCTAGCTTGGATTCCGCACTCGCTAGTGTGTTTGATATAACAAGGATAAGGTTTCGATCTCATCCTCGGATAGGGACCTACAAGTGGTATCAGAGCTTTGGCTCTTTTCCTTGTTAAAAACCGAGATTTTGGAGTGTTTTGGACAAAAACTCACTTGGTCTTGCATACGTTTTTACTGATTTTCTCGCTGTTCTTGTTGATTGAAACGTGTTATAAACTTACCGGGTGTGTTTTTGATCGGGTTGGGTAACTTAAAAACTTGTTTTTAAGTATTTTGGTGTTTTCCGGCCAAGATTTCCGGCTTATCCGGTGACCGGTTTCTGGATAAGAAGTTTCTGTTTTTGGGCATTATTTTATTGGTTCAAATCTGCTTTGGCAGAAAAGTATGGTCTGAACATACCTTCTGCCGAAAGATTTCACCAACCCATCACCTTTTTCACCAACCCGTCACTCTTTGTCAACTGTGTCAGACAAGATCGAAAGATATCCTTCGAAGTCGAAAGTTCATCTTTCGATCAAGGGAGGTTCGATAGATATTCATCCTTCGAACCAAGGAATCTTTTCGAAACATATATCTTTCGGTTTGCTGCTCTTTCTCGAAAGACAAGGATCCTTCGACTGGGGAGTCTTTCGAAGTCTTTCGAAGTCATCGTTCGACATTCATCAGTGTTCATCTTTCGGTCTACAGTACATTTTCGAAGGATAAGGATCCTTCGTTGGAGAATCTTTCGAAGACATTGTTCGAAACTCAACAGTGATCTTTCGAACCCTGTTGATCTTTCGAACAGGTGTTGATCTTTCGATCCTTGTTTGTTTAAGTCTAACAGTTTGTGCTTTTCAGGTCTTTCGATTCTTGATCTTTCGGCTGGTTGTTACCCTTCGAAATTTTAACATAGTTTGTGAAAATTAAATTTTTAAAGAGAACTTGTGTTCAAATTTTAAATCTATTTTCACTTAATATATTAATTTTTATAAAATGGGAACAAACGGTCAGTGGGATCCAACCGCGTGGACTCTAACATCTTCACAATCATCAGCTACGCAATCATCAGCTACGCAATCTGCGTCAGATTTCAACAAAGCATGGATGCAGGCTATTGTCCCACCTCAAGCAGCAATGATAACTGCAAATCAATGGGCATTGGTCACAAATCAAAGCAACAGCATTCAATCTATGATGCAGAACGACAGTGAGACTGGTACAAGCACGAAACCGCCAAAGCTAAATCATATCAATGATTGGGGATGGTGGAAAGAAAGACTGAGAACTTACGTTCAGGGGCAAGGTCAAGATCTATGGATGTGCTTCTTCACCGCATTTGATAGTGATTTGGAAGTTGCAGGATCTAATCCAGAAACTTACAGCACTATGTCTGATGATGATAAGAAGAAGTTTGAATTAGAAAAGAAAGCATTCATGATTCTCACACAAGCTCTTCATAAAGACATTTACCACCAGTTTGTCTACTGCACGACTACTAAAAGCTTGTGGGATATGCTCACGTTACGGTGTGAAGGAAATGCTCAATCTAGAAAGATCAAGCAAGAATTACTGAAGAAAGAGTTTGAAGGTTTCACGTGTATGGAAAATGAGACTTTGGCAGAGTTATCTACAAGGTTCCATCACTTGTTGAGCGAGATGTTTGGTTTTAGAGTCACTGCCACTCCACAAGAAATGGTGAAGAGATTCGCTGATAGTCTACCAGCAAAGTGGAGCAGTTATCTTGAAATTCTCAAAGAGAATGGTGTTCTAGACACAATCAACGTTTATGAGTTGATTCAAAAATTGGAGAATAAGGATGTAGAAGAAAAGCTGAAGGCAAAAAGAACACAAACTCCTCAAAATCCAGAAATGTACTTTGGGATTGCAGGAGGTATCAGTGGAGAAAGACCAGCCTCTCAACACGCGAAGCTTCAAACAGCCTTCGTCTCTAACACCGGACCTTCAACAACAGATCAGTTTGATCCTTCAGCTTACATGATGTCTTCAAGACCGAATGTGCAGCCGACAGCTCAGCAGCAAAAACCGCAACAGCAAGGGTTTTATGGAAGCTCGTCAAACTTTCAAACCACTTCTAATCCTAACACAGTCAGATTAGACACTTCCAACTTTTCCAAAGTCAGTGTCGAAGTAGCCAAGGAGCATATGGAGATGTTGAATACCTTGGTTAGTGCTTATAGTGGATTAGTTGCAGGTCAGATTGGGAATATCAATCTAACCAATGAAGATTATCAGCAAGTGGATAAAGAAGAGTTTGAGATGATGGATATCAAATGGGCTCTTGCTAGTGCAATTCGAAGAGCTAAGGAGTTTATGGAAAGGACGGGGAGAACCAACTTGGAAAGCAAGAAAGACACCAAGTATGGGTTCGACAAGCAAGCTGTAACGTGCTTTAACTGTGGTGAACGGGGTCATTTCAAAAGGGAATGCACAAGACCAGCTCAGCATGGAAACCAAAACCCCTTCAGAAATCAAGGCAACCAGCAGAACCAGAACAGGAACAATGTTCGTACGATGATACCTGTCAACAACCAAGGCCAAGCAGGGTCATCAAATACCAACCGGGGGCTGTTGGTTCAAATAGATGAGGGTTGTGATTGGTCGCTTCAGCTTGGAGAAGGAGGAAATGGTGGAACAGCATGTTTTGCTGAAGTTGTAAAGGATTTAAAGCACGCCAGTGGTGGAGAATCTTCCACCAATGGTGTTGCATCTTCTGGAGATGAAGACAGTTCTGGTTATAGTGGAAGCTCAGATGAAGAATCCTCCACTTCAGGAAATGATCATGTGGATGTGACATCAAGTGCGTCAGTCGATGCAGATATTGATGAGCTTTTGAAAGAAGCTGCAGCAGGAACTGAAAGAAGATCTAAATTGATGGATCAAGCTGCTTACTCTTCGTCTTCTCTCCATTCAGCCTTTATGGCTAATGTCGACAGTTCATCAGGTCAGGTATGTGTCGATGAACCCACTGTAGTTAGCTGTGAAAATTGTGATAGTTTAAATGTTAAATATGCTGAACAGGAAGGTCAGATTGAAATCCTATCCAAACACAATCAAGAATTGATTGTAAACCTTTCTAAAGCAGCTGAAGCTAACGTGTTTTTTACCAGAAATGAAAAGGAATTTAAAACCACAATTGCGTCATTAAGACATGATGTTACAGAATTACAAAAAGCTGTTTTGCGAAAACAACATGCTAACAATGATCTTATAGACACAATTGAAAAGCAGATGGTAGAATTGGCCACCGCTCGATGTGAATGTGAAACAATCAAGCAGAAATTGGAAAGTTATTCCAATTCCCGCTATGTATTGGATCACATTATTGATGTTCAAAAGAAAAAGGGGGATAAGAAGTGTATGGGATTCAAATCATGTCCTCCCCCAATGAATCACAATTACTCCAAATTGCCTGATGACGAGGATATGCCCCGTTTTGAACCTACTGTGCCACTCGGTCTAGATGACTTTGCAGCAGGCCTCGGGTTCACAACTGGTACATCATCCTCGGGCCAATCTGAAACTGAATCTGAATCTGAGAATGTGACAGATTCATCATGTGTGAAGGAACAGAGTCCTCCCATTGTTGAGGATGCTGATTCTTCGGATGATGAATCTGAAGAAATTGTGAAACAACAGTCTGACTCGGTTACACCAGATATTCCAATCGAGAATCACATCCTGTGTGATCCACCAGTGAAACCGAGTAAGACTGAAATGTCAAAACCAATGGAGTCCCTTGTTTCTACAAGTGAAGAGAATAACTTGTTGTACACGCTCAAAGGAGATGATAAAATTTACTCTAACAAAGATTTTCCAATTAAAAATGTAAATCAAGATTTAATTGAGCAAATTTTTGAAGGATGTACTGACAAGTTTTTGGGAAACAAAAGTGGCAAAGTTACCGTCACTCAATGTGATCCAATTCCGTGTGAACAAATTAGAAAACAATACGGAAACCAAAAACCAACAGTTGAGCGAAAACAACAAGTCAACTCCGGAAAGGGTAAGGGATAGGGAAAGAAGGCTCAGAACAAGAATGTTCAAGCACCTAAGGTTCAACAACAATGGGTGCAAAACAAAAGAGCTCCTGTTAAGAAACGAGAACCGAAAGTGAACTTTGTTGGATCCACGGGTTCAGACAAACTTGAAACATTTCAGGATAAATCTAACCTTGATTTTATAAAACAAGTTAGAATTTTGAAACGAAATGAACAGAATAATTACACCCAACACACCAACGGATGTGATTTAGGTCCAAGCACGTCTAGATCACAAAGTTCATGGTCTGGTTCTTCGTCTGGTCATCAACATGTTTCTCCGAGGTTTGTAGAGCGGAGAATGTGTTTTGAGTGTGGCACCATTGGGCATATTGTAAGATACTGCCCATACCTGCAAAAGTTAAAGCCAAAAACGAGTGCTCCCCAAGAAGCCAATTACCAAAAACGTTCATTTTCCCCGAAACAAGACCCACGTGTCTTGAAAGAAAGGGAAAAGAAGTTAAAACAAAAGAATCAAAAGGTAATTGAAAAGGCCTTAAAATCTGAGGTCAAAGAAGAAAAACCTGTTCAAGCAAAACCTAAAACTGTAAAACCAGTAAATGCTAAAACAATTAATGCAAATACTGGTAAAGAACAAACAGCTTGGAAACAAAAACAGGTAATTCAGTCAGGGGGAGCACCACAGGTCCTTTTTCCTAATCATCGAGTGATTGAAATCACTTACCTTGATGATCAAGGACGACCCAAGTCCACGAAGGCTTGGGTCCCTCTCTCCAACTAATTTTTGAGTGAGTGTGTAGGATATTCCAGGAGGAACTTTCGATAGTCGTAAGATTGTTGATAGTGGAGCATCCTTGCACAAGATAGGCGACAGAAGAAATTGTTGCCTTTGATGGAGAGGAAGAGAAAAAGGAAAAAGAAATGGCTGATGAAAGAAATTGAAAAGCTTCGACAAAATGAAAATCATTTCAAAATGTGAATGTTCAAGGCTTTGATCGGGTCCCCGGGATAGATTCAAATGAAATGTATGCACCTGCAGCACGTCTGAAGTTCACAATCGACAAGATGAACGTGCAGTGTACATTTCTTCGTGGTGTGATTGAAGAAAATGTGTTTGTTGATGAAACCAACCAGGTGTGCGGACGCCTTGGCATGGGTTGAACAACCGCACACTACTTCTGAAAGAGAAAGACAAAGACCTTCGCTGGCGCAATGTGGACGACCAGTCGGACCCAAAGGTTTCTGATCTTGTTGCTGTCAAGAGATTTCTAAGTAGCTGCAAAGAATCGACTTTGAAATCCACACCGGGTGGATATCCAGTTTGGGAGAGCACTCAAATTCCTGGCAATGCACGATGCAGTTGCAGGATACGGTTTTAAATTTCTAATCTCTCTTTTACTTGTCGATTATTAAGCTGCTTTGTGAATTACTATCTCGCACAGCACTCTTTGGCCAGACAATGTTGTCATGGTCCGCACCGCTTACCGACATGCCAACTGATTTTTCCAAAATTTGCTAAATCATTTCTGATTAAAACTTATTTTTGGTAAACGGCATTGAGGTAAAACATGAGTTAACCATCATCGGAAAATCATTTTTTTTGTAAATACCTTTGTGTTTTTAAATTTGTTTTAGTTTATTGATTTTAGGGGGAGTAAATCCAAAATTTGAAAAATCCAAAAACATCGAAAAATTTCAAAAACACAAAAACAATAGAAAAACAAAAATGAGTTTCCTGGCGAGAAAAAGAGAAAATGATAGTACATCAGTGGTCTGTCTAAAATCTCTTTAAACCTAAAATGAAAAACGATAAGCAGCTCTATATAAGATGTATCGGTAGGCTCACAATCATTTTAAAGTGTGCAGGGTGATATAAACTTAAATCGACTGAGGACTGGGTGGGAACCATTCATTGGCATATGGTCTTAGTACCGAAATTTCGTTTGAGAGATTGCCGAGGTTCTGAGATATTCGGTCTTTATGCTGCTTATCATCTGGGTATCATGGTTGTATCTTTTACCGAAAAATAACGGGGACGCAAGTCTAGATCTTCCATGATACTATACATACGTGTACATATTGCATACGACCTCAATAAGTGATCAACAATCACATGTCCAAACAAATAAGTGATAATATATCACAAATTCTTTCCGGGTGTCAAGTTCGTCTCTCTGCTGTACGAAAGTACTGACCTGTTCACGGACTTGCTCCTGTGCCCTCATGCATCGAAAATCAAGTTCCTCATCAATAAGTGATTATATCACATAGGGCTTGTTTTCATTCAAAATAAGTGAGAATCTCACATCATATACGGTCAAACAGATGATAATCGGTATACTCACCGGTAAGATGAACCCTCGTGCATACCTTGATACGGGAATGTGTCGTGATGTGGATGAACACCGGTCCGTAAGTATAAATTATACCTTAACGTATCCCCTCGCCATGATTACAAATGATAAGCTGAGCTTAAGTGGACAACAATACCGATAATTGTTATAGGATGCTTATCTTAATGTTAACTAAAAGAACAACAAGAGCGTTTTGGCATGACCGTACACTGATATGATTCTCTTACCCTCGAAACTCGCAAAAAGAATGTCTGTAAATAGTTATTTAGTGTTTCCTGTTTATGTATCTTTGTATATATTTATTTATTGCTTTCCATCTTTACATTTGAAAAATGAAAATTTCAAAAAGATTTTAGGTGTGTTTTAATATAAACTTTATAAAATCCAAAAAGATTTTTCTTCTAGTTTATTTTTGATCAACCGATGTTGGAACTCGAGTCTATCCTACCCAAAATCCTGATCGTAAGCTGGAAAACAATTGCATCTTCATAAACAGTCGAAGTTAACGAGTTTTGAAAGTTAAAGAATTAAAATGAATATTTTCTAAACTTTCAAACTGCTGTCGGTTGGTGTTTGATTGAGATTTGATCTCGTATGTGTCGTTAGTTTAAAGGTTAACTATATCCCAAGCGGTTGTTCTCATTATGCGTTTAGCTTTCTTGCATGTGCAGATGCTAAAGGCGAGGAGAACATGTTCGATGAAAAAGCTTTGGAATGAAGACACGAAGTGGAGGCACTCAAAGGATAAAATGATCGAGTTGCCGCTGTCCCTTCATCAACACCACAAGGATCTGAAGAATTGACAAGTCAAAAGATTCACGAGCATGACTCAATGGAGAGTTCAATCTAAGGGGGAGTTTGTCAACACACTTTCTACATGAAACGGGGAGTTTGTTGATACACTTTCTACTTTCAAGACGTGAAGACTTTGAAGATCCTCCGACATGAAAGACATAGAAGACGAACCATCACGAGTAGCGTCCAAGGGGGAGTTTGTTGATGCACTTTGTGTGGACGCGACTCGGCTTGGTTCGACTCGGCCTTGAAGACTTGAAGACACGAAGATCGAGACAAAGCTACAGCCAAGGGGGAGTTTGTTGGTGCACTTGTGTCTGTACTTTGTCTGTATTTCGTCATGATACAAAACGATGTCTTATGTTAGTCTGGGTTACGTCTTAGTTTGTTACAATGTGCGTTCGATGTAAGTTTGACCAAGTCAACCATCCTCCTGGTTTGACTTGGCCAAACAGTTAGCACATTGGTTGAAAGATGGTTGAGTCGAAGGATGGTCATCGAAGGATTGTTTTATATCCTTCGATGATGAGCTCGAAAGATGGACCTCGAAAGATGAGTTCGAAACATAACCTTCGATGGATGAACTCGAAGGATAGACCACGAAGGATATCATCCTTCGTGGTCGACAGATGATCTTTCGATGGCGTTCTGGTCGACAGATGATCTGTCGATCAATCTGTCTGATCCTTCGACCAGACCTGCTGTGTCGGGTATAAATACCCATGTGTTGTGTTCAGAGATAGGTTAGACACAAGGAAGAGAAACAGAGAGAGCATTCTGTTGAGAGCACACACACACTTTGAGAGTTTATAGAACATATCTGTAAACATTGAGCTTGTAACCGGACCCTTCATTCGTATTAATACATGTGGTGTTAATCGGTGAATCTTGTGTGTTGTGTTTGTGCTTGTTCTCGTATAAATTCTCGGTTGCATGCTAGCTTGGATTCCGCACTCGCTAGTGTGTTTGATATAACAAGGATAAGGTTTCGATCTCATCCTCGGATAAGTATTAATTTGATGCCATATTCATTTTACGAAAAACTAGGCCTTGGTGATTTGAAGTCAACTAGGATGACTCTCTCGTTAGCGGATAAGTCAGTTAAGTATCCTAGGGGGATAGTGGAGAATTTGTTAGTGAAAGTTGATAGGTTTGTGTTTCCGGCGGATTTTGTAGTGTTAGATATGGAGGCCGATGATAGAGTTCCATTGATTTTAGGGCGCCCGTTCTTGAACACGGCTAAAGCAGTTATAGATGTCTTCTTAGGCACAATCACACTTAGAGCGGAGGATGAGTCGGTAGTGTTTAAAGTGAATAATGCGAGAGCGCCTAGTGAGAGAGTGGAGGCGATTACATCGTTAGAGGAGAGTGAGAAAGGTGAGAGAGACGAGAAAGAGATGTTGAGTGAGCCGACTTTAGAGAAGGTGTTAAAACCCAAGTGTGGGGATCCACCTGATAGAAGAATCGAGGAGTTGGAAGAGAGAGTGAGTAGGTTAGAGTCTAAGGTAGAGACACTGAGTCAGGCTCAGTGTGGGGATAGGTTTCGAGATGCTACATTTAGATTTAAACCGCCCGATGGAGAGTCGAGAGAGTATGAGGGAGTTAGGAGAGATGCGGGCGATGCTAGGAATGATAGTGCTATAGCCCGTAAGGTGCGGGCGATGTTGGAAGGTGATGCCCGCGTATATGATCCCCCGTGAGTGCGTTATAATTGTGACTCATTTGTAGAGTTTGTATATTGAGTCTTTGTTCGCGTCGTGTCTTTAGTTTAGTGTTTATGTGTTTTAGCGTCGTTGCGTCTTTTTCGTGCTTTTGCGTCTTTTGTGTGTTTTGTCTAGTGTTTTGCAGGTTGCAGCACCTTTACGTGGCCGAGATTGACACCCGAGCAGATCACCAGGTTTGCTGAATGTGAAAAAAACGACGAAACGAGTGCGGGGGTAATCTGGGAATATGAAAAATTCAATTCTGCACGTCTGCTGATTGCTGCTAGTATTGTTGCTGTTTTCTGCTGTTCAGGCGGCCCGCCTACACTATACACATATTTCATGCGGGCCGCGCGGGTTCTACATTGTTGCCGGTCGGTTAAGTTGAAGCGGCCCGCGTTGCGTTTACTTATTCCTAAAGCGGGCCGCGAGGCCACCACATGTCGCTAATGGGCTGATCAGGCCCGAATGATATTTAGATTTTGATCCACCATCCATATCCGATCCATCTTCATCCATTTATTTCATCATCATTGTTCGGGTTAGTTCGAGGCGGCGTTCAGGTAAGTTTCCTGCATTTATTTGTTGTTGTTGTATGTGAGTCAGTTTGTTGCCGGGTTTATTTCCATCTTAAGTGTGGGGAGACGGGTTGTATATTTTTAAGGAGTTAAAATGTGATTTTTCACTAAATTTTCAACCCATTTTCCGTTGCATCCACACTTGGTTAGGTATGGCACTCGGAGGAGGTAAGATGGAAATTCGGTGGTGTATTTTAAGTCTTTTATTTTGTACCATGAGTCTAAGTTAGTAGTTTTTGAGTCTTTTTGTGTTTCGAGTCGGTATTGCTTTGGTATTTTGCTTGTTTTTGTTGATGCAGGTTCGAATATGTACCACCCGTACTCAATCTCCATTCGGGTGAGTTTGGAGCTATTTATTCAAATTTCGGGCATTTATCGAGCATACTAGTCAGTCAGTGTCAGAAGCCGATCGCGAATGAAATGCTATACGATCGAGCTGGATTGGACGAGATTGTTTGCAGCTTACACGCGAATAATACCAGCTAAGTCCTTTCCAATTTGCCCTTGTGTCTTTTATTTCTTATTTATTTTAGTTTTTGAGTCGGTTTCCATCCTACATTGAGGGCAATGTAGAGTTTAAGTGTGGGGATGGGAACTATCGTTTAGTGTTTAGTTAGTGTGTCATTTGAGTCATAAAAATCGAAAAATACAAAAAAAATTAAAAAAGTTGAAAAATCCAAAAAAATTAAAAAATCAGAAAAATGTCTTTTGAAATAAGAAGTTTGCAAAATAAAAACGGAAAATGATAGAAAAGTTGGGTTTTTGTTCGGGTTCAAATAATAATAATATGAGATAAAATAATCGTGCTTGTGTCTAGTTTGGGATGTGCGGGTAGGCTTGATTCGGTTCTGGGTTCCTTTGATTTAAAATATACCTAATTGTCGGTCTACTAGTGGGTTCTCATCTAGGGAAAGTGAGGAAATTGAAACCGCCAAAAATAGTATAAGGGGCACCGTTATAAGCTAAGATGGTTAGAGTTTTTTGTCATATCTTGCTAAAAGAAAAAAAATAGAATAAAAAGTGAGCTAGAAACTAAATGAAAGTAGCACAGGTCTATGTATTCCGAGTTGGGGATAGCGACTCTACAGCCGGTTTACCTCTGGGATGCGTGAAATCGACTTGCCGAATAAAAGTACCGAAACCTATGTAATCTGTGATTGGGGATCGCGACTCTACAGTCGGAATACCGCTGGGTTAGGGAAAGCATCGTCTAGCCTCACGAATGAAAAAAAAAAGAGAAAAAGCAAGCAAAGAAAAAGAAAAAAAATGGAAAAATAGATTTGATTTCAAACTCTCTTTATCTTGGTATAAAACGGTTAGGAAATAACCCAGTGGTTGTTCCTTTTGTCCTATAAGCTTGAGGGGAGATTAGGTGGACTTGCGATTCTTAGTGTGAGACCCTAGGTAGATTGACCGAATTTGAAACTAAATTGCATGATAAGGGCTCAGAACCGGGTTGGGTTTAAGTGGATCGATATACTTGCAATCGCGGCTAACACGAGTTTCGATTTTAATAAAATAACCTATACCTTTGGCCCGTTCAATTATTCCGACTATGATTCCGTTTGCATAATTCTTTTTCGGGGACGAAAAAAAGGTTAAGTGTGGGGATATTTGATGTATTGGAAAATGCATCTTTATTCGCGTCCAGTTTGAGTCAGTAAATAGTCGTTCTTGTCCGTTTTTAGATTAGAATGTATATACTTTTGATTTCTTTGTGTTTTCCAGGTATTAGCATAAAACGGAGTTGAAACGAGAAAAATATGAAAGGGCGAAAGATTGGAATGAGAACGGGAAGTTCGGGAGTTGGAACGAGTCGAAAAAGCAGTTCTGGAGAGCTAAAGCGGCCCGCATGAACTTACATGCATCACTTAGGCGGGCCGCATTAGCTTAAATGGGATTCCGGATGGTAATCGGCCGGGCGGCCCGCTTTAACTTATCTAAACATTCATGCGGGCCGCGAGAGGGTATTATGTCGGCCCAGATCGTGAACAGCAAGGAATTGTAGGGTTTTGGAGTTATATAACAATCATTATCGGTCACAGCAGAGAAGAACATCACATTACGAATTTTGGACGAATTTTAGAGGCTGATTGGAGGCGTTGGAGTGCTCGGGAAGCTAAGGAATCATCGGAGAGCATTCGGGAGCACTCGGGATCGAAGAATACGGGTTTTATCTTGTTTCTTTGTGTTTCGTTTGTTTTTAATTGATTCAAAGATGAATTCAGATTTGATTACATTAAAAACAAACGAAACACAAAGAAACAAGATAAAACCCGTATTCTTCGATCCCGAGTGCTCCCGAATGCTCTCCGATGATTCCTTAGCTTCCCGAGCACTCCAACGCCTCCAATCAACCTCTAAAATTCGTCCAAAATTCGTAATGTGATGTTCTTCTCTGCTGTGACCGATAATGATTGTTATATAACTCCAAAACCCTACAATTCCTTGCTGTTCACGATCTGGGCCGACATAATACCCTCTCGCGGCCCGCATGAATGTTTAGATAAGTTAAAGCGGGCCGCCCGGCCGATTACCATCCGGAATCCCATTTAAGTTAATGCGGCCCGCCTAAGTGATGCATGTAAGTTCATGCGGGCCGCTTTAGCTCTCCAGAACTGCTTTTTCGACTCGTTCCAACTCCCGAACTTCCCGTTCTCATTCCAATCTTTCGCCCTTTCATATTTTTCTCGTTTCAGCTCCGTTTTATGCTAATACCTGGAAAACACAAAGAAATCAAGCGATCCTCTTATTGACACTTCGTTTGGCTCTCCTCCTAGCTACTCGTCTCGAGGTAGAGTTGTTGGAAGGCATCTAGACAGAAAGAGACTCGGAGTGAGATTCGATCATAATGATTTTGAGTTTTGCGATGCGATTGAGCACGTTCAAAACTTGGTGCGATAGTATAGCAGTAATGCGAATCACATAGGAGCCATATAGGAGACACGAAGTTCCTAAGTTCTCACACAATGACTTGTTTGTTTATACGTATATATATTTATATATATGTAATTTGTAATCATACACATAAAGGTTGATTTAGAATAAGCGAGGACGCGTTGAGGTGAGAAAACGATAGCGAAGGCGATAGATTATGCATTGGTTTTGTTGCGAACATTCGGATTGCGTTTTAGATTGCGATGGCTGTGCGAATCGTGTGTTTATAAAGTAGGGAGTGAAAATCGTTAAATCGAGAAATTGACAAAGCGTAAAGTTTCAAAACGTAAGTAAGTTTCCAACCAGTTGTAGGATTGGCGGGTCGTATGATGGAGTGCCTTGGGTGTTTAGGCGTCGACTACCCAAGGTAACCCAACTATGTTTAACAAGTTCGTGCGCGCGCGTTGACCTAGAAGACTCCATGCTTCCACTGGGTTGCAGCTCATGGCATTCGTTTTCCTAGTCATCACGTGGCTCGAGTTATCATGACAGTCGAGTTCTTGGTGAGAGCTTTTGAAAACCAGTTTATAGAGAGTGGAACGACTTATTAAGGTACGGGTTTCACCCCTGTCTTAACAGTTTCGTTCCTAATTGTGGTTATGCTCTTTGAATAAATTCGTGAGTTCCACTAGATTTCGAAATGGAGGCTTTCGTCGAGATGTGGATGTCACTCCTAACTCGATGAAAGGTTCTCGTGCTAGAAAAATGTGCTGAGTGAGCAATCCTATCGAGAGTTCTTGGTTTTCACTCCTGATCTCGACTGGATCGCTCGGTTTCGTTATGCGAGTATTTTCGAAAACATGTGTATTGTGTCGGCACTCCTGATCTCGACTGGATCGCTCGGTTTCGTTATGCGAGTATTTTCGAAAACATGTGTATTGTGTCGGCCTTAGGAAAGGCTAAGTTGTATTTTAGCCTTAGGAAAGGCTTCTTCGTGTGAAGCTGTAGTACGCGGTGTTCACACAAGGTTGTAGCTTTTAGCAATTTCGATCGAGAGTATCAAGTAGGCCCGATACAAACCCTACTGGGTTCGTACGAGTCGGCCCGTTGGTACTTAGACTATAGACTAGGTCAATTTCTAAGACGTCGGCCCGGACTAGGTCGAGTCTGGCCTAATTCCCTATAGTTATGGCTCTGATACCAATCTGTCACACCCCAACCGATGGCGGAATCATCGGGGCACGGCACTAGGCGAATCAGATTGCTCAAGAGAATCCATAACAACTATATTGCGATAATATTTAATACATTCGTTATCCCATACTAACAAATAATACAATCACGTAAGTTATCACAGATTTCTTGTCCTCTCGAACAATACAAATCCGACAACCTAGATTTTAATTGAGTTTCTAGACTTCCTAGCTTGATTTGGTAAAGTCTGCGATCTAACCTACAACATACGTTAAAATATTTGTCAATACAAAAGTATTGGCGAGTATACAGGTTTGATAAGTATAGCATAATAGATTAAAAGAGATGCGAATTTCCACATGCATAAACGTAATACACGATATATATACTCACAAAACTGATACTACCAGCTAAGTCCTCGATGCTCGAATGTACGATGGCATAACTAGACCCCGTCGGGTGCAATAGCACTATACTAGTCGTGGTGGGACGTCGCGAGTATAAGCCCTAGCACATATGCAACTAGCATCACGTATATCTATGCATAACAGTTATTCACAAGTGATAATTCGATTGATTGAATATTTCGTTTGATGAGTTCGATTTGTTAGAAACGTATGTTACACCCAAAATGCGATTAAAAAGGGGTCAAGTATACTCACAGTGCGTATTTAGCGAGAATACAACTTGATTGAGTCGGTTGTGAGTACGTCTGTGTTGATCCTTGAAGAACAGAGTAAACGATGTACGGTTAAGCAAGATTGCCTTGAAAAGTCACTCACTTAGTCGAATGGTGCTCATCCGTGCGGATTAACTTGTTATCCGTCCGGATGACAAGTTATCCGTCCGGATGACATGTTATCCGTCCGGATAACAGGTGATCCGTGCGGATGATGTGTGATCCGTGCGGATAAGGTGTGATCCATGCGGATAAGGTGTGATCCGTGCGGATAAGTGGTGACTCATCCGAATTGTTGTTCGTTCGAAATAAGTGGTGATTTGTACGGATTGAATAAGCTTCATCCATCCGGATGACATGTCATCAGTGCGGATTACATGTTATCCGTGCGGATTACATGTTATCCGTGCGGATAACACGTCTGTTTCGCGTTCTGAATTCTGTTTCTGAGTGTTTTAATCGGAAGAAATACTTGTAGAGTTACCGGGACAGTGTAATCTCGCACTAACACTTGAAGTTCCGTCAATTCCGACCCGCTCTAACGGCCGGGAATCACCCCGTTCCATCAGATCTGGCCGTTCGTGATGGTTCTTCAGGGTTAACTCGAAATCGCACAGTTCCTTGGGTAAATACATAGTTTTAGGCGAGATTTGTTACCAAAACATGTGGAAATCACCTAGATCTGAGTCGTTTATGGTGGGATGATGTCACAACTGGAAGTTCATAAGAACCCTTGGTGACATCACCTCAAAAACGCCTCAAATCCGCAGATTTCACGGTTAGAAATTGAGTTTTGAAAGATAGAATGATGTAGAATCGAGTGTAGATTGTAGAAGTACAAGTTTCAAGGTTGAAATCTTACCGGAATCGCGAGGAATCGAGAGAAAAGGGTCTTGGAGAGTGTTTGGTCGAGTAGGAGCTGTCACATCACTGTTTGAGTGATGTGACATGGTATTTATAGGCACAGGGAGCTGAAAGGAGAGGAGATGGGCCATCCGTGCGGTTAGGTCATTCGTCCGGATAGACCATCCGTGCGGATAGGTCTTCCGTCCGGATAGACCATCCGTGCGGATAGGTCATCCGTCCGGATAGACCATCCGTGCGGACCGTACTCCATTCGAATGTTGCGTTTTATCGATCCGATTTTGTTACACATTTTCGTATCCGTAGTTATATATATATAGGGTAAGGTTATTGTAAAAAAGACCAAAAGTGTGAGAAAGGTAAGAAAGAATCTCAGTCATTAGATCTAAATTAATTGAAAAGGGTAAACAAGTAATTTTATCATTAATTCAATTAATTAAAAACTTCCCATAACCGCCACCTTAATTATAGGAAGTATATAACACCATTCAGCAAGTATATAACACCATTCAACAAGTATATAACACCATTCAGCATTCAACAAGTATATAACACCATTCAATAAGTATATAACACCATTCAACAAGTATATAACACCATTCAGCATTCAGCAAGTATATAACACCATTCAGTAAGTATACAACACCATTCAGCAAGTATATAACACCATTCAGTAAGTATATAAACCATTCAGCAAGTATATAACACCATTCAGCAAGTATATAACACCATTCATTGACTAAACATCTGATCGAAACATATTTTTTTCTCTATATAAGTATAGCAATATGGTACTCATATTAAAGATAAAAAAACGCTCGTTATTATGGTGTAACTTTTTTTAAAAAAAAAGTTACGTATAAAAAGTTATTGACGTTTAAAAAAGACGGGGGAAGTTACATGTGCATTACCTAATTTCTAGTGGGTTTAAAAGACTATATTGCCCCTAGATATTTCAAATCAGTCCAAATTAATGAAAATATTTTAGAATTTGGTCCCTATTGATCTCAACCATTAGATTAAAAGATCTAATGGCTGAGATTATTTCTTACCTTTCTCACATTTTAGGCCTCTTTTACAGGATCCTCTACCTATATATATCAAAAGGGTCGTATATACGTATCCATATTCCAAAGTTCGATAAATACAATCGGTTTTCCCGTTCGAGTACGCGATTTTTAACGACGTTTCACGGCCATCAAGGAGGGTAGTATAAGTCCTTTCTCGATTTCATCGTGAACGTTATCGTGTGTTGCCACAATGACTGACGGGGTACCATTCACTCGTATTGTCATCATCGTCACGACGACTGGAGCTATGGCACTCACCCGAGAGTCTTTGTTAGCGTTAATTGTTTACGTTCGACACATCACGGCCACTGAGGAGGGTAGAATAGGTCCTCACCCAATGTCTCCGTGAGTGTTAGTGTTTGTGATAATAGTGTAGTATAGTGATATTGTATTTCGAAATCATGCGATCATCCTTCGAATAGCGATATATACGATATAGTTACATTATGATCCGAATCTCTGGTGCTAGGCGTAACGAGTATAACGAGTAGTAACAACGCACAAAAGTGCGGGTTGTTACACATAAGCATTGGGGGTTAATACGACCGTGTCCTGGATATCCTCGGCTCATTTCATTTGAAAATGGCCACGACCTATGCACGGGGTATAGGCATACACCTGACAGATGCAAATGCTAAAATATAAACCCACATGTTGGGGATAACTCCTTTGTGGGTTCTATAAGTGGTGAGTCAGTTAATCAAGACCGGCTTCCAACTGGCCCCAATTGTAAGACAAACATGTAAATCTGTATACAATATTATCTTTAATAATTATCCCAAGTTATAAAAGATTTGTGCCATGTGCACTTAAATCAATTTTCATAAATGTTTTCAAAAGAGTCAGTTAATTGTATTTACCAGTGTAAACTGACGTATTTTCTTAAAGACTGATTGACAGGTACCTCTCGTAATAGGCTGGAGCTATTCAGTGTCATAAGAGGATCTTGCAAATCCATAGATACCTAAAGTCTGTTATTTTGTTTCTTTGTATTTATTTATGATCCATCTGTGGATCTTATTACATTCCAGTCTGTATATTCTTTCCCTCGGACACTAAGACATTATGGTTTGTAATAGTTTATTCACCAAGCCTTCCGCTGTGCTATTATATTGTGTGTATTGACTATGATGATATCAACTATGTCACGATACTCCCCGCCGGGCCCATGGTAATATGTGGAAATATCGGGGTGTGAAAGGTTGGTATCAGAGCCAACATTGAGTGAATTAAACACTAACCTTTTGTGTTTAATCTCAATGACACAATAAGCACATTCCTTAGACTTCCGAGTCTAGGCTAATGACCTAGGATTTATTCTTAACTTTCCTTTAATTGTTTATATTATATTTACTTGTTTTGACAGGTTACCAATTGGAAAATGCCGCCACGAGTGAGAGGCAAAGGAAAAGGACCAATGAGAGGAGGGCCATCAGGCCACGCGGGACCCTCCAACCGACGTACCCCATCCGATACACTCTCTGGCTCCAACTCACGGGACCATTGGAGTCATAGCTTCGAGCCAGCGAGGCATTCTATCTCACTAGGATCTTCACCATCCGACCCTCCATACTTTGGGTTACCCATTCTTGATGAACCCCAACATTCCCATCATTCACAGGGATCACATCACTCGAACCAATCTTACCACTCCCTTCATCCCCATTCTCTTCATCACTCGGATTCTACCTACTCTCCAGTTCAGTTTATCCCCAATGAATACGTCAACGACTTTTTGGGTTTCAATCCTCTAGGACCCGAGGATCATTTCTCCCAGGAGATGGAAATGGACGACAACCCGGACCCTGAAATGCAAACCAGAACACCGGGCCACCCTATTAGCATCTCGAGCGGTTCACCATATCAAGGATCGCCATACCGAGGGCCTGATTCGTATGCTGAGAGGATGGCTCAGTATGATTGGTTCTTTACCCCTTCACATCACAACTCCCCGGCTCAACCTCCTTTGAATGAGCCTTACCTTCAAGCTGTTACCCCACCACCTATACCAGTTGAGGCACCACCTCAACTGCCTCCCGAGCCACCAAGGCGAAGGAGAAATGCTCGAATGTCTGTACGTGGGGGACCATGGTTTGCATCCCCTCGTGGTTCAAGTTCTTACCCTCCTATTCCCGAGGACCCCCAAATGGATGGACCCTCGCACGCGGTGCCAAAAATCAATCCTCCGCCAGTTTCTCATGCACCACCGCTACCACCATTGGGGTTTGACAACCCGATCCCGACATACCCAGGTTCATCTGGGTATAATCCATCCGGATGCCCATCGGATTATGGAAACCATGATCCATACCTTATAGCTGCTCAGTACAATGCACTTTATCCTTCTTCTTACCCTCCAGTTTACCCAACTGGATATCCGGTACAGGGATACCAATACCCACCTTACCAGCAACCTCCTCCTCACCAATAAGAACAAACTCAGGATATTTTACAGAGGTTAGACCGGGTTGAACGTGAAGCCAATGAAACTAAGAAGAAGCACAATGGTTTTCTCAAAGGCCTTACGAACCTTATTAAAGGCAAGAAGAAGTAGGAAGTTGTTTATTTTATCTTGTATTGTCTTTTAATCAAGTCCCTGCGAGGACATTTTCTTTATTTTCTGTACCAAGTCCCTGCGTGGACTTACTTTCTATTTCTGTAGCCCCTGCGTGGGCAGTGTGTTGTTTTCAAGTCCCGTTTAGGGCATCCTTGTACTAGTTTCGTGATTCAATGAAGTTATTTTCGATTTTAAATATGTATTTTATTACATCATGCTATATCATTTCAAATTTGATTGATCTACCAAAGAAAATCTTAGAGGTATAACCTAGCCAAAATATTAAATGGCTATGATGGTACAACCTTTTTAAGATAATAACTCTATGTTAACATCTGGAAATATGTTAACATTCCTGGCTGTGCGGTACGAGAAACCACACAAGCTTCCGAATGTACTTGGATCCTTCCAAGTCACTTATATATAGCATGTATGATCAATGTGAATCATGGCTAATAAACGTCAATAAGATGTATACACCAAAATATCCATTTGAGATGTATGCTTATAAGCAAAGGTGTAATAATGACAATGAAAGTTTTATTTTATAGACTTCTTGTCAAAAAGGCGATGAACTTTGTTCGACCCTTAAAAAGATCACTGATCCAAGAGATCAATGATTTTAAATCATCCTTGTGACAAGGCTTTTGTGCCATCTAAATGTCCTTCGAGACGAGCCTAGTGCTATGTGAAAATGTCTTTCATGACATTGACAGTTGTGATTCATATCCCCTGTCTAATAAATATAAAGGATCATATCTTATTAATTGTTATTATGGTTCTGTTATAACCTAGGCAAATCATGATTTAATAATTTTTATTTTAAATGGTCTATATGGCTTAATAATACCATGACCATCTAATCATCAATGTGATGATTCATTATGTAATTTAAATATATCATTATTGTTTAATATAGTACACGAATCATGGCTGGCTCTGACGAAGCAAACAGTCATCCCGTGGGAGACAACCACAATACCAGGATCAATATCACTGCTACTGAATTGCAAGCAATGATAACCACAGCAGTTGCTTAGGCTGTGGATGATAAGTTTAAGGATCCGAGTAATGTTCGGTCCAAAACTCATTCAAAGTCCCATTCTCATTCGCATACACAGAAGAAGAGTGAGTCCCAACACTCGTCTAATCAAAGAAGTAAACCACAGAGGCAAGTTGTCCTCGAACCGACTCCCAGGTACACCAAGGGTTGTACCTATAAGTACTTTGTCTCCTGTAAACCGAGGGATTTCACAGGAGAAAAGGGAGCGATAGACTGTATGAAGTGGTTAGATGAAATGGAGAATGTGATAGACATTAGTGGATGTGCTAAGGAAGACATAGTGAAATTTGTGTCTCAATCTTTCAAGGGCGATGCCCTTACTTGGTGGAAAGCATTAGTATAAGCCACTGGAAAGGTCCCTTTGTACAACCTTTCATGGAACAAGTTTGTTGATTTGGTGAAGGACACTTATTGTCCTCAACATGAGGTTGAAAGGATAGAGACTAATTTCCTTACCCTGGTAATAAAGGACCTGGATTGTAGATCCTATGTAACTAGCTTCAACTCGATGTCAAGGCTTGTACCATATTTAGTCACCCCTGAAGCCAAACGCATTGCGCGTTTCATCGGTGGTTTGGCCCCTGAAGTGAAAGGGAATGTTAAGGCTTCTAAGCCAGTTACATATAGATCTGCTGTGGAACTATCTTTGTCCCTCACTCTTGATATCGTAAGGAGTAGGGCAAAGAAAGCTACTTTTGATGGAAAGAGGAAGAGGGAGGAAGACAAGTTTCCTTAGTCAAACAAGAAGAGTACAGGGAACTTTAATTTCAAGAAGGGGCAGTCAAATGACAAACCCAGGTGCAAGACCTGCAACAAAAGGCACTATGGAAAGTGCAACCAGGACCCACAAGCTAAACCATGTGGGATTTGTAAAAAGAAAGGGCACAAATCTGTAGAGTGCCGGAACATTAAGGATGCAACCTGTTATGGTTGCAATGAAAAGGGGCACATGAAGAACAATTGCGCCAAGAATGTTAAGAAGCCCGAGGAGGCAAAGAAAACCAATGCAAGGGTTTTCCAAATGAATGCTAGGGAAGCGGTGAATGATGAGAACGTCATAACAGGTACCTTCCTCATTAATAATAATTATGCTAGAGTCTTATTTGATTCAGGTGCTGATAAGTCTTTTGTAGACCATAAGTTTTGTAAGTCACTGAATTTGCCTATTAAGACTCCAGACATAAAATATGAGGTAGAACTTGCCGATGGTACCTTAGAAACAGCTTCAACTCTTCTTGATGGATGCTTTATATCCATCAAGAATCATTCTATCCCGCTATCCCTCTTGCCAATGAAATTGGCTGGGTTTGATATAGTTTTGGGCATGGATTGGTTGTCGCATAACCAAGCCCAAATTGCCTGTGATAAAAAGATAGTTATTATCAAAAACCCTTCTGGCGAATCCGTCACTATTCAAGGAGATACACAATACGGGTTGCCCAACAATGTGTCTATTCTCAAGGTATCGCAGTGTTTAAAGAGAGGATGTGTCATCTACATGGCACAAGTAACTGTGAATGATCCGAAGCCTAAGATTGAAGACATCCCAATCATCTCTGAGTTACCTGGACTACCTCCTGAGAGGCAGGTAGAGTTCAGGATGGACATTCTACCAGGAGCTGCACCTATTGCACGAGCTCCTTATCGTCTAGCACCTACTGAAATGAAAGAGCTCAGGACTCAATTAGATGACTTACTGGAAAAGGGTTTTATACAACCTAGCTCTTCGCCTTGGGGAGCTCCAATATTATTTGTGAAAAAAAGGATGGATCAATGCGCTTATGTATTGATTATCGTGAACTAAATAAGGTAACGATGGAGAATCGTTATCCCTTACCTAGGATCGACGACTTATTTGATCAGCTCCAAGGAGCGAGCTTCTTCTCGAAGATTGATTTGAGAGCTGGGTATCATCAACTCAAAGTTAGGACTGAAGATGTGCCTAAGACGGCATTCAGAACGAGATATGGACATTACGAGTTTTCAGTGATGCCTTTTGGGCTCACTAATGCACCAGCAGCATTCATGGACCTCATGAATAGAGCCTGCAAACCATACTTAGATAAGTTTGTCATCGTCTTCATAGATGACATACTTATCTACTCTCGTAATCAAGATGATCATGAGAAGCACCTTCGATGCATCTTAGGATTACTTCAACAAGAGAAACTGTACGCTAAGGTTTCTAAATGTGAATTCTAGTTTTGTGAATTCCAATTCCTTGGAAATGTTGTCAGTGAGCGAGGTATCCAAGTAGATCCTGCTAAGGTAGAAGCTGTAATGAATTGGGAAGCACCCAAGACTCCAACCGAAATTCGTAGCTTTCTGGGTTTGGCAGGTTACTATAGAAGATTCATTGAGAAATTTTCAAGGATAGCCACACCATTGACTTCTTTGACCCGTAAGAATGTAAAATTCGATTGGGGTCCAAAACAACAAGAATCCTTTGAGATTCTTAAGCAAAAGTTGAGTAATGCTCTAGTATTGACACTACCTGATGGAATCGAAGAGTTTGTCGTATATTGTGATGCGTCACACACCGGTATGGGTTGTGTACTTATGCAAAAAGGCAAGGTAATTGCCTATGCATCACGACAACTAAAAGTGCATGAGAAGAATTACACCACCCACGATTTGGAATTGGGTGCCATTGTATTCGCACTGAAGTTGTGGAGACATTATTTGTATGGAACTAAATGCGTAATCTATTCGAATCACAAAAGTCTCCAACACTTGTTCAATAAAAAAGAGCTCAATATGAGACAGCGCCGCTGGATGGAAACCTTAAATGACTATGATTGTGAAATTCGCTACCATCCTGGTAAAGCGAATGTGGTCGCAGATGCTCTAAGCCGAAAGGAAAGAGTCAATCCTATCAGGATTAATGCTAAGAGCATTGAATTGAAGAATAGCCTGAATGAAAGGCTGTTAGCTGCACAGAAAGATGTTGTTTTGGAAGCTAACCTTCCAGACGAAAAGTTAGGTGTAACTGCGGAACAGTTAACACCTGGCATGGATGGAATTCTCAGACTCAATGGAAGAATCTGGGTTCCCATTCATGGAGGACTTCGAGATGTAATCCTTCAGGAAGCTCACAACTCCAAATATTCAGTTCACCCTGGAGGTGACAAGATGTATCAGGATTTAAAAGCTAATTATTGGTGGATAGGTTTGAAGAAATCTATTGCCACACATGTAGCTAAGTGCCTGACTTGTGCTCAGATTAAAGCTGAACATCAAAGGCCAACGGGTCTGCTACAACAGCCAGAATTACCCACATGGAAGTGGGAAATGGTAACTATGGACTTTATAACCAAGTTACCCAAAACACGGCATGGAAATGATACTATATGGGTCATAGTTGACAGATTGACTAAGTCAGCACACTTCTTACCCATTAAGGAGACTCATAGCTCCGATAAGATAGCACAGTTGTACGTGGATAAGATTGTATCCCTTCACGGAGTGACGGTGTCCATTATCTCTGATAGAGATACTAGATACACCTCTCACTTTTGGAAAAGTATCCAACAATCTTTGGGCACTCGTTTGAACTTTAGTACTGCTTACCATCCTCAGACAGATGGACAGAGTGAGCGTACAATTCAAACATTGGAAGACATGCTTCGTGCATGTGTTATTGATTTAGGTGGTAGTTGGGATGACCACCTACCTTTGATCGAGTTCTCCTATAACAATAGCTACCATACAAGCATTCAGGTTGCGCCTTTTGAGGCATTATATGGTAGGAAATGCAGAACGCCTGTTTGTTGGGCAGAAACAGGAGAAGCACGGTTATCAGGACCTGATATAGTCCTTGAAACAACGGACAAGATTGTCCAGATTCGTGATCGCCTGAAAGCTGCCAGGGATAGATAGAAAAGTTATGCTGACAAGAGGCGAAAACCTCTAAGGTTTAAGGTTGGTGACAAAGTCTTACTGAAAGTATCACCCTGGAAAGGTGTGATGCTTTTCGGTAAGAAGGGCACATTTTGGCCCAAGGTATATTGGACCATTCGAGATTATCGAATGTGTCGGTAGTGTAGCTTGTAAGCTAACCTTGCCAGAGGAACTCAGTGGAATTCATAATGTGTTCCACATCTATAATCTCAAGAAGTGTCTAGCTGATGAATCGCTAGCTATGTCTCATAAAGATGTACAGATTGATGAAAGCCTAAGATTTGTTGAAAAACCGATATCGATCGAGGATCGTCAGGTTAAAAAGCTCCGAAGAAACCATGTGCCAATAGTAAAGGTCAAATGGGATGCCCGTAGAGGTCCCGAATATACGTGGGAAGTTGAGTCCACTATGCGACAGAAGTACCCTCACTTATTCCAGTAAATCTCGGGATCGAGATTTCTTTTAAGGGGATGAGGATGTAACACCACGTAAAAACGTGTCCAATTATGTATAGACACGTGTCCTAAACCCAAGATATGTGAAAGATTGAGTTTGAAGGACTAAAGTTGACAAACAGTAGAAATATGAAACCACAGGGACTAAAAGTGTCAATATGCCAAACTTGTGCCTCTGAATGACCATACGTGATTAATAAATTCTTAAACGAGTGAACAATTGGATATAAGAAGCCGTTTGTTAAAATAATCAGAAGATTAAAAAACTATAAGGGTTAAACATGTCAACATGTTATTTATAACCTCTGAGTGACCTTTTAAAGAACCCGAGGCTTCTAAATATTCAAATATACTCTCAAGAATAAGTGGTATAAATTTCACGTGGTTTCGAGATCGTTAAGCAAGTTTTCAAGACTTTGGGTGAAAAGTTTCAACTTGACGAAACTTGCATTTATAGTGATATCTAACGAAACCGAGCCTAACGAAGTTTGGTTATACTTCCTTGAGCCTCAGCAAACTAACTACAAGGGCCAAAGGTACTTAATATGAAAGATTTAGGGCCTGAAAAGGTGCAGGGACTGAAATGGTCAACATTGAAACTTGTTTGGCTGGATAGCCAGGTGGTCGCGTCGCGCGACCTTGATGTCAGCCAGCTGTCGCGCAGCGCGACGATACTAAATTCACAGCAACATGCTGCCAAGTGCGGGTTTCAGCTTTAAACCGACTTACTCTCAATTGTATCGATCCTAGGGGCTCTTATACGGTATTATGAATCCACTAGGACACCTGGGGTGAACCTAGGAGGTCCCATAACATCTGGAAGTGATCTAAACACTTGGAAATCACTATATAAGGAGCACTTGTGTAGTGTTCTTATGCACATAAGTTGCAACAACTTCAAAGGGACTCATTTCTGGAGCTTACAAGCAATAGGAAAAGATTTATAAGTGTAGAAAAGATAGCAAGGACCATTAGTAAGAGTCCTATTACCTGCTTAGTCGTTTTAATTAGCTTAATAACCGAAAAGTCAAACTTATCGTAATTAAGCTTTGACTTTCGGTTTAATCACAATTGGTCCAGCCATTGATCATAACGAAAGTAGTTATGGAACCATATTAAGGTAGGTGATTAACCCTTAAAAGGGCACCTCCAAATTTTTTCGTTTGACTAGTTAATTGTCGGGTCAAACTAGTTTGACAAAAAGTCAAACTGGATAGAAAGTTTAAAAATGAATTAAATTAATTAAACAGAGGTTCTAAATTATATTTTAACATTCTAATGACTTCGTAATTAATATTAGAACATGTTTTATCAGTCCTAACCTGACAATTATCAGTCTAAAGTCAGTTTATAACCGAAAGTCGCAAAAGCTTGACTTTTGCTTTGACTTTCAGTTCTGACCCATTCAAGCTTAATTCTCCCATGTTTTAAGCTTCCATTAGGACCACATTACTCAGTAGTATAACCCTCTGGAGTTATATTGCATGGTTCTTAGTGGTTCAAATTATATGCTCTTGATCGCTAATATACTTATAAATGCCATAAATGCCCTTTTGACATAAAAATGAGATTTTTAGAAATGTGAGAGGACAAAAACCTTTGTTACTGATTTATAAACTTGTCCTAAAAATTTGACATCAGTTTGAGGTCTAGATTAGGATTTATGCTCAATAGCGTAATTAAAAAGCTTTTTATTAATTAAACGGCGTAATTAGCATAAAGCCTATCTAAACCCAAATTTTTACACCAAACTTTTTACCCACTGATATAATATAATATTTTAATATTTTTGAAGATTTTATTTATTTTTAAACTGATCATATCATAGGGTTCTAGCTTTAATTCGGTAATTGTCGGTTATACCCTTTTCTTGGATAAAATGAGTTTTACATCACATATTGATACCAAATCTTTTGCTACTGATTTTTATATAATAAATAAAATATTTAAGCTTTCTGGAATGATAAAAATATCAGTTTTTCTTATATAACCCAAAAATCGCTTAAAAGCGATTTTTACGCGTTTTTAACGCATAGTATGAGCTAAAACTATTTTAAACATATATGACTTAATACCTACTGATGTTTTTAGTAAATTTATACATTTTAACAGTAATCAAAAGTTTTAAACTCAGATTTCCAAAATTGACCTTTAAAGCTTATGTTAAATTACCAAAATGCCCCTTTGGTGCATAAATTGGTTATAAAGGATAAATTTCACATATAGGCAATACCCTACTGATATAACTTATTAAATTAAATATTTTTACTGATTTCAAAAGACCAGAACTTCAGTTTATTATAAAATCCCTTTTATAAGTATTAAAATTACCAAAATGCCCTTTCGGGACTTAAATTGGTTTAAATTACTTTTTGGGCATATATGTTAACATCCTACTGATGTATTAACATATTTTAAGCATAATAGCAATTAAGACTTGTATATAATTCATTTGGTTACCCGTTACGCGTTTACGCATTCGGATCAATTTATGTGACTAGTTTACGTATAATAGCCGAAACGGGTTTAACCTTATCATTTAATCCTCAAATTCCAGAATGTGATTAGTTTACCCATATTATACAAGTATCCAAGCTTGTCGGGTCTAAAACACATTCTATTCCGGTCTTCGCTTAATCTAGCGTTTAGAACCGTAAAGTTTCTTTCTAGCTAGCCGGTCTAAGTCCTTGACTTAACTAAAGGCCCGTTAGCCCCCTAATAGGTTATTAAACCTTCTATACAGATTAAGTAGCATCCAATAGAAGGTATCATCATACAGCTTTAGGATTTACGGCTGAGTTACTTTCACCTTTGAGCTCAGGTAAATACTTTTAACTTATTTTCCCTTATACGGGCTTGGGATATGGTATTATAATAATACCACTTGTTCGGGTATGAAATCATTTAATCGGATTGTGATTAATAAATTTACATAACCCGTTTTAATTTGTCTTGTTTGATAACATAAGCATTGGGGGTTAATACTACCGTGTCCTGGATATCCTCGGCTCATTTCATTTGAAAATGGTCACGACCTATGCATGGGGTGTAGGCATACACCTGACAGATGCAAATGCTAAAATATAAACCCACATGTTGGGGATAACTCCTTTGTGGGTTCTATAAGTGGTGAGTCGGTTAATCAAGACCGGCTTCCAACCGGCCCCAATTGTAAGACAAACATGTAAATCTGTATACAAGATTATCTTTAATAATTGTCCCAAGTTATAAAAGATTTGTGCCATGTGCACTTAAATCAATTTTCATAAATGTTTTCAAAAGAGTCAGTTAATTGTATTTACCAGTGTAAACTGACGTATTTTCTTAAAGACTGATTGACAGGTACCTCTCGTAATAGGCTGGAGCTATTAGGTGTCATAAGAGGATCTTGCAAATCCATAGATACCTGAAGTCTGTTATTTTGTTTCTTTGTATTTATTTATGATCCATCTGTGGATCTTATTACATTCCAGTCTGTATATTCTTTCACTCGGACACTCAGACATTATGGTTTGTAATAGTTTATTCACCAAGCCTTCCGCTGTGCTATTATATTGTGTGTATTGACTATGATGATATCAACTACGTCATGATACTCCCCGTCGGGCCCACCGGTAATATGTCGAAATATCGGGGTGTGACATAAATAATATACAAAACGAAGTTTAACAGAGTTTAAGGCATCTTAAGGACTCGAAAGATCCTCTATTAGACACCAAGTAGCTCCCAGCCTATTTGCGTGTAGTACCTGTCTCTTAGTCTTTCGAAAATACGTCAGTTTACACTAGTAAATACAATTAACTGACTCATCTGAAAATTGGTTTAAGTGCCCAAGGCATGTAAAATTATTTTATAACTTAGGACAATTACATTTATAATCTTGTATACAGATTTACATGTTTATCATACATATAGGGCCCAATATAGAAACCGAGACATGATTAACCGACACACCACTTTTATAAACCAACAACGGAGTTATCCCCAACTTGTGGGTAATTTATATTTTAGCATTTGTATCTGTCAGATGTATGCCTACACCCCATGCATAAGTCGTGGCCATTTGCAATTTAAATGAGCCGAGGATATCCAGGACACGGTCGCATTAACCCTCAATGTTTTTGTTATCAAACAATATGGATTAAAACAAGTTATGCGGATTTGTTAGTTACAATCCGACCAAGTGATCCCATACCGAACCAAGCGGTAATAATTTACCGTATCCCAAGCCCATATAAGGGAAAATAAGTTAAAATTATTTACCTTAGTTATAACTTTGATTATAATGCAAGAGTTAGCTACTCAGCCATATGATTTACTTAGACTTGTGAAGCTAGCTTTTACCGGGGCTTCCTAGTCTGGAATGAAGGTAATATTAACATATTAGAATGCTAACGGGTCCTATTTATGTCGTTGACTTAGACCAGTTAGCTTAAAAAACGGTTTACGGCATAATATGCTAGATTAAGCGATGACCGGAATGGAATGTAACTTAGACCCAACAAGTATGGAGACTTGTATAATATGGGTAAACTAAATACATTATGGATTTTGAAGTTTAAACGATAAGGTTAAACCCGTTTCGGTTAATTTATGCAAACGAGTCACATAAGTGGAACCGAATGCGTATAAGCGTTAACGGGTAACCGAATGAGTCATATACAAGTTCCATATGTTATTATGCTTAAAATATGTTATGACATCAGTAGGATATCAACATGTATGCCCATAAGGTTTTAAAACCGAATTAAGCCTCATAAGGGCATTTTGGTCATTTTATGGTTTATAAAAGGAGCTTGCATGTAAACTGAAGTTTTGGTCATAAACACTCTGTAAAAATATTTAATTTAAGATATTATATCAGTAGGATATCAAACATATGTGTGGTTTATGTTTTATAGCCAAACTATGCACCGTAGGGGCATTTTGGTCATTTCACACATAGTTTTAGGGACTTGTTTTGGGATTCTGAGTTCATGACTTATACCTACTATAAAAATATTTAAAATAGTTTATAAAATTAGTAGGTAACAAGTCTTGGGTGCTAAATATGGTTTAGAACCATACTATGCACCTAAATAGCGTAAAAGTTGTTAAATGGCGATAATTTCGAAGTTTAAGTAATTCCGAGGTTATGACCAGCTTTGAATAGTCAAAATATTTTATTTACCATAACATATCAGTAGTAAAAATGTTTTTTATGTATATTATGCTTAAAATCCAATTTATGTGTAAAAAGGGCATTATCGTCATTTAATAACATTATACGAGGACATGTGCATGAACTCACTAAGTAATCTGACTTGACATCCCAATTAATCCTAAATATGATATCATAACTGTAAGTAATGATTTTTTTTATGTTAAATTATGTTCAAAACTCATTTTATATGAAAAAGGGTATCTTAGTCCTTTTAAAAGCTTAAATTTTGATTAATTAAGCAAACTCTGTTTATGACCAGTTTATAAATATCAAAATATGCTAAAATGTTAACATATCAGAATGTAATTCATTTGCATGCTTCATTATGTTTAAAATCTCATTTTTTGAACAAACGGGCATAATAGTCAACATTAAGCATAATAACGAAAACAAGTAAACGAACTCAGATTACTATGTGACCATGTAATATAACCTTATAGGGTTATACCAAAACATAATATGGTCACAAAGGAATCTTAACACATAAGGAAACTATGTTAATTTGGGTCAGAACTGAAAGTCAAAGCAAATGTCAAGCTTTGCAACTTTCGGTTGCGAACCGAGCTTAAACTCAGAATTGCCGGGTTGAACATGTTTATACATGTTCTAATAATATTTACCAAGTTATTAAAGTGATAAAACATATTTTATAACTTCTACATTATCAGATTTGAATTATTTTAAAAACTGATCCGTTTGACTTTTTATTTTAATAACTTTGGCCCGACAATTAACTAAGTAAACGTGATAATTAGGAGGTGCCCTTTTGAGGGATTAACACCTACCTAATTACGATCACATAGCCATATTCACCTCAAACAATGGCTTAACCGTTAAGGTCTAAATCAAAAGTCAAGCCTTTTATCGAAACTTTGACTTTTTGGCTTTTAAAAGCTTATAAACTGAAAGGAGAGGTTAGGAACACTTACAAGAAGTTCCTAGCTCCAAAGTATATTGAAGTGGAGTCTCCCTTTAGCTGGGAATCTCCAGGAGGTTGAGAAAGTGATGATTTTAGAAATGAGCAAGGAATGAAGGCACACAAGGCCCCTATTTATACTAATTCAAGAGATTCTAGGTTGAAGCCAGGTGTTAGGGAGGTGTTAAGATCTTCACAAGTGTCCTAACTGATTGTTAAAACCATTTACAAGTTCCTTGTTTCGAAATCCAGGTTGCATGGTGGTTTGATTGGGGAACAAGGCTGTTAACATGCACCTGGCAGTTATTTTTCGAACTGGGCACTCTTTCGCACCCCGCGAGAGAGAGATGAGTCTGGGTCACGGGCCACGACTCGCTGCACGTCAGGTAAACCAAGTTTCTAACTTGGTAGTTTCAGTCCCTAGCTCTTATAACTTAATATATATGTTTTATTTTTGTCACCATAAGTCCCTCAAAGTCATTTTAAGATTTATGTTTGGCATTTTGATCTTCAAGATAGGTTATAATTATTCCCGAGAATGTAATCGAACGTTGTTAAGCTTTGGGTTTCGTTTAAAGGTCACTCAGAGGTATAATTAAACATGTTGACGCTTTTAACCCTCCGACTTACAAACTTGTGATTAAATTCTCAAACGGTTTCGTGAGTCTAACGTGTGGCTTATTAAAGCATACGGAATCTGTAAATGGTCATTCAGAGGCACAGGTTTGGCATAATGATGCTTTTAGTCCCTCCACATACATCTTTCCACTGTTTGAAAATTTTATTCCTTCATAGTCAAAGTTTAACTTTATTAGGGTTTAGGACACGTGTCTTAACATTATTGGACATGATTTTTTTGAGGTGTTACATCCTCACCCCCTTAAAAGAAATCTCGACCTCGAGATTTATTGAAACAAATGAGGGTACTTTTGTGGCATATTGGACTCAAGCTCCCACGTATACATAGGGCCTCTACGGGCATCCCATTTCACCTTCACAATTGGTACATGCTTCCTTCACAGCTTTTTAACCTGTCGATCCTTGATCGATATTGGTTTCTCAACAAACCTCAGGTTCTCATCTATTTACACGTCTTTATGAGACATTGCTAGCGACTCATCGGCTAGACATTTCTTTAAGTTGCAGATGTGGAACACATTGTGAATTCCACTAAGTTCCTCAGGAAAGTCCATCTTATAGGCCAGAGTACCGACACATTTGATGATCTTGAATGGTCCAATATATCTTGGGCTTAACTTTCCCTTCTTACCAAAACGCGTTACTCCCTTCCAGGGTGATACTTTAAGTAAGACTTTGTCTCCTACCTTGAATTTTAGAGGTTTGCGCCTCTTATCCGCGTAGCTCTTCTGCCTGTCTCTGGCAGCCTTTAAACGATCAAGGATCTACACAATCTTGTACATCGTCTCCAGGACTATCTCAGGTCCTGATAGTTGGGCCTCCCCAACTACTGCCCAATAGATGGGCGTTCTACATTTTATCCCATATAAAGCCTCGAAAGGCGCAGCCTGAATGCTGGTATGGTAACTGTTATTGTAGAAGAATTCAATTAGGTGGAGGTGGTCATCCCAACTACCTCCCAAATCAATGACACATGCTCGTAGCATGTCTTCCAATGTTTGAATCGTACGCTCACTTTGTCCATCTGTCTGATGATGATACGCTGTACTGAAATTTAAACGAGTGCCTAAGGATTGTTGGAAACTTTTCCAAAAATGATAAGTATATCTAGTATCTCTATCGGATACAATAGATACTGGCACTTCATGAAGAGACACAATCTCATCCACGTATATCTTTGCTAGTTTATCGGAGCTATGAGTCTCCTTTATGGGTAAGAAATGAGCTGACTTAGTCAGTCTGTCAACTATGACCCATATTGTATCATTTCCATGCTTTGTTTTAGGTTACTTGGTAATAAAATCCATAGTTACCGTTTCCTATTTCCATGTGAGAAGTTCTAATTGTTGTAGTAGTCATGCCGACTTTTGATGTTATACGATATGTGTACGACACGTAAGCACGCGTTAGGAAAGTGGAAGAGTGGTGTTATTCGACACGTATCACACTGGGGCGGAACCACCATTATATTAGCCGTAGCACGGGCTACGGCTCAACTTTGTCTCTGAAGTGTAATTTTTTCCTTTTTTCGCAGTTTTACGTATTGTTTTTATGTATTGGATACCCCTGAGCAAATGTTAAAAAAGAAAAAAGAAAAAAGCGAGTATAATTGAATTTTTTTCCGGTGGCAACTAACTCCGTGACTGGGTTAGAAGAAAGAAGGTTGAGGAAGACGAAATACTGTATAAGATTTAAAAGTTTATCTATAATATTAAATATTACTTTTACTTTATGTAGTATCCAATAGAAAAGAGATGGAAAGACAGACAGATAGTGACATAAAGTAAAATAAGTTTGTTTTATTATTAGACATTCTCTTTTATCTAATTTATTTAATTGGATAAATTCTTAAGGTTTTCGTATATTACTTTACTCTGTCTGTTTCTTTGTTTTTTTAAGAGTATTAGTTCTTTTTTGTTTCATTATACTTTTTACTTTTTTTCTTTACTGATTATTAATTTTTTAGTAAACTGTTTTATGTTTGAAATGTATAAATAAATTATGTATAGTATCGATCTATCCTTTTTCTAACTTCTTTAATAAAAAAATGATCAAATCCTTAAATAGCAATTTAAGTAATGTTAATAGTATTCGGTCATCGTTTTTGTGTTGTATACTACATTGATTGTTAAAAAGAAAAAATATAGAAGTCAACGCACGATTGTTAACATAAAAACAAAATATTAGTCAAACCATAACGACGACCGTCTGAAAGTACGGTAAAAAGAGTATTCATTTTATGAAGAGTTAATTACATAGTTAGTCCCTGTGGTTTGCAAAAAATAACAACCTTAGGTACTAATAGTTTAGAATCACATTCTAGGGTATTAACTTTTCATTTTGTAACGTTTGAGGGTATTAGCACTGTTTAAAGGCTTAAAATCACATTTTATTAGTACCCTCAAACGTTACAAAATGAAAAATTAATACCCTCAAACGTTACAAAATGAAAAGTTAATACACTCAAACGTTACAAAATGAAAAGTTAATACCCTAGAATGTGATTTTAAACTATTAGTACCTAATGTTGTTATTTTGTGCAAACCACAGGGACTAACTATGTAATTAACTCTTTTATGAATTTAGGTTTAAAAAAATTAGGATACCCCTAAAATTTTTATCTAGTTCTGCCACTGGTGTCACACACTTTTTGTTATTATTTTATATTTATAAACTATTAAAAATCTATTTAATTTTCAAAGAAATCTTTAATACTAATATAATAAATAACATTATACATATTATACATATTAAAAAAAATCATGAATAGTGTTTTTTATCTTTTAAATAATTGTTTTTTTAATAATATTTAATTTGCTATATATATATATATATATATATATATATATATATAATTAAAACAAAGTCTTCAATTTTTTAATTATATTTTATTTATCTTATGTTTTGATTATTTTTCTAATAACTTGCGTTCTATGTTTATTTTTTCGACATTGTGATATAGATTTATTGAAAACGGATAATGTGTTACCAACGTACTAAACCGAACTGAAACCAAGTGTTTTTCTTTTTCAACATTGCAGTATAAATTTTATTGAAAACGAATATTGTCCTGCTATCATACCAAAAAAGAACCGAAACCGACCTAATAATATATGTATCGGGACCAATATTTATTTATATTGTTTTTGTTTTTGATAAACCGTTATTTATTTATATTATTTTTGTTTCATCGTATCGCTATTATACCGTGTCGAACAACATCGCAAGACAATATTCGTTTTATGTTTGGTAATAAATTTTGTGATGCTATCTTAGTTAACCAAACCGAAACCGACCGAACAACATGGTATCCGTACCGCTACTTATTTTTATTACTTTTGTTTTTGCTTTTAAAAAACTGATGTACCCTACCGAATAACATTGGTACATGTACATGTATTCTTTTTTTATGGTTTTTGTTTTCTTTTTCTTTTTTCATTACCGGTACCGTGACGACCTGAATTGACTGATACCGTTCGGACAACATCATGTCGATAATGGTGTTTGTTTTTTCGTTTCTCTCCTTGTAAAACATCTGTTGATTTCTATTTCAAGTGCATGTATCATACCAGTACTATAACAAACCAACCCGATACCGATCGAATGCCCTCGATCACGTACCGCCGCAACGCGCGGAAAAACAATCTAGTTAATATAAAAAAGAGTTAAATGTCATTTTAGTCCTTGTGGTTTAGTCCATTTTTCCAGTTTAGTCCAAAGGTTTGAAACATTGTCATTTTAGTCCAAATAGTTTTAAACGTTGTCATTTTAGTGCACTGGGTTAACTCCATCCTTTTATTCTGTTAACTAGAATGGCATTTTGGTCATTTTATATGTAATTCTGTTAATTAGAAGGGAATTCGACCATATTAAATGATCGAATTACCCTTCTAGCTAACATAAAAAATGGATGGAGCTAACCCAGTGGACTAAAATGGCAACGCTTAAAACTATTTGGACTAAAATGGCAACATTTCAAACCTTCGGACTAACTGGCAAAATGACTCAAATCACAGTGACTAAAATGACACTTAACTCTATAAAAAGATAAAAAAAAATACATAATTTAAAAAAAAAAACAAAAGTTAAAAAAATAACCGAAACTAATAAAAAAAATGAAACTAAGTACGATATTTATCCATTATTTCTTACTTCGCTTTCTCGTACATCGCTCGTTCTTCCGGTCCAAGGTAATCGACTTTAATAGCGAGGAATTTCATATCCGACTTCCTTTCCTTTCCTTTCGTTTGTAAATCCCGAGAGCTTTTATTTTTTGGTGTTTCTTTCTTGTTGGATGTTATTGAATGTAGCTATTTGATCTTCGATGTCGACCAAAGCGGGGTTTCTTTCATTACTCGTAGTATGCGATTTTTGCGCCCTCTTTTTTTGATTTATCTCTTCCAAGTGGGCATTCGGCTTCAAAGTCATCGTCGCTTAAGTTGATCGCAAACTCGGTACGCGCAACTTTTGGAGCTTTTGGATGATGATTGTCCCGCAAAAGGTATCGGTTCCCATTTTGGGGAGTTTTCCGCAATATCCCTACAATGAATAAATTTAAAAGTGACCCCTTTTTTCTTTTCGTCCGAATACAAGGCCATCGCACGGGTCAACTAGTTGACGTATGTTTCGTCACTCTTTGGGTTGTTCCTTAGGTTGTTGTAGTGGTCGTTGAAGGCGGTCATGGCGGTATTTATTTCACGTCACTTGGACGAGAGACTATCATTTTTTCGATAGTAATCTCGACCCAATGTTTTGTCATAAAGTTCGTTTATTCGGTTCCAAAACTCGTCACTATGTTGGTTGGTACCTATTAAAAAATATATATTATAGTTATAAGATGTATGTTTTAAAATAAATATAAAATGAAGTATACCTAGAACCGAATTCTCCGAAATTGAAAGCCAAGCTTTGGTCAACACCAACTTTTCCTCGTTTGTCCATGGAGTCACGCGACGATTCTCTTTTGCTCTTTCCATCTCGGCCTCGGTTTTCTTTTTATGGTTTCGTTTTTTTGCATAGAGGATTCGGGTGGTGTAGGTTGAGTTTCCGGTACGGACTCGGGTGTAGGGGGCGTTTGGGATAGAGGAGTGAGCGATTGTTTCATTTGTGGTGGAAACATAAAAGGTAGGTTCGCAAGGAGTTGGCCATACGCCAATATGTTCGGATCAGGATATTGGCGTTGGTTCGGTTGAGATGCTTGAGGCGAAGTGGTGTTCGGTACTTCGCCCACGCCATAGGGGTTGTTCAGATCGAAGTTGCAATTGTGTGGATGCATGATTTTTTTATAAAAAGTAGAGACATTTTATAAAGTATAGAGTTGGTTAGAAGAGAATAAGGTGAAAAATGGTGGAAAATGTTGAGTTTTTTTATATATATAGGGGAGTATATATTTTTTAAATGATTTTTTTTAATTTGTGTCGTTGGGGTCGAACGACTATTAGCTAGTGGCGTAGCTTTTAAGGGACCGGGAGGTGCCCCCCCCCCCCACACACAAAGCCGCCTACAACGCCGTTCCCGAGATGGTGTGTGCGGCATGGAAAGACATAAACGCCACCAAACCATGCCCACACCGTGTGATCTTAAAGAACACCGGTAAAGCACATGAGGACAAGGACCTTCTCGTCATACTTTTTCGGCCAAAAACTCAAGGTTCATACCTTTTCCACTTACCCTTTTTCTCTCTATTTCAACATAAATCGCCTGTAAACATCTTTGCGCATAGATTTTAGCATTGCAAAACCTTGAGTATCGTGGTCTTGACCTTTCAACCTCAGCCACTCTACTCCACATCAACGCCCATGGCGTCGATGAGCTCCGTTAGTCTTACTAACTTTTAAATTTAGACAAAATTGCAGAAAACAACCTTTATGGTTGTCTCAAACTGCACTTTATACCTTTCACTATGAAATCGGCAAAAACCAAGCTTTATGTTCATGTTTTGATACATGGTTCAACCTTTACCACTAACCACGTCAAAAAATTCAGTTAAATGGACTCACATGCCTTGCACGTGAGGGCATTTAAGTCTTTTAGTTTTAAATTAAATAATACTCTTTTTATTAATAAAAACCCATATGCACCCCACCCCTCACCCTACCTTCTCTCTCCCTTTATCTCTCTCTTTCTCTGCTTAAAGATCCACCACCACCATGGCTTCCGGCCACCGCCATGCAGACGCATGATCCTAACATTACGTTTTCGCCCATCACCATCAACAACGACGAGGATTTGGAGTACCACTTTAGGGGGCATGTAAGGATGCAAATAGATGAGGGTAAACCTGTTGAATTGTATCATATGGTTCGTGACTGGGTTGGGAGTTTAGGGCACTTCTATTGGTAGCAAGAATAACTAGTTTTATGATTTGAATCTAGGCTAGGTTTCGTTATCAGTATATCCTTGTATTTGGTGACTTGCCCCTTTCGAAACGGACCTCTATTCCAAAAATCTCAGTTTTTATCATATTTCGTCTACTTTTTTTAATTTAATTACAATTATGTTATGTTATGTTATGGAATGTGAATGTGTTTTCGTAGTCAGATTCCCATGGTTTTGTTGTGAAATTTGTGTGAAATCAGTAGAATATGAAATGATTGGGGACTTGTGATTCTAAAATCTAAACCTAGAACCGGAACCATAATTTTGTAATTATCCGATCCACTTGCAATTTTCATCGGGAAAACAGTCTAGTATGAAATACGGGGTTCACAACTGAATTTTGGGTGTGGTTTTGGATCCGTGTGTGTGAGTTGTAGATATTGTGTTGTGGTGTGTATATGAAGATGTGCAGTGTGTATTCGATCTGCTGTGTATGTATGAGTTTGTTAAATTTGTGTATGTATATGTTTTTATATATATTTTTAGGTGTGTGTATGTGCAGAGATTAAAAAGACTTTTGATGTTTGACTAATGAAACAAAAAATAGAAAAGAAAATAAGGATTTAAAAAGACTAAAATACCCTCACATGAGATAACTTAACCAAAAAATTTAACAGGGTTAGTGGTAAAGGTTGAATCATGTATGAAAACATGAACATAAAGGTTGATTTTTGCCAATTTCATAGTGAAAGATATTAAGTACACTTTGAGGCCATAAAGTCTGTTTTCTACAATTTATTCTTAAATTTATTATTTAAAACGAAGTCACTAAATTAATGAGTTTTCTATTCTAAATACATACAAGTAACCTTAAATACATAAATACATAGAAGACTTAGTAGGCTTCACTTTAATTTCAAAGAAAATGTGGCAATGCAATTATATATAAAAGAATAAACATCAAATTTATCCTTATTTATATGGTTAAATCTCGACATCCGATTTGTCAACTAATTGTTACAACATGAAATTTGATAGGGATTGATAATGTTTTGTAAAATCCCTTGAGTCGTTTCTGATGCATCAACATCTTTTCTTAAGAATTTGGTAGTCTTTATCTTAGAACTTATCATGAAGTGTTAATAATTATAAGACAAACAAGAAGTGTGGTTATCTTAAAAGACAAATCTTTTTAAGAGTAAGCCTCAACCATTATGTTTGAAAGTAAATAATTAGTAAGTCACAAGTTTATACTATTTATATCGTCAACATGTCAACTGATTGTTGCATCATGAAATTTGATAAGGATTGATAATGTTTTCATAATCCCTTGAATTGTTTATGTTGCGTCAAGACTTATCCTTAAGTATTTAGTTGTTATTATCTTAAGAATAATCATGGAGGGATAAATACACATATGCAAAACTATTTAGTTGTTTTTATCTTAAAATAATAATGGAGGGATAAATAAACATATGCAAAACGAGTGTGCTTTTTTAAGAGGAAGCCCCTCAATCATTGTGTAAAGTTAAATGTTGGTTGTCGTGTTGTTGTTGTGGTTGGTGTTTCATAATCAAGTGTCAATTCAAAGAGTAGGAGTTGCATTACACTATGATCACAAATTAATAAAACAAAAAAAATTATCTATTATATATATATATATGAGTTAATTACTGTTTTCGTCCCTTTGGTTTGTCAAAAATCACTATTTCAGTCCATTAGTTTAAAAATTGCGATTTCAGTCCCCGTGGTTTCACTTTCGTAACCATTTCAGTCCAACTTGTAACCATTTCAGTCCCTGTACTTAACAGAATAATGGACTGAAATGGTTACGAAAGTGAAACCACAGGGACTGAAATCGCAATTTTTAAACTAATGGACTGAAATAGTGATTTTTGACAAACCACGGGGACGAAAACAGTAATTAACTCTCTCTCTATATATATATATATGGTAAGGATATATAGAAAACCACTTTTATTGAGAAAACCCGGGAGACTCAAAGCTCCCGATTTTTTTTTGAAAAAATTACCACACGTAATATACATGTTTTTAAGAGTTTTGGGGAAAAAATCGAAAAAGCGCCGAGTAGATATTTAAAAAAAAAATAAACAAGTTTTGGTGTAACATATGGTCAGCGAATGTAACATATGTTACACCAAAACTTTTTTTTTAATATCTACTCGGCGCTTTTTTGATTTTTTTTTTTTGCCCAAAACTCTTAAAAACATGTATATTACGTGTGGTAATTTTTTCAAAAAAAAAAGTCGGAAGCTTCGAGTTTCCCGGGTTTTCTCAATAAAAGTGGTTTTCTTTTTATCTTTAGCATATATATATATAACTATTATAATAAAAGAACCCTAACTTTTGTACACGTGTCATTAATTGAAGGTATGCTCGAATCTATATTTATCTTATATTAACTAAATAAATAAATAATAAATTAATATTAAATCTTATCATACTTTAATAAAATATTATCCTCAAATCCAAATTGTTAATTTAATATTATATTTTTAAAACAAATACCTCTCTCATCTACTTATCTTATATTAAATATATAAATAATAAATTAATATTAAATGTTATCCTAATTTATTAAAAATATAACTTTTTTTATTATTTGGTATACAAAATTATATTTACTCAACTCGTGTAAAACGCGTGGTTTTTAAGGATATAATTTTTTTTTATTTTGTAGATTTTTCAACCCGACAATACACGAGTTTTTTTAAAGATACGACGTTTTTAGTATTTAATATACAAAATTACATTTATGTAGGAGATATTTTTTTATATTATTTGGTAGATTTTTCAACCCGACTATACACGGGTTTTTTAAATATTTGACGTTTTTAGTATTTAATATACAAAATTACATTTATTTAATCCGTGTAATACATATGGTTTTTAAAGATATAACTATTTTTTAGATCTATTCAACACGTGTCATATACGGGGTTTTTAAGGATGTAATTTTTTATTATTTGATAGATTTATTCAACCCGATTATACACGGGTTTTTAAAAGATACGACGTTTTTAGTATTTAGTATATAAAATTACATTTTTTTAATCTGTGTAATACATATTGTCACACCCCAACCGGTTCTAGAGACCCCTGAGCGAAACATCCAATTTAAATAATACGTCCCATACCGTATCTCAAATAGTCAAATAATTATTACAAACAAACATCAAGGCAAATATTCTGTTCCGACAACTCAGATTTAAATAAGACAGCAATTGTTTACCTGCTTCTAGAGACCCCTGATTCGTTATCTACAGACAACTATTTGTTGGGCTCTAAAGCTTTATTCTAGCTTCAAATTCCTACCACATGTGCATCCTAAGCACCTGTCACGTACGTTAAAATAAAGTCAATACATAAAATGTAAAGGTGAGCATACAAGTTTGATAATAGCATATAGAGTTCGAATTCGTTTACGCATAACCAGCACGTACACATAGTGAAATGAAGCACGTTAGTTATCGACATAGATCCATCGATACCAATGACTGCGGGTTGACTGCCCGAGGCAGTTCGCAATACATGATTACCACCGTAATCCATGCAAGTAAAAGATCCTTAACAACCCCCAAGTGAACGGGTGCTGAGTCCAAACTATAGTACTATCGTTGCTAAGGTAGGTAGACATCATTCCATGTGTAAACATAACAAACAAGCATTCATAAGCCACGTATAACATGCATTAACGGTTAGCGTTCAAATAGTTTGAGTAGTGTGATAGTTGTAGTTTGAATATTCGTAACGTAAGTAACACCCAAAAGTGCTTAAAGCAAAAAGGGATCGAGTATACTCACAACGATTAATGGATTGAAGGGAGCGCTTTTAGCGAGTACGGTTAACCTGAATAGATTTGATAGCATAACGATAAGTGAAATGTAAAACAGGAAACAAATGTGGAAGAGTCGGACAGCTGGTCGATCGGACGGTAGTTCGATCGGACGGCTGACCGTTCGGCTGATAGTCCGCTCGGACTACTGCCCGGTCGGTTGGTAGGCCGATCGGATGGCTGTTCGAGTGGATTGTTTCTTCCTTCGAGAAGGATGTGTTTGTGTATGATGGCTTGACTCTTGAAGTTTTCGTTGTAGCATTTGAGAAACATTGAAGTACCTTTGCCTTTCAGGTCGGTCGATCGGACGGCTGTTCGATCGGCCGGCAACCCGATCGGTTAGGCATTCAAGGAATTGAAATGTTTAGTCCTTGGATCGGACAGGTGTTCGATCGGTTGGCAAGTCAACAATAGTCAAACACTTTAATGAATGGCAAGGTATGGTTCAGTGGATCGAGTAGTTGATCGATCGGACAACTCAATTGCTGTTCGATCGGACAACAGGGTGTCACCTGATCGGACGGCTGTTCGATCGGGTGGCACTTCTAGTGCATTGAACATGTTGAAAATCGATTAAGTATTGAAGCATAGTATCTCATGATACGAAGAGTAATCCGATCGGACAGTAGTTCAATACTATTCTTCAAAATAAATTGGTTGTGTGGGACCATGTGCTAGCCGATCGGCTGGCCAGTCGATCGGCTGACTATCCGATCGGCTGGCTGTCCGTTCGGATAGCAGTCCGATCGGTCAGCATCTTGACCTGATCAGCCCTTGCGTCTAACATTTGGTTGTTCTGTTTGTTTGTCGTTTTATCGAGGTATTTTGACAGCGAGTAAAACCATAGATCTTTCGTCCTTACTTGGTCCTTGGGGTCGGACAGGAATCACCCAAATCCGGTCGGTGGACTGTTCGGAACGGAGTTTAACGTTTAACCCGAAGTCGGTTAACCACCTAGGTAGAATCCAGATCTTGAGCCGTACAACCACCTAAGTGATTTGTAAACCAACTCAGGGTCCGTTTCTACAAGTTTTGAAGTTATTGAGTAAAAAAGAGTTGAAAGAAAGTTGGAATCCATCTTCCAATCCTTTTCTCCAAGTATATGTTTAGATCTTATGAAAGATCTCTGTTTGTTTATGTGGAAATCGGCTAGATCCAAGTTGTTCTTGGTGGATTGAGGCCAAAACATAAAGTTCTTCAAGAACCCATGATGACATCATCCTAGAACACTTGATTCTTGATGATTTCACGGTTAAAAGTTAAGATTTGAAAGATAGAAAGGTATAGGAGTGTGTATAGATCAAGAAAGTACAAGATTTAGGACGAAAACTTACCGGAATCAAGAGAAATCTGAGAAAAGGTTGAACTGAGCGTGCTGGTCGAACAAGGGTTTCCAAAAGTGGAAAGAATGACAATGACAGGGGTATTTATTGGATGACATAAGAGGAAAGGGCTGGCCGATCGGCCAGGCAGCTCGATTGGACAGCCTGTCCGATCGGACAGCAGTCCGTTCGACTGGCTGTTCGATCGGCTGGGAGCCTGATCGATCAGTCGCACCTTTCGAGTGTTTCGCGCGACGATTTTTGATATTTCGATTTCGATTGCGAGCGGTTCGATTCGATAGGGTTTCCTAGTCAAATTTCTTTCAGTCCCAACTACTTTGTACCTTGCGTAATCTATTTTCCACTATCTATCATAGTTCGATCGTGATTCGAGTTCGAGTTCGATTGCATTCGAGTTAGATTTCGAGTTTCGATTGAGTTCGCTTGATTACCGCAACACAACATAAATAAACATGCACAAGTAACACGTAAGGCACACACACATGTATAATCAACAAGTAAAATACATAGATCGAGTTGCGATTCGATGTCGATTCGATTAGCATAGCTTGATTAGTGATTAGTTAACTTTATCGCATTGTTACTTCCTATAGTTCACAGTCGTAGATCGGTTGAATAACGATTAACACAATTCGATTACTGTCATTAACGACACTTACTCGACATAATACAATTAAAATAAAGAAATTTCTATAAGTCAAGTTGCGCGAAATCGGTCGTTGACTCAGACCTTGACTTTGACTTGTGAAAACACGGGGTGTTACATCCTCCCCTTGTTTAGGAAATTTCGTCCCGAAATTAAGCTGAAAGTTGTACAACGCCGTGAATCACATTTGAGAACTTTCTGTTTGGACCGGGTCTTGACTCCGAAACGATTGCGGAATCCGTACACGAACGTGACCAAACACACAAGAACGTACTATAATCGGTGATTCTATAGATTGATATGAAATCGTACAAAGCACTAGAATCACAATACTACTTTCTCTCTCTAGCCTCACTCTTTAAACAACTGCGGATACTTAGCCTTCATGTCGCTTTCGAGTTCCCAAGTGAACTCTGCGCCCCGTTTGCCTTCCCATCGGACTTTCACAATAGGAATGCGTGAGCGCCTGAGCTGCTTGGTTTGGCGATCCATGATCTCGACAGGCTTTTCCACGAAGTGTAATGTTTCGTTCACTTGTAGATCATCAAGAGAAACATGTAAGTCATGGTCGGCTATGCACTTTCGGAGGTTTGACACGTGGAAAGTCGGGTGGACATTACTAAGTTCCTCCGGTAGTTCGAGTCTGTAGGCAACTTTTCCGATCCTTTCCAGAATCTTAAAAGGTCCAACATATCGAGGCGCGAGTTTTCCCTTCTTGCCGAATCGGACTACACCCTTCCAAGGTGATACCTTTAGGAGTACGTAGCCACCAACGCCAAATTCACGGGGCTTGCGCTTTTTATCGGCGTAACTTTTCTGTCGGTCCTGAGCTATCACCAGGTTGTCTCGAATTTGGAAAATTTTGTCTGTCGTTTCTTGTAGTAGCTCCGGACCGGTTAGTTGCGAGTGACCGATCTCGTGCCACACAATAGGCGATCGACATCTTCTTCCGTATAATGCCTTGAATGGTGCCATTTGGATGCTAGAATGATAGCTATTGTTATACGAGAATTCGACTAACGGCAGGTGTTTATCCCAATTACCACCGAAGTCTAGGACACACGAACGGAGCATGTCTTCAAGAGTACGAATCGTTCTTTCAGTCTGACCGTCGATTTGTGGGTGAAAAGCAGTGCTTAGATTAAGCGTTGTACCGAGTGCCGCTTGAAACGTTTCCTACAGTCGTGAAGTAAATCGAGTATCACGATCAGAGATGATGTCACGAGGCGTCCCGTGATTACAAATGATCTCGTCGGTGTAGATTCGGGCTAATCGTTCCACCTTGTAGTCTTCTCGTATAGGCAGAAAGTGAGCTGATTTAGTCAAACGGTCGACCACAACCCATATGCTGTCGTGACCTGATGACGTGGGTGGTAGCTTGGTTACGAAATCCATAGCTATGCTCTCCCACTTCCACATGGGAATTGGTGGTTGTTCGAGCAAGCCAGAGGGTCTTTGATGTTCAGCCTTGACTCTAGCACAAGTTAGGCATTTTCCGACGTAGAGAGCGATATCCCGTTTCATACCCGGCCACCAGTACTTATAACGAAGATCCTGGTACATTTTGTCAGCACCGGGATGAACAGAATACCGGGATTTGTGGGGCTTCGTCCATCAAAATCTGTCGCAGGTTGGTTCGCTTGGGAATCCAAATTCGGTCTAAAAAGTGGAATATCCCATTTGATTTACTCACAAGCTGGGCTCCATCGTGGTAGATTCTTTCTTTCTTCAAAGTGCGTTCGTTGAAACATGCATGTTGAGCGTCGCAGATGAGAGTTTCGAGATTGTGCTGGGCTTGAACATTACGAGTACTAAGCAGGTAGCTCCGTCTGCTAAGTGCGTCGGCAACAACATTCGCCTAGCCTGGGTGATAACGAATCTCACAGTCGTAATCGTTGAGAAGTTCTACCCATCGGCGTTGACGCATATTAAGTTCTTTCTGATTAAAGATATGTTGCAGGCTCCTATGATCGGTGAAGATCGTACACTTAGTACCGTACATGTAGTGTCGCCAAATCTTTAATGCAAAAACAACTGCGCCTAGCTCGAGATCGTGGGTTGTATAGTTCTTCTCGTGGATTTTGAGCTGACGAGATGCGTACGCTATGACCTTGTTCCGTTGCATGAGAACACAACCGAGACCAAGGTTGGAAGCATCACAGTAGACAATGAAATCATTGTTTCCGTCGGGTAATGTGAGAACAGGAGCATTGCAAAGCATGCGCTTGAGGGTTTGAAAGGCAGTCTCTTGTTTAGTTCCCCAAACAAAAGGCTTGTCTTTATGAGTGAGAGAGGTAAGCGGTACATCGATCTTTGAGAATCCCTCGATAAATCGTCGATAATAGCCCGCTAGTCCGAGAAAAGAACGGACCTCAGACGGATTCTTAGGTGTAACCCAGCTCTTAACTGCTTCAATCTTTGCAGGATTGACGTGAATACCCTGACTATTAACAATGTGACCCAGAAACTGAACTTTCTCCAACCAAAATTCGCACTTGGAGAACTTGGCATAGAGTTGGTTCCCCTGGAGTAACTCGAGAACCAAACGTAGATGTTGCGCGTGTTCGGTTTTCGAATTGGAATAGATCAAGACATCGTCGATGAATACAATGACGAAACGGTCGAGATATGGTTTACACACGCGATTCATCAGATCCATGAAAACCGCTGGTGCGTTGGTTAGACCAAAAGGCATGACAACGAATTCGTAATGGCCGTAACGAGTACGAAACGCGGTTTTGGGTATATCCTCCTCTTGAATACGTAGTTGATGATAACCTGAACGTAGGTCGATCTTCGAGAAACACGTGGCGCCTTGTAGTTGATCAAACAAATCGTCGATACGAGGTTGAGGATAGCGGTTCTTGATAGTCAACTTATTCAATTCCCGATATTCGATGCACATCCTGAACGACCCATCCTTCTTTTTGACGAAGAGGACTGGCGCGCCCCAAGGAGAGGTGCTCGGGCGAATGAAGCCTTTCTCAAGTAATTCCTGGAGTTGGGTTGAGAGTTCGCGCATTTCTGACGGTGCGAGTCAGTAAGGAGCTTTGGCGATAGGGTTGGCTCCAGGAATGAGGTCAATTCGAAAGTCGATATCACGACTTGGCGGTAGTCCGGGAAGATCCTCTAGAAAAACATTAGGAAATTCTCGAACCACAGGAACGTCTTTCACTTCCTTCTTCTCTTTCTTTTCCTTCTCCGCTACTACAATGTTAGCCAGGAAAGCCCTGTATTCCTTACGGAGATACTTGTTGGCTTGCACGCATGACATAAGCTTGAGCCCTCTTGAAGTAGTATCGCCATAAACACACAATAAGTCACCATTTGTGAGCGAAAAACGAATCATCTTGTCGAAGCACACAACTTCAGCATGGTTTTCTCGAAGAAAGTCCATGCCTACTATGACGTCGAAACTTCCGAGTTGCATCGGAATGAGGTCGATTGGGAAGATGTGATTGTTGAGCTCAAGAGTACAATCACGGATGACAGAATTGACGGTGACAGTTCTTCCGATAGCGACTTCAACATTAAATGCCGAGGGTAGTTTGGAGCGTTTACAACTAAGGAGTCTTTTAAATTCGAACGACACAAAGCAATTATCAGCTCCGGTATCAAATAAACAGGAAGCATAAATACCATTCACAAGGAACGTACCATTGACCACGTTGTTGTCGGTCTGGGCTTGACGCACGTTGAGGTTGAAAGTTCTGGCGCGTGCGGCCTGTTGTTGCTGCTGCTATTGGTGCTGCTGCTGTGGCTGCTGCTGCTGCTGTTGAGGCTCTTGTTTCATGACCCTGTTTGGGCACATGTTGGCGAAATGGTTCGGGTCGCCACATGCGAAGCAGGCTCTGGCTTTGACTGCGGGTGCCGGAGGAGCTTGTTGACCCTGTGGGGCAGTGAGTAGAGCTTGGTTGGTAGGAGCTTGACGAATACGCCAGTTGGCAGTAAAATGGCCGTATACGCTGCAATGAGCACAAAAACGACGTTGAATAGCAGTCGGATGGTGGTAGGTGCAAGTAGGGCAGAGCGGGTGTGGCCCAGTGTATGCACGCTTTGCAGGCGGTGCATTGGCCACAGGCGCCGCTACTTGACGCTGTTGGGCAGGTACAACTTGAATCGGTGCAGCAGTAATCGCACAGTTCTTGTTGGTGGAGCTGTTCTTTCTCTTGTTCTTCCTCTTGTTGCTTGATGAGGTGGGTTCAGCAGTTGGTGCGGTAGCGGTAGCTTGATGCAGATGCTTCGAAGTCTTATCCCAGACACCAGCCTTAACCCGCTTGTCGTTGATCTCAGCGGCTAGCAGATAGGTTTCCTCGATCGTCGTAGTCTTAGCCGCTTGCACGAAATCAGCAACGCAGTCGGGCAGTGCCCGGATGTACTTCTTGATTGTCATGTCGGGAGTCTTGACTTGATCGGGACAGATAATGCTGAGCTGTTTGAAACAAGCAGTGAGACCAACATTGTCACCATCCTTTTGCTGTAGGTGCCAAAATTCATTTTCTAGCTTTTGACGTTCGTGAGGAGGGCAGAATTCCTCTAGAATAACTTCTTTGAGCTCGTCCCATGACAGACCGTAGGCTGCATCGTTCCCTCGCTTGTTCCTCTCGACCATCCACCAGTCTAGCGCACGGGACTGGAAAACGCCGGTAGCATTCAGAGTACGGAGGTCATCAGGGCAACCACTCTATCGCAGAATAACCTCAATGGAATCAAACCAGTGGAATAGTGCAGTGGGACCTCCTTCGCCAGTGAATTCTTTTGGCCCACACGACTTGAATTGCTTGAAACTGAAAGGCCTTGCGGTAGCTTTGGGAGCTTCGGTTCTCGATTCCTCGGATGATTTGCTGGCATTCTCATAAACATCACTCACGGCCTTTGCCACACTCTTGGCGATAATGGAGGCAAGGCGTTTGTCCCTCTTTTCCTGACGGGAGAGAGCATGACGGGATCCAGACGACATGGTCTGCAACTGACATCGTCACAGGACTCATCACATTGTATTCGTATCTCACCTCACACGTCTACCACTTACTAAAGCTTAGGAACACGCAATGTAACACGTATCACATAAACATATAGGCTCATAATCACAGATTCACGTAAACATATAAGCACGTAGACACGTAGAGCACATAATCCACAAAAGCACGTAATCATGTAGTCACAAGATGCAGTCGGAATACAGAAACCTATCATTCACAGTCCGCGTTCGTCCGGATATAGCGTTCGCGTTTGATATATATCCAGTTGTGTAGTATAAGCGTAGCATAAAGTCGTACATAATTTAGCGATTTGTTAACGTTTTGAGGTAGAAATGCAGCGCGAGTCGAGTGTGTCGATCGAAGCGAAATCGAGTAAATTCCAAAAATTAAAACACATAAACAGGTAAGCACACATATAAACTCATAAAATCGACGAATTATCCGAGTCAGCAGTTGCTGGCTCAGAATCGAAACACATAAAATTCGGGAAATAGATCGTCTGCGGCTAGTAGACTTCGACTAACCAAAGCGGTTCGACTATTCACAAGGATCCGTTGTGCACATTTAACCTTCAGGTCTGTGCCTTTGCCTCGATTCTTGGGCATTTGGCACGTATCCCGTTAGTCATATCGTGACTTCAGGTCGTTGGAGTCCGTCGAGACTCTGGTGGGAGTTTTTGTGAAATGTACGGAACAAGTTGTCAAGGTTAGGGTTCCACCCCTGGCTTAACAACTTTGCTCCTGTTTTGATAAAATAGAGGATTTTATTCATCAAAATGTGGGTTTCACCCCTAGTTTGGTATAATTCTCCTCCGATAGCAGTGCTGATTAAGCAATTTAGTCGGGAGTTTGTGGTTTTCACACCTAATCTCGACCTTATTACCCCTTTCACAGTCGAAAACTCGAGTGCAGGAATAGTGTAGTATAAGCGAAGATAGTGAGAAATAAGTACGTACGAAACTCCTACTAAACGTACCCGAGTCGGTCTGTTGGTTCTTAACTATAGTCTAGGTATCTAAGACTTCAACTCGGACTAGGTCGAGTCTTACCTAATTCCCTATAGTTATGGCTCTGATACCAATCTGTCACACCCCAACCAGTGGCGAAATCATCGGGGCATGGCACTGAGCGAAACAGATTGTCCAGAAGTTTCCATAATAATTATCATAACCATCCAATTTAAATAATACGTCCCATACCATATCTCAAATAGTCAAATAATTATTACAGACAAACATCAAGGCAAATATTCTGTTCCGACAACTCATATTTAAATAAGACAGCAATTATTTATCTGCTTCTAGAGACCCCTGATTCGTTATCTACAGACAACTATTTGTTGGGCTCTAAAGCTTTATTCTAGCTTCAAATTCCTACCACATGTGCATCCTAAGCACCTGTCACATACGTTAAAATAAAGTCAATACATAAAATGTAAAGGTGAGCATACAAGTTTGATAATAGCATATAGAGTTCGAATTCGTTTACGCATAACCAGCACGTACACATAGTGAAATGAAGCACGTTAGTTATCGACATAGATCAATCGATACCAATGACTGCGGGTTGACTGCCCGAGGCAGTTCGCAATACATGATTACCACCGTACTCCATGCAAGTAAAAGATCCTTAACAACCCCCGTGTGAACGGGTGCTGAGTCCAAACTATAGTACTATCGTTGCTAAGGCAGGTAGACAGCATTCCATGTGTAAACATAACAAACAAGCATTCATAAGCCACGTATAACATGCATTAACGGTTAGCGTTCAAATAGTTTGAGTAGTGTGATAGTTGTAGTTTGAATATTCGTAATGTATGTAACACCCAAAAGTGCTTAAAGCAAAAAGGGATCGAGTATACTCACAACGATTAATGGATTGAAGGGAGCGCTTTTAGCGAGTACGGTTAGCCTGAATAGATTTGATAGCATAACGATAAGTGAAACGTAAAACAGGAAACAAATGTGGAAGAGTCGGACAGTTGGTCGATCGGACGGTAGTTCGATCGGACGGCTGACCGTTCGGCTGATAGTCCGCTCGGACCGCTGTCCGGTCGGTTGGTAAGCCGATCGGATGGCTGTTCGAGTGGATTGTTTCTTCCTTCGAGAAGGATGTGTTTGTGTATGATGGCTTAACTCTTGAAGTTTTCGTTGTAGCATTTGAGAAACATTGAAGTACCTTTGCCTTTCAGGTCGGTCGATCGGACGGCTGTTCGATCGGCCGGCAACCCGATCGGTTAGGCATTCAAGGAATTGAAATGTTTAGTCCTTGGATCGGACAGGTGTTCGATCGGTTGGCAAGTCAACAATAGTCAAACACTTTAATGAATGGCAAGGTATGGTTTAGTGGATCAAGTAGTTGATCGATCGGACAACTCAATTGCTGTTCGATCGGACAACAGGGTGTCACCTGATCGGACGGTTGTTCGATCGGGTGGCACTTCTAGTGCATTGAACATGTTGAAAATCGATTAAGTATTGAAGCATAGTATCTCATGATCCGAAGAGTAATCCGATCGGACAGTAGTTCAATACTATTCTTCAAAATAAATTGGTTGTGTGGGACCATGTGCTAGCCCGATCGGTCAGCATCCTGACCTGATCAGCCCTTGCGTCTAACACTTGGTTGTTATGTTTGTTTGTCGTTTTATCGAGGTATTTTGACAGCGAGTAAAACCATATATCTTTCGTCCTTACTTGGTCCTTGGGGTCGGACAGGAATCACCCAAATCCGGTCGGTGGACTGTTCGGAACGGAGTTTAACGTTTAACCCGAAGTCGGTTAACCACCTAGGTAGAATCCAGATCTTGAGCCGTACAACCACCTAAGTGATTTGTAAACCAACTCAGGGTCCGTTTCTACAAGTTTTGAAGTTATTGAGTGAAAAAGAGTTGAAAGAAAGTTGGAATCCATCTTCCAATCCTTTTCTCCGAGTATATGTTTAGATCTTATGGAAGATCTCTGTTTGTTTATGTGGAAATAGGCTAGATCCAAGTTGTTCTTGGTGGATTGAGGCCAAAACATAAAGTTCCTCAAGAACCCATGATGACATCATCCTAGAACACTTGATTCTTGATGATTTCACGGTTAAAAGTTAAGAGTTGAAAGATAGAAAGGTGTAGGAGTGTGTATAGATCAAGAAAGTACAAGATTTAGGACGAAAACTTACCAGAATCGGGAGAAATCTGAGAAAAGGTTGAACTGAGCATGCTGGTCGAACAAGGGTTTCCAAAAGTGGAAAGAATGACAATGACAGGGGTATTTATAGGATGACAAAAGAGGAAAGGGCTGGCCGATCGGCCAGGCAGCTCGATCGGACAGCCTGTCCGATCGGACAGCAGTCCGTTCGGCTGGCTGTTCGATCGGCTGGGAGCCTGATCGATCAGTCGCACCTTTCGAGTGTTTCGCGCGACGATTTTTGATATTTCGATTTCGATTGCGAGCGGTTCGATTCGATAGGGATTCCTAGTCAAATTTCTTTCAGTCCCAACTACTTCGTACCTTGCGTAATCTATTTTCCATTATCTATCATAGTTCGATCGTGATTCGAGTTCGAGTTCGATTGCATTCGAGTTAGATTTCGAGTTTCGATTGAATTCGCTTGATTACCGCAACACAACATAAATAAACATGCACAGGTAACACGTAAGGCACACACACACGTATAATCAACAAGTAAAATACATAGATTGAGTTGCGATTCGATGTCGATTCGATTAGCATAGCTTTATTAGTGATTAGTTAACTTTATCGCATTGTTACTTCCTATAGTTCACAGTCGTAGATCGGTTGAATAACGATTAACACAATTCGATTACTGTCATTAACGACACTTACTCCACATAATACAATTAAAATAAAGAAATTTCTGTAAGTCAAGTTGCGCGAAATCGGTCGTTGACTCAGACCTTGACTTTGACTTTGACTTGTGAAAACACGGGGTGTTACACATATGGTTTTTAAAGATATATATTTTTTATTATTTGATATATAAAATTACATTTATTTAACCCGTACAATATACAGGGTTCATAAAGATATAACTTTTTATTAATTAATATATAAAATTACATTTATTCAACCCGTATAATACACGGGGTTCTAACCTAGTATATATATATATATAGTTAACAAAGAGCGATGAATAGTAATTTTATTTTTAAAATAATACATAGCTTTATATTATTTTTTATTTAATATATTATAATAGTTTACTATTATATTTACTTTTAATAACATATTTTTTTCTTTTTTTCTTTTTTAAAACCATATATTTCATTTACCATTTTTTAATAATTTTTTTCTTTTTTTAGAACATATACTAATTTATCAAATAATTTGATACTTCTTTAATAATTTACGTTTATAACTTTTTTCTAAAAACTTAAGTACGTAGTTGTGGTTGATTTTTCTCTCGACATTACGTTATAAGTTTTGTTAAAAACGAAGTTGTACTCAAAGTAAAGTATTTATTTGATATCCTAAAACGCTACAATGATAAACTAAACCATTCTACTGGTTTGACTTTCTAAACAACATGCGAGAGCGATGAATAGTAAATTTTTAAAATAATACATAGCTTTATATTGTTTTTTATTTAATATATTATAATAGTTTACTATTATATTTACTTTTAATAACGTATTTTTTTATTTTATTTTCTTTTTTAAAACCATATATTTCATTTACCATTTTTAATAATTTTTTTCTTTTTTTAGAACATATATTAATTTATCAAATAATTTGATACTTCTTTAATAATTTACGTTTATAACTTTTTTCTGAAAACTTAAGTACGTAGTTGTGTTTGATTTTTCCCTCGACATTACGTTATAAGTTTTGTTAAAAACGAAGTTGTACTCAAAATAAAGTATTTATTTGATATCATAAAACGCTACATTGATAAACTAAACCGTTCTAATGGTTTGGCTTTATAAACAACATGTTTTATTTTCTAATCACGTTTGTTTTACATTATCATTTGCTCGGTTTCGCCGCAACGCGCGACTTAAAAAAACTAGTATAATATTATTACCTATATAGACATTTCACATGAGGGGAATAGTTTTCCTTCACCGTTGGTGAAGAGGGGCGGTCATGCGTTTTTTATTTTTTTTTATTATTTTATTTTCCAATTTAGTACAAACATAAATGAAAGCACATTTCAGCAGAAAAATGGCGTCTAGTGGAGTGGTTGGTGTATTATACCGCGAAATTAAAAGGCATGAGTTTGAAACTTTGATGGTACAAGGTATTTTACTTTTTTCTTAAAACATTACATTTAAAATCTTTTTGAGAAAAACCAAAGAGAAAATAGAGAAAAAACTGAATTCATCACTTCATTCTATTCAACATTACAATATATAGATAAACATAACTATAAACCCTAAAGTCCACAAGTAATAGGTTGGGCCTAAAATGTCTGGTTTATAACACTCCCCCTCAGACATTTGGAATTATACACAGTTTAACAACATACTTCAGGATGATGTTAAATAGGTACTTCAGGACCTGAATAAATAAACTGATACTACTGGATCAGCTATGCTGCCTCATTAAAAACCTTACTAAGAAAACCCAGTGAGACAAAACTTAGTTAAGGGAAAAAGAGTACAACGTGTATAATTCTCCCCCTAAATTCAACAAACATCTTTCAATCTACGAAGACCGATCTGTAGGTCCCCTAATCCGTGCGGATCGAAACAGAATCGTCGATCTAACCTAGAGTGCGGAATCCCCTAGATCAGATTTCGCAGAAAACGTGTAGAAACAGAATCAAGAACACGATACACTTTCAATCCGGTCTTCTATTGATTATCCAACACGAAGTTTACAATCAATTCAAGACCCACAAGAAATCTCCTAGCCACTCTCTATAGATTTCTCCAAATGTCTCCAAGTGTGTGTGACCTAAACCCTTATGCCAAGCCTTGTTTATATAGGACAAGGTTTGCACCTGGGCTTTGGTTTGGGCTAGGCCATTCTCCAAGCCCATAACACTAAATAACCCCCTAACCAATAATGCTAAGCCCAATACAAAATATCCAAAGACTAAATAAACAAACTATTAAGCTGTTGTCACAGAATATGCACTAACAAACTCCCCCTTGACAATAGCTTCATAGTGTAACTTTGTCTTCAAACATCTTGTAGTCTTTTGGTCTTTGGATAGCGTCAGATACACAGTTTCTGACATCAACAAACTCCCCCTTAGCTGATGCTTCCAATCTTCAAAACTTTCATTCGTTGTAGATCAGTGAACTAGCAATCTTTGGTTAAGCAAGTAAACTTCAACTCTTCCAAATCTCTCTCTTTCTGTCATGTAGTAGAAGGATCCTACCATGCATCTTCACACATCTTCACTTCACTCTCAATCTGTACTTTACTTGTATTCTGCACTTCATTTTGATAACTGCATCAATCTGTTTAGAAACACAAGCAAGTATCTCGAAAAACCATTAGTCTTTTTCACATTCAAAGATAAACCAATATTTTATCTTATTATGCAAAAACAACAACCTGTCAGTTCAAAATGGAAGTCTTTTTAAAGAAAATATTTTTGGAATTTTTGATATTTTTCAAAACAAACTAAACTAAACTCAAAAATATGTACAATACATCTTTTTGTGAGAATCACCGGTAAGAAGATCATATCATCACAATCAAACTGTTTTCACACTATTAGATAATTCTTTATGTAATTTTCCGTGAAAAGCAGTTCAAGACGATTACCAGTATGTCTGTCCACCTAAACAAAATGCATGAACATTTCAAGTACCATTACCGTATGATACGTTAAGGTAATATTATTTCTGATATATTAGTGTGTCCCACTTCAGGATATACCCCCACGATCAAGGTATGCACAAAGATTCATCATAGTAGGTGAGTATACTGAATTCATCCGTTTTTTCAACGTTTAGATAATTGGTGATCAGGTCAGTACTTCCGTACAGCAAAGAGACCAAAATATCTAACGAGGGCTAAGACAAATACCATTTTTTTGGTACTATTTATGCATTTTGCATTTTTGAATGACTCTCTATGAGAGCTTCTTCATTTTCAGGGTTGTGGCATTTTTAGCTCTTTTAAGATATCCTGGGTGTGTCTAGGTCAGCATGTATCTGGATGCAGCAGAAGGACACCCCTGATATCCCCAGATGAAATAACAGTATAAAGACCCAAAACTTCAGATTTTGGCAATCTATCAACGCAAGATTTAAGGTCATTAAACCAAACACCACTGATGTGTTCCTCACTCATACTCAGTGCATTTAGGTTTATATCACATTCGTAAGTTGATTATTTCATGCTTTTGCCTACTGGTACATCATATGATGAAGCTGTTATCACACTTAAGCATTTTAATTCAGTTTGAGTGTGACTGTCTAACTTGCTGATGTACTATCATTTCTTCTTTTTCACACAGTGATAACTCATTTTTGATTTTCTAATTTTTTATGTTTTTGGATTTTTAAAATTTTATAACTTACTCCCCCTAAACACATGCACTATCTAAACTCTTTTTGGCTTAGAGGAATTTCTCCCCCTAAATTTTTGTTTTTATGGAGTAAGTTCTAAAAATATAAATTTTAAAAAACAAACAAACTCCCACCTTAACCTGACAAAAGTTTTTCACGTTTAAAGTATAGAATGCTCAAAACAATCACAGAAGTAAATAGTTCGTTACCCATGTTAACCGACTATTCACCTTAGATGCTTTACAGGATTAACCACTGTCGAACACATCAACAATCCTTCTTGGTCATCCTGCATTCACTCAACAACTCAGTTAGTCTTGAGAACCCAAGCCCTGATAGTCTTGGGTTTTCCAGATTCATCCATTACAGGAAGATCCATCCAATATCCATCACTCCTAACATGAGTCTTGGATTGCTTACCCATTGTTGAACAAGATTGATAATTTCCACTAGGTCTTTGATTGCGAGAGTTCCAATAACCTCTCGGATTTTCTGACCTTTGGAAATTATTATCTTGATACTTTCTTCTACCATTATCATACCATGAATTCTGGAAAAATTTTGGATGTTGTTGAACATTTGAGTTACTAAAACCCCTATGTCCATTTCTTTGTTGAAAACTTCGATTACCCGTAGTTTGGTATCGATTTTGATATCCAAAATTTATATTTTGACTTTGAAAACGATTTGATTTACCACTATATTGACTAAATTTTGGAGAAATACTTCTTGGTCTATCAAATCTTCTCGAAGTTGAGGGTTTTGATTGAAATTCAGGTTTCTTTGTTTGACAACTTGATTTTACATTATTGCTTGACCCAACCTGATTCCCGTCTTTAACCTCATCAACTTTTTGTTTACCTTTCTTCAAAGGACAACAACTCGCCACGTGCCCTTTGTTGTGACATTTAAAACAAGATCTTTTCTTATAAGTTTTCTTTTTATTCGATCCCTTTTTAGATGTGTTGGCCTTTTGTCTTCAGTATGCTCATCCACTTTACGAGGTGTACTGTTAGACCCAACAGATTCTTTCAAAGAAACTGGACTATTTGGCAAGTCCACAGCTATCGGATCCACTACCTCTTGTGCAGTGGTTACAAAATCAATTAGCTCTTCTTCATTTGGTAGAAAAGAATAGTCTTGATTTTCAGAAGATGAAGCTTTAGTAAACCCCACCCCTGTTTTATCATTACTTCTTTTTAAACCTTTTTGAATATGAGTCCTGACTAACGAAGAATTTCCAAATTTGTCTAACTTACCCTGAAGTTCTCCAATTTTGGCTTGTGCATCAGCCAATTCTGTGCACTTTTCTGAAAATTCATTAGTTTTATCCTTCACAGTTTCACGAGCAAAATCAATGATCTGTAACAGTTCATTGACTTTGCTTGTTAAACTGCTAATTTCTTGTTCATTTGATTTGAGTTTTGTTAAACAATCTGACTCTCATTTAATCAAAAGAACATTTGACTCTTTTAACTTTTCTAATTCAGCTGACTGAATTTTGTTTTGCTCCGATAGTCTGTCAACTTTGCCCTGTAGTTCAGTGCAATTATGACATGTATGACTTACAGATTTTGCTGATACCTTCACCTCTGCTATAAGTCTATTCACATCAGTCAAGCCCTTTGAACCTTCAGCACCCTTCTTTTCAGCATTCTCCTTCTTCTCTTCTACCTCAGCAGCTACCTCTCCTATCTTCACCGCTGCAAGCTCAGCTACCAATGCTTGATCACAAGAATTTACCTTGGAAGAGATCTGATAACGTTTTTCCAAGGCTTCCCACAGCTCTCTAGAAGACCCATACTTCTTGAAAGTATGTTTAACACTCTCAGGCAAGGACATCTTTATTGCTGCGAAAGCTTTCTTCTCAGCATCAACCAACTGTTTCTCAGATTCATCCATCTTCTCATAAGAAATCACGATAATTCTCCCATCTACACGACGTGTAGGAGCAACATTCCTATCTATCATACAGCTCCACATTCTCGTATCTTCACTTTTCACAAATGCCTCAAACTTCTCTTTCCAGTCGGCATATTCTTTGATGTTTTTAAGCTTTGGCCAATTCTTAATAGCTTCACTGACCTTTTCCATCTTTGCCATCACGCATCGTGAAGGTTTAAATGGATTTTGGTAACCTGAATCAAAATCTAGATCTAACTCCTATACTGGTCCTTGTCTAGCTTTTACTGTAAGCAAACTGATAAAACCTTACAAAATATTACCGAAAACTATTATTACCAAAGTATACCGTTAGAATCGTCTTGAAATTACGATTCCAATGATATAAAATGTGAAAAACCTATTTCAGGATTTTCCAGAGTCTTTTTTTTTGGCCCTAAAAATCCAAGGATTCCAACGGTGCAAACGGTTCCCTGTGACGAGTTACGGATGATTTTCTAAACACGAATCAGTGAAAATTTTCTTACGCAAGCCAAGAAAAATTCCACCCCTTGTCCGAAATGATTCTATGTTCGAAATGGTTATCTGGAATGGCAGAAATGGTTATCTGGAATGGCAGAAATGGTCCGAAATGAGCTATTCTGATCCAAAATGGTCACCTTTTGATCCGAAATGAACCCTATTAATTCGAAATGGTCCGTAATTCTTCACTATAATCTGAAATGCAGGTTTAAAGATCCGAAATCAACTCAAACTTGTCCGAAATGCAAATGTTTGATCCGTAATGCAAGCCTGAGTATCCAAAATAAAAGTCTGAAGATCCAAAATGCAGTCAGAAGATCCAAAATGCAATCATAAAATCTGAAATGGTCCGAAATTGCTTGATTTCTATCCGAAATTGCTTGTTTCTGGTCCGAAATGCAAGTATTCTGGTCCGAAATGACCCGGAATACTTGATGTTTATCCGAAATCAACTGCAGAACACGAACACAGCCTCCAAAAACGTCCAAAAACGCTGATTTTCTGCAGAAACGATTCTGAACCAACCAAATCAAGAGCCTAATGCTCTGATACCAATTGTAGGTCCCCTAATCCGTGCGGATCGTAACAGAATCGTCGATCTAACCTAGAGTGCGGAATCCCCTAGATCAGATTTCGCAGAAAACGTGTAGAAATAGAATCAAGAACACGATACACTTTCAATCCGGTCTTCTATTGATTATCCAACACGAAGACCCACAAGAAATCTCCTAGCCACTCTCTATAGATTTCTCCAAATGTCTCCAATGTCTCTAAGTGTGTGTGACCTAAACCCTTATGCCAAGCCTTGTTTATATAGGACAAGGTTTGCACCTGGGCTTTGGTTTGGGCTAGGCCATTCTCTAAGCCCATAACACTAAATAACTCCCTAACCAATAATGCTAAGCCCAATACAAAATATCCAAAGACTAATTAAACAAACTTTTAAGCTGTTGTCACAGAATATGCACTAACACGATCTTGTGTGATAGCTGCTCGAAACTGCTTATAGGTAAAGATTTCGTGAACAGGTCAGCTAGATTTTCACTTGACTTAATCTGGCGAACATCAATTTCCCCTTCCCTTTTCAAGTCATATGTTGAGAAGAACTTTGTTGAGATGTGCTTTGTTTGATCACCTTTGATGTAACCTTCTCTGATCTGAGCTATGCAAGTAGCATTGTCTTCATAAATAATCGTCGGCCCCTTCTTGATCTGTTCTAATCCGCATGCTTCTTGTATGTGATTAATCATTGATCTCAACCACACACATTCTCGACCAGCATCATATAGTGCTATTAATTCGGCATGATTTGATGATGTTGCTGTAAGTGTTTGCTTAGTTGACTTCCAAGAAATTGTTATGCCACCATATGTGAATACATAACCTGTCTGAGATTTTGCTTTGTGAGGATCTGATAGATATCCGGCATCAGCATACCCAACAAGGTGGAACTTTTGATCTTTCTGATAGAAAAGACCTAAGTCTTGTGTCCCGCAAATATACCAGAATATATGTTTTACACCATTCCAGTGTCTACGTGTTGGGTTCGAACTGTATCTCGCTAGTACATGAACTGCAAATGCAATGTCAGGTCTTGTGTTATTTGCGAGATACATAAGGGCACCGATCGCGCTTAAGTATGGTACTTCTGGACCAAGTACTTCTTCGCCTTCTTCTTGAGGGCGATAAGGATCCTTGTGTGGATCTAGCGGTCGGACAACCATAGGTATGCTAAACGGATGTGCTTTATCCATATTGAATCATACTAACATCTTCTGGATGTAGTTTGATTGATGGACAAATGTGCCATTGCACAGATACTCAAATTGTAGTCCGATACATAATTTCGTCATACCAAGATCTTTCATTTCAAATTCCTTCTTTAACAACTGAGCAACTTTCTCTATCTCTTCAAGAGATCCGATGATGTTGATATCATCAACATAGACTGCTATTATAGTGAAATTTGAGAGTGTTCTTTTTATAAAAACACATGGACTGATTATCAGACTTGTACCACATACGACCAGATTGTTTGAGACCATATAAAGATCTCTGGAGCTTTATAGAACACATATCTCGATGTGTTGATTTTAATGCTTCAGACAATTTTAAGCCTTTAGGAATTTTCATGTAGATGTCATTTTCAAGTGTCCCGTATAAGTATGTGGTGACAACATCCCTTAGTCTCATATGAAGTCCTTCAGAGATTGTGAGGCCGATTAGGAACCTAAGGGTTATCGCATCCACTACAGGGAATACGTTTCCTCATAATCAACTCCTGGGATTTGGGAAAACCCTTGTGCTACAAGTCGAGCCTTATATCGTACAATCTCATTCTTTTCATTTCTCTTTATTGCAAACACCCATTTATAACCTACTGGTTTGACGTCTATGGGTGTTCGGACTACAGGTCCGAAAACATGTCGCTTTTCAAGCGAATTCAATTCGGCGTTTATGGCTTCTTGCGATCTTGGCCAATCTTTTCTGTGCATGCACTCTTCTAAAGTTTTTGGTATGTAATCATTTTCATTGATTACATTCGTTGCTATAGCATATGCGAATATATCATCAACACGTGTTTTATTCCGGTTCCACATTGTACTATCTTGTACATAATTAATAGAGATCTCATTTTCGTTCGGTACCGGTGTTTCTTCCGAAACTTCATTTTCCTCTGGATTCATAGTTGTCTCTTTCGGGACATTTACCTCTACCGGGGTTTCATCTATAATCTTTTGTGAGTTTTCACCAACTTCGTTACTTCGCTCTTTTCGTTTCCATGGGTTTTGTCTTTGGAACTGATTGGTCTCCCACGCGTTCGTTGTATAGTAATCGCTTCTGGGATTACTTCAATTCGAGCAGGTGCATTTGATGCTGGTACATGTGACTTTGTCACTCTAATCGTGTCTGTGAATCCATCTGGTAATTCATTCGCTATTCTTTGCAAATGTATAATCTTTTGGACTTCATATTCACATTGACCACTTCGGGGGTCGAGATTTGAAAGCGATGATGGATTCCACGTTATTTCTTGTGTTACCAGTCTTTCTTTGTCCTTATCTCCCCCCTAAGACTAGGAACATTGTTTCATCAAAATGACAGTCAGCATATCGTGCTGTAAAGATGTCTCCCCTCATTGGTTCTAAATATTTAATTATGGACGGGGAGTTAAAACCAATATAGATACCCAGTCTTCTTTGGGGTCCCATTGTAGTATGTTGTGGTGGCGGTATTGGTACGTATACCGCACAACCAAAAATTCTAAGGTGGGACAAACTTGGTTCTCGTTCGGAGACCAGTAGCAATGGGGAGTATTCATGATCAGCAGTTGGTCTCAATCTAATCAGTGCAGCGGCATGCAAAATAGCATGACCCCATGCAGAAGATGGTAATTTACATCTCATTAAGAGTGGTCTAGCGATTATTTGTAATCGTTTAATCAGAGATTCATCTAAACCATTTTGTGTGTGAACTTGAGGTACTCAATGTTCAACATTGATCCCAATTGACATACAATAGTCACTAAAAGCTTGAGATGTGAACTCTCCCGCATTATCCATACGGATGTTTTTAATTTGATTATCTGGAAAATTGGCTCTTAATTGTATGATTTGAGCTAGAAGTCGGGCAAATGCTACATTTCGAGTAGCTAAAGCACTCACGTGTGACCACCTTGAGGATGCGTCAATTAAGACCAAGAAATAGCAGAATGGTCCACACGAAGGGTGAATAGGCCCGCAAATATCCTCTTGGATTCTTTCTAAAAATGATGGGGTTTCATGTGTCAATTTAGTTTGTGAGGGCCGAGTTATAAGTTTGCCCAGAGAGCATAGCAAAACTTTTAAGTTGTTAAGAGGGTACCCGGTTGCACTCTTGATTATTCGTCTCATCATTATGCTACCAGGGTGACCTAGACGGTCATGCCATATATTGAATGTGTCTTTATCTAATAGCTTTTTGTTACTCACCATGTATGATTCGATAGGATTGATATTAGTACAATATAATCCAGATGATAAAGCTTCTAATTGTTCAACAATGGTGTCTTGGACATTCTAGTTTGAAGTAATTTGAAGATATTCAATATTATTTTCAGATATGGTTTTTAGGTGGTAACCATTTTTTCGAATATCTTTAAAGCTAAGTAAATTTCTTCTGGATTTACTAGAAAATAATGCATTATCAAAAGTTAATTGGGTACCCGAAGATAATGTTATGTGTGCTCTACCGGAGCCTTCGATAAGGTTACTGACACCAGATATAGTACCAATCGGTGTCTCTGCCGGAGACAACTCAGAGGAAAATCTCATATCTTTGAGAATAGTATGAGTACTACCGCTATCTACCAGACATTCATCACCAATAATAGCTCTACTGGAGCTAGCATACATATTTCTTCAGGAAATAAAAATAAATAAAAGTTAATGCAAAGAAGTAAAATGAAACATTGCAAGAGTTTCAAACCAAAACAAAATACAAAGGTCATAATGTCAAAAGTAAAAACATAAAAAGGTACATTAAAAATGTTTAAACATCACGATCATTTTCAATGAAATCACATGCATCCAAATGAACGTTTGGTATCGTGGCTGGAGGTGCACCCTCAATCAGATTCGTTTCAGCATTCTTTCCCTTTTCTTTCATCATGCGTTGATATGCCTCAACGAGGTGTTTAGGGGTGCGACATGTGCGGGACCAATGATTTGACATCCCACATTTATAACAAATGTTGCTTTAAGTCCCGCTATTTTTCCCTTTTGAAGGTCGCCCCGTATTATGTCGACTCGATTCACCACCACTGTTTTTGGTGTTCTGGAACTCTCGATTCCATGTGTATCCCCGTCCTCTACCACGACCTCCATTGGGACCGCGGCCTCTACCTCTACCTCGTCCGCTATGAGAATTTGCCACATTCGCTTCAGGGAATGGGCTTGCACCGGCGAGTCGCAATTGATGATTTTGTAGTAGGAGCTTGTTGTTTTGCTCCGCGACCAGAAGACATGATATCAGTTCAGAATATTTAGTAGATTGACGTTCCCTATATTGTTGCGACAGGAGCATATTTGAGGCATGGAACGTTGAGAAAGTTTTTTCAAGCATGTCTTCATCGGTTATTTTTTCACCACATAATTTTAACTCAGAGGTAATGCGGAACAAGGCAGAATTATACTCACTGACAGTCTTAAAATCCCGTAGTCGTAAATGAAGCCATTCATAGCGGGCTTTGGGGAGTAAGACCAACTTCTAGTGGTCAAAAGGTTCTTTGATATTTGTCCATAGTTCAAGAGGATCCTCAACAGTTAGATATTCCCGCTTTTGATCTTCGTGAAGATGATGACGAAGGAATATCATAGCTTTCGCTTTATCTTGAGGTGAGGTCTGATTATCAATATTAATTGTCTCCCCCAAATTATGTGCCGTCAAATGGATTTTAGCATCAAGAGTCCACGGGAGGTAGTTGTTACCCAAGATGTCAAGTGCGGTGAATTCAAGCTTTGATAAACTCGACATTTTATCTACAAATGAAAGAATCAAGGATTTAAAAATTGAGCCGCAATATAAAATATATACATTGTAGGAGAACTGCGGGTTCTCTATAGGTAGAACTTCGGGTTCTATACGTTAGGCCGTTGTTATATAATAAGAAAAGAATTTAAAAATGTTAAGTAATGGTTGTACGACTCATTGGGTGTTTAAATTGTTAACACTTTTAAAATATTTTCACCATAAAACAATATATGTCTTATTGCTTAATTTGATGTGGGGTTGCTTTTTCCTGATCAACCCATGTGATGGTGGAAAAGTTACATAATATAACATATAGATTTATGATATGGTAGGCATATACTAAGTACTAAGTTACATAATATATATAATCTTTCAGGTGGGGTACAGATGTATTGCAAGACATCATTTTAATGTATATTATTATTATTTAAAAGAGAAAATTCATAAGTTCTAATTTTTTTTCTAATTTATGAAGATTTTTAAAATATACATATATATTGTTTGTATATTATAATTATAATATAATAGTAATCAATGTTGGAAGATGGAATAGATGCCACGCGTGGCATATGTAAAAAAAAAAATAATGCATAATTAAGAAGGGTTTGGAAAAATTAGTGTCCGTTGGATTTGGGTGAAATGATCTAAACCACTAATCTATCCTATTCTAATAAATAAAGATCTTGGGTTGCCACCTGGCACCCTTGACAATCCACAAATTTGGAGGGAAATTTTTATAGAATTTTCACATTTTTTATTTAATAATCTAATTATTATCTTGACTAAATTAGTTTCTAAAAGTAAGGTATATTGTTGACAGCTATTATTATGTAAAAGGGATATATGGAGAAAAACAAATCTACAATAATCACATTTATTCTTTATGTTATTTTAGAAGTTCTATATTTAGTTCTATTATATTTTAATTTAAGTAGTTAGTATCTTATGAACAAGACTTAAATATGTGGCTTTTGTTGATAGAATAAATCCAAAAAAACCTACGGCCCAAAACGATTGCATATTTATAATTTTTTGCTAAAGCGGCCCATTATAGCTCAAGCTTATTAAAGATTTAAATATGTATATGTTTGGTTTTGGTGAACTCCTCATCGTAAAGCATATTCCTCTTTTTTTTTTTACCTTTTCTATTATTTAGATCAAGGACATGTTTGGCTAAGCTTATTATAGTTAAAAAGGACTTTTGGAAAAGGACTTTTGGGAAAAGGACTTTTTGAAAAGGAGTTTTTAAAAAAAGTGTTTGGATTAGCTTATTGATGTAAAATGACTAAAATGAGCATTCTTTTAGATATAAGGGGGTAAAGAAGAGGTATATTGGTAATTTGTAGTTTAAAAAGTTAAAAGCTGGCCAAGAAGTCACAATATTGTGACTTCTTGAAACCTCTTTTTTCTTCTTTGCAAAAAGCCATTTCTAAAAGGACTTTTGGCTTAGCCAAACACAAAAACAACTTATTGGCTTTTTGATAAGTCAATAAGCCAATAAGTTGTTTTGAAAAGCTTAGCCAAACATGCCCCAACTTTCCTTTGACTCCCCACTTCCCCTTTCATGGCATTCTTAATCGGAGAATTAGGTCAACAATTACTCCTCAATTCATAATGTAATAGTAAAACTGAATCCAGCAGTCGATATCTTCGGATTAGTGTTCTTATTTTTCATCGATTTTGGTTACAGATAGATTTCAGATTTCAAATTCAAATCCACATTGTTTAGCTTTTTATCCCGCTAATGGAGCTATATATATGTGATCGGTGTTGCTATCTAATTCTCCACTGCATACGGCTTCTCTCAATTGCGAGTATTAGCTTAAATTTCAGGTTAGTTTTCTATTTTATTTTATTTTCATTCGAACTGTGTTACAAGTGTGTATGATAATTTGGTTCACCAACTGTTTGATAATATTCTCTATTTGTTAATATGATGTGAATTTGCGATCTGTGAGTTTCTGGAAGATCTGTAGAAGATGAAGATCGGACGGTGTGAAATGAGGTTAATGTGTGTGAGTTTTTGGTTTAGTTGTCGGTTGATTGATTTTTTGAAGTTATGGATGTTAAGATGATATATTGATATGACTATTTTGGGGACTTTTGAAGTATGTTGATTATGGAAGAAGGTTAGGTAGGGTTTTGTGGTTTGTTTTTTATGAATGTATTTTGATTTTGGAGGATTAGGGTTGTGAGAATGTAGGATATTTTGTGGTTTAACTCTATTCTAGGGTTAGAATGTAGATAGGGCATTAAAATAGTTTAAACAGTTAAAGGATTTGTGTAAAGTGAGCTATGAATTTGTGATCTACTGATATATTACTTTCTGAGAGATCTATGCATGCATATGGTTTTTGATTTTATTATCCGTCAATTGACTTTTTGAAGTTCTAAATAACAAGATATTTTAAGTTTTTAACTGTATTATTACTAAAAATATAACTGGTCTCTACAACGATTATGTTTTGCTTTGGGGAACTTCTGAAGTATTTTTATTCTGAAAGAAGCTTAGCTACTAGATAGGATATCAGCAAAAGGTTTTTTTGTTAGAAGTCATTTGTTATTGGTACAATCATTTTGAATTTGTGTTTCTTATTGGTATGATTATTCAACCCGTGATACAATTTTATGAATTTTATCATTTTATTGTCCAACATGTTTCATTAATTTACTTTTTTTAACAACCACAGTTTAATGGCTTTAAATAAAGTTACTCTCATCAGTGACCTTGATGTGTTACTCGAAAGCAACAAACTCAAGGTGAGAATCATTCGAGATAAAGATGGTAAAGTTACCAACAAAACAACAAATGTTGTATACAAAGAAGTCTTTCGAGATTTGTAAGTTATAGGTGCTACCTTTACTTTTTTTTATCTTATTGGTTTTTTAATAGAAGTTTTTATTTATGCCATTTTTGAGTTGTATCTAATCTCATAATTTTGTTTTACATTCCCAAAATTTAATACTTTTAGTGTATGTTTGTTATTGGTACGATCCTTTTGAATTTATGTTTGTTATTGCTATGACTATTCAACTTGCGTTACTATTTTATTAATTTTATCATTTTTGTTGTTCAATCCGTGTAATACATGGGTTACTAACCTAGTTTGAAGATAAAAAAAATACTTGGTGATCATCATCCTCAAGAAACAAATCACAACGGCAGAGAAAAAAAACGTTTCTCCTTTTTACGCGCTTCCACATCCACATGGCTTCTTCCCGATATTGCGCTCCGATTGTTACATCTTCTAGTTCCGATATGTACGGTTGTTGATCGCAACTGCCACGTAAATCTTGCCGGTGGGTGTATTGCGGCTGAAAAAAAATCGATGGCGGTCGACGATGATGCTTGTCACCAGGGGCGGATGTATTATGGAACAAGGGGTAGCCTCCGCTACCGCTTGGTCGGAAAATTTTTGACGTTTTTAGTGTAAATTTTGGAAAAATTTTACGTTTTTTCGATTTCGTTACCGCTTATTTATAAAACGTTACCGCTTGGTCGGAATCCTAGATCCGCCACTGCTTGTCACAAGGGTGGTCACCTGAGTCTTGCTAGAGGAATCGTGAGATCGAAAAACAGAGAACAACCAGTGATTGTAAACAATAACATCACGCAATTGAAACAGAGTGTGCATGACTCCAATATCCAACGGTGAAGAGAGTCCGGAAAAAGGGGTTTCCGCAGCAACCAAAAAAGAAATCGAGATCTTCATCAAACACTCGGATTTAATCGGTAATACATGATGGCAATGACTGTCAAACTAATTCGTGTGTCGTAGTTACAGTACTAAGGCATGGTCTTTGTTTGGTTGTTCAAAAAAAAACTAAGGCATGGTCTAGATCTAAAATCATGTTTACGTTCTAATAAACTACGAGAAAGAAAATGTTGATTGTCGATTTCAAAATTCTACTCATAGACAAAGGATTATATCTCATATGACTTTCAATAATATTTTGCAAGATTGAATCACACAAAAAATTTATAGTCTTTAAGATAAACCAAAATTGCATCTTCTTCATCATTCTTGTTTGTTCTTAGAAAAACAAATCTAATTTTTTTTAAGAATCCAGATATAAAATACCACACGCTCTATTTTGTGTGTTTGTTATCCATCTATCTCATTTTTTTTGTCAATAAATTAACACTGAATCACAAAAAAAATTTGTTGATGTGTGTGATTCAAGTGAGTAAAAGATTATATATCTACCAACTAAATGCATGAGACGTTAATGAATATTACCTGGATTGATGAATATGTGGTTGAAGTAGAATTCCAAAATAGAGGTGAGCTAATAGTGATAGTAGAACACCGCTGTAGCAGCAACCAAAACAAGAGAAATCGTCAACAAGCAGAATGAGTTAGAGTAGGGCGCTGATAACGTGAGAAAAACCAAAAGAGAAAATAGAGAAAAAACTGAATTCATCACTTCATTCTATTCAATATTACAATATATAGATAAACATAACTATAAACCCTAAAGCCTATAAGTAATGGGTTGGGCCTAAAATGTCGGGTTTATAACACTTTTCACTTTACCCGCTTATTCCCTTATCCTTTTCTTAACTCATTTTATGCTATTACTACTGGACTTTAATAAAGTTACTCTATAGTTTCTAAACTTTATTAAAAATAGAAAATTGGACACATGTATTTTTATCAACGTCTCGATGTAATTTTTATTGAAATCGTATTATGAATAGTATGTACAAATAACCGAAACACAAATATATATGTTATCAAACCGAGAAATATTCAGTTTACCGCACTGCAACCCGGACGGGACATAAAACTAGTTATAATACATTAACAAGGATGGCTACAACAACATTTTATGATTATGGATTTATGGTACAATATTTAGTGAAGTAAGTTAGGGGTAAAATTCTCTTTCTATACTTTAATAATAACTAGTGGGTTTTCCCCGCACTACGCGGCGGGAACTCAGTTGTATCCATTCGATTCGTTCTGGTACTGACACTCGTTATAGCAGCGGAAAGAAAAAACTAAAAAAACAAAGTCGTGATATGCCTAAAAGAATACATGCTTTATATCAATAAAAAACCATAGAAAAGAATACTGGTTCCGATATACCGATATTTGTAACAATGTTGTTCGGTTGAAATCGGTTTGGATAGTCACATATCAACCGTCATATAGTTTACGATAAAAAATATCTTTTTTCATATTTTTATTGGCACTCGTATAGTTTACAGTTTACAATAGAAAAATATTAACCGAAAACGATAAAAAAATATCAGTTTCGATACTACCGATATTGGTACCAATGTTATTCGGTTGAAATTAGTTCGATAAGTCCCATATCAATACTCGTATAGTTTACGGTAAAAAAAATGTGTTTTTTTTATATTTTTATTGGTGCTTGTATAGTTTACAATAGAAAAAAAAAACAAATTGAATATCATTGTCAGTTTCGGTTCGATTTGGTACGATAGCGTCACGGTATCCATTTTAAATATCATTGTCAGTTTCGGTTTGACATGGTATGATAGCGTCACGGTATCCATTTTAAATATAATTGTCGGTTTCGGTTCGATTTGGTACGACAGCAATACGATATCCAGTTTCAATAAAAAACAAATTAGAAAAAATCAAAATAAATATAATATTAAAAGTTTAGTTTTACTATTCATCAACTTCTTCAAAATAATAATAATAGTTCTTTTAGGTCGCGCGTTGCGGCGAAATCAAGCAATTGATAATGTAAAACAAACGTGATTTGAAAGTAAAGTATGTTGTTTAGAAAGTCAAACCATTAGAACGGTTTAGTTTATCATCGTATCGTAATATGTATCGTAATATGATACCAAATAAATACTTTATTTAGAGTACAACTTCGTTTTTAACAAAACTTATAATAGAATGTCAAGGAAGAATCAAGCACAATTACGTAATTAAGTTTTTAGAAAAAAAAAGTTATAAACGTAAATTATTAAAGAAGTATCAAATTAATCGATAAATTAATATATGTTCTAAAAAAAGAAAAAAAGAATTATTAAAAAATTGGTATAGGAAATATATGATTTTAAAAAAAGGGAAAAAATTAAAAATATATGTTATTAAAAGTAAATATAATAATAAACAATTATAATATATTAAATAAAAAATAAAAAAAAAACTATATATTATTATAAAAATAAAGTTACTATTTATCGTACTTCGTCAACAATATTTATATAATAGTGAGATTCCCTTCGCACTTCCCGGCGGGAGTTCGGTCGATATATGTTCGTTTCGTTACAGTACTTGTACTTGCAATAGCCTATAGTGATCAAAAGAGAAAACCTTACATCGTTTGAAAACAGAAAACAAAAAACGAATATCGATACCGGGACCTATGTTGTTCAGTTAAAATCGATTCGATTGGTTTGCGTTCTATGTTTATTTATTTTTTCAACATTGCGATATAGATTTTTTTTATAACGAATGTGCCGCAATCATACCATACCAAACCGAACTGAGACCGATTGAACAACATTTGTATCTGTTGGACCGTTCTACGACCTCGAAACGTCAGTTAAGGCAGTTCATCTTTGAGTACGAAGGCGGAATCAACGTAAACAAAGTCATAACAGCTAGTTTCCTTTTAATCTTTCTTTTCTGATTTATTTACATGCTTGTACAATATATTCTGATACAAAACCGGTAACACCTCTCTTTACACACACATGCAGATCACTCTCAAATGACACACACATCAACTATATATAGACTCAAGATTTCGCTTGGAATGACAGGAGTTGTTGTTCAAGCGAAATCTAATGTGTTGATTCAGCTTGAACTTGTAACAGCTCATTTCAAGCGAAATCTTCTGTTTTGATTTCGCTTGAACCAAACAAGACCACTTTCAAGCGAAATCTTCAAGTTAAACATGTAAAACCCTAATTTAAACCCTATTGTGTGTTCATTCATTCTATCTAGACCTAAGACTTAATGCAGACGAAGTCAACAGACATTCCATGCACCAACAGACTCCCCCTTGGATGTTGACGAAGTCTTCAGCTCCTGAGTCTTCAGTCTTGGTCTTTACTCCAACTCTCTGTCTTCACATCATAAGCATTCTTTACAAGTTTAGAATCACAACCTGAATCTAACTTCCATCTTCCCTTTGACTGTTGATCCAGACCCCCTTTCACATACTCCCCCTCTCGATATGCTAGAATCTGAGATATCTGGTTCAAGCTTTAACATTTAGCTTCCGTGGGAATGATGAAATCCAAAACCTGTTACCCTGCACATCCTCTACCTCAACATAAGTTTCACAAATTTATAACAATTGGATTTAATAAACTTACTGGTAGACACCATTAATTCAACAAAAATACTAGTTACATCAAGTTCAAACGAATGACCTTGATTAACTAACCACTCAATCTTTCAAAACATTTGTATAAGACATTCAAAGTTTTCAACATATTCTACCAACCCTCTAGTTCATCAAGTTTAGCACTTGGAATTTTGAATATCAACTTTCCAACATCAGTTGTCCAAAATCTTTTTGAATTTTTCAAAACTTTATGCTAAAACACTCCGAAAATCTTTTTGGATTTTGAGTTAAAAGAAATGCAGTAAAGAAATATATACAAACAATATTTTTGTGAGTTTTTGTAAGAGGATCATATCAGTTCATGAGACCAATCACAAGCACCGTTAAGCTTTAATCATTTTAAGCTCTAAACGATTCACGTAGATTGTCAGTATGCTGGTCCACTTAAATTTTCACACAAAGTTCAATTGCTTCGAGATACGAGTTTAATGTCTTAGATACTTAAACTTAATCGCGTATCCCACCTCAGAATATACTCCCGTATCCAGATCCCAATATTCAGTCTTACAGGTAATTATAACACAAATGATATCTGTAAGGGGTTAATAATTTATGAAGAATCATGAGAGCTCAGGTCAGAACTACCGTTCAGCAGAGAGATCATGACTCAACTTTCGGGTGTGTCCCCTTTAGAGGATCTTTTTTACAACAGCATTGCTAAGCAATTTTATTGTCTTATCATTTATGCTGAGGGTGATGCTATGTTTCAAGCATTGCAGAAAGTATTATTCGAGGACTAGGTCAGAACTTCCATTCAGCAGAAGTCCCGGAATAATACCCCAGATATCACTGAGTATAAAAAAAAACCTAGTATATCAGAAAAAGGAATCTTTCAAACGAGATTTCGGGGGTTACCCATATATCCGAGAGATGTTACCCACGATATAAGCAAGTTTGAATTTAGGTTTATATCTCGTCACAATCTACTAAATGTGCAAAAACCTACTGACACATCATCAGTGAGACCGTTTATCACATTTGACAATTCATATCTTTAGCATGCTGTGATAGTCCACTGATTTATTATCATTTCCTCTTATTCACAACCAAACTCATTTTTGATTTTTCAATGTTTTTGACATTTTCAAATTTTCTAATTTTTTTTTAAAAATTTTCTCCCCTTAAAATCAAAATATGTTTCAATTTTGATTTTCTTGAAAATTTGAAAACAAACTATACAAGAAACGTGACAAACTGATATCAAATCGCTTCAATTCGCCGTTCACTCGGCTTAACAATCAGAACTCCCCCTGACAACAAACTATTTTCCCATTTAGATTTCAAAACACTTAAGTTTGTTTTAATCAAAATGGTTTTTCCGGAAAATTAGTTTTGTGTGTCTTTTACAAACTCAGGGTTCTTTCATCACATTGTTTACCTTTAACCTCTCATCGGAAAGATAAATCAAGTACAACTTAATGTCCTTGATTAGTCTTTTGTGATTCGAAATATCACAGTTACCAACCTGTGAATTTCTCAAGAAATATGCCGATTCCTGTTCCACACTTACCAACCTGGGAACTCCGGCAAGTCAGATTTTTCATTTGAAAAGATCTACCCAAGTCTGACCAGCCTTGGGTTTGACAGTTTTTACCTCAACAAATGGCTCTTCTGGTTTTGACGAACCAGAATCATTGCCTGAACATGGCTTGTCTGACTTTGAAAAATCAGATTCATTGCCAACACGTGACTCCTTTGTTTTTGAAGAAACAAATTCATCGCGAACCTTCATTGGTACCCAATTCTTACTAGATCTAGGTTTTCCATATTTATTAGCCTGTGAAATGAATAAACTTTCACGCTCTCTTTTATATTCGAAAACCTTGATCAAGATTTTGTCTGAAAAATTAACTTTCTTTGATTGGTTATCAATTTGCTTAGTTAATTTTTCTTTCTTTAACTTCCTTTTCTCTTTCCCGTTTGTCCTCAGATTTGTATCTGATGAATTCGTTTTGCTTGCCTTTGCAGTTGAGGAAAACATTTCATCAGAACTTTTTCTCAGATTACCAGTTTTATCCGAGGACAAAATCCTTTCCAGATACTCTCTCGCCTTCTTCCTTTTCTTCCTCAGTCTGTCTTTCTGCCCTTGTGAAAGCTTAATTTTCTTTTCTTGAACTTTCTGTTCTTGAACTTTTGATTCTTGAACTTTCTGTTCTTTGGGCTTGACACTGACTGATTTCTTTCCCATTTTCTGAGATTCAACCCTCGATCTTACTTTTGATCTCACTGGGCAATCTCTGGCAATGTGTCCTCTGAAGTGGCATTCATAGCATCTTCTTGTTTCGAATCTCTGACTTTGGCAGTTAACAGCAATGTGTCCTTGATAGCCACAAGTGTAACACACTCTGTTATCATACCTCTCATTACTTTCATACTAAACATCTTCCTCATACCACACACTTAGATCAAAGCATTGATTTGCCTTGTGGTAATCACCATTTCTTTGTTTTCTATCATTGTAATGATTTGTCCTTGAAGAATCTTCATCCCATCTTCTCCTATAAGCTGGATTTGGCTTTTGAGAACTGTGGTCAAACCTACACCACTTATTACCAACATTTTGTGAGTTTTCATTTTTAGATTTTTGTGATTTTTGATAATGATTGGATGACTTAACTGATGAGCTTTTATTTTCACTTTTAGGATTTTTCAAATTTTTATCGTTTTGTTTCTGTTCTGCATTCTTCTTAACAGGTTTTTGCATTGAGCATTCACCTATTTCAGTAGATTGCAAAACAGTATTTTTAAATTTTTCTTGTAAATCTAAAAATATTTTTCTTTTCTTTTCTTTTTCATCATCAGATATTTCATCACAATCTTCAATTTTGACTTTGTCAAAATTTGTGACATTGTCACTTATTGGAACAGAATTGATCGATTTTGGACACACATGTGATGCAGAAGTCACAAAACTTTTCAATTTATTCTCAAGCTCGGTAATTTTGTTCCGAGCAATTTCAGCTTCATTTTCAAGTCGAATGATTTTCTGAAGATGAGAATTTATTTCAATTTGTTTTTCAAGATTATTCTGAAAAATAACAGATTTTTCACCTTCTAAAATCTTCATTTGACTTTGAAAATCTTTTTCAAATTTTAATTTTTCATTTTCAAAATTTTTTTCATTTTCTTTCAAATCGTTAATTTCCAATGTCAAACTGTCCAAACTACTCAACAGTTTGTCATTTTCTAACTTCAATTTCTCACAATTTTCCTGCAAAACAAGAATCTGTTTATCATCAGATTGCTTCTCATCCTTCATCTTTTTGACTTCCAATGTCAAACTTTCCGTATCCTTCAACAGTTTGTCATTGTCAGCTTCAATTTTATCACATTTAGAGCACCCAACTTCTCATTTTAAAGTTTCACCCTTCTTTGATTCTTCATTCTTTGTCGTTTCATTTTCACATCTTTTGATTATTTCAAGAAACACATCCAAACTTATATTTTCTGATTTTCTTTCTATTTCATCTATTAACTCTTTCTTTTTCTTTTTCTCTTCTTCATCTCCCCACCATTTCTTCTGCCAATAATCATCCTCATCTTTGTACTGCTGGATTATGGCTTCGATATCAAGTGTACTATCATCGATCGCAATATTTCCATACTCATCAAGATAACACTCTCTGTCTGGATCCCATCTATTTGCTCCCCTCGCTTCCAGAAAGATACGAGATATTCTAATGATTTTGTTTTCAGCTATCATTTTTCTGTATCTATACTTCTGCTCTTCAGTTCTATTATCTTTCCACGGAATAGGATCGTCATTTTTTGCCATCTTATACGTATCTGAAAAATCAATAAAACACTTAGAAAATTTTTTATGTTTTGAAAAATCAGCAAGTTCAAGTGAAATTACTTGAAGTGAAATTACTTGAAGTGAAATTACTTGAAGTGAAATCACTTCAAGCGAAATCAACAATTATATAATGTTCAAGCGAAACTGAATAGTTTGAAGCGAAATCAACTATTTCGCTTGGGCTTTCAAGCGAAATTGTTATACTGAGTTGGTTAGTTCAAGCGAAATACAAGAAGTCTATTTCGCTTGAACTTGTCAAGCGAAATCCCCTAATACAAGTCCAATCGATTCAAGCGAAATCCAGCAAATCAATTTCGCTTGAACTGTTCAAGCGAAATCCTTTGATTTTCAAGCGAAATCGATAATCAGTTCTATTACAAGCGAAATCAACAGCCAAAACTCAAGTTTCAAGCGAAATCAACAGCCAAACTCAAGTTTCAAGCGAAATCATCAATATATATCAAGCGAAATCTGCTGATGTCATCTTTTACGAACAGTTTTCAAACGAAAAGTTAATTTTTTATATGAATTCGATCGATTTTAAGTCCAAATCTTTCAAAGATTAGTTATCACACTAATTCGCTTGTTATATGTCAAATTCGGGTCATTTTCACCACTGAAATATGTTCAAATCAGAAAAGTAAGAGAAGAAGTGAGTAGAGATAAGAAAATCCGGTAGAATCAAGCTGTAATGGTATGAACTCCTCGTCTTGAGCTCTGATACCACTTGTTGGACCGTTCTACGACCTCGAAACGTCAGTTAAGGCAGTTCATCTTTGAGTACGAAGGCGGAATCAACGTAAACAAAGTCATAACAGCTAGTTTCCTTTTAATCTTTCTTTTCTGATTTATTTACATGCTTGTACAATATATTCTGATACAAAACCGGCATCACCTCTCTTTACACACACATGCAGATCACTCTCAAATGACACACACATCAACTATATATAGACTCAAGATTTCTCTTGGAATGACAGGAGTTGCTGTTCAAGCGAAATCTAATGTGTTGATTTAGCTTGAACTTGTAACAGCTCATTTCAAGCGAAATCTTCTGTTTTGATTTCGCTTGAACCAAACAAGACCACTTTCAAGCGAAATCTTCAAGTTAAACATGTAAAACCCTAATTTAAACCCTATTGTGTGTTCATTCATTCTATCTAGACCTAAGACTTAATGCAGACGAAGTCAACAGACATTCCATGCACCAACAGTATCGGTACCAACATTTATTTATTTTCATTTTCTTTCTGATTAATTGACACCGTATCGCTACAATATTGTACCCAACCGAAGAACATCATTTTCGGTTTAGGAGTTTATTTATATATTTTTTTCGATAAACTGACATCGTATTGCTACCCTACCATACCAAACATCAATAACGTTACCAGTACTGTGACACTCTAAACCGATCGGTGTCGTACGAACAACATCGATGCTATAGCACCGACGTTTGTTTTTATCGTTTTCGGCAATGTAAAACATGTGTTGATTTAACCACTTGGGGTGTCCCAATGGCCAGCCACACCCACCTCTTCCCAGAGGACCCGAGTTCGAATCCTGGCAGGCACAGTTTCCTCCAGGCTTTCGCTTCCGGTTGGGTAGTAACCGCCAGACAGCTATGGGGCTAAGCTAGCTTGTGGAGTGAGATCACTCCAATGGTTGGGAGGACCGTGCAATACCCCCCCCCCCCCCCAACATGTGTTGATTTTTATACCAAGTGCATGTATCATTTTAGTACAGTAACGAACCGAACCGATTCTGATCTAATGCACGCGGTAACATACCATCACAACGCGTGGGCAAATAACTTGAAATGTTAAAAAATAAATAAACATAAACATGGATTTAATTTTTTTTTAGAAAAAAAACTAAACACTAAAAAGCAAATTAAATAATCAATAAAATATAACTAATAAAAAACAAAAATACTTAAAACTTATCAATTACTACTTATTACTAAAAATAACACATAAATATTTAAAAATTGTGATCTGTTCATCACAAGTTTTAATTAATTAATTAATAATAATAATAATAATAATAATAATAATAAAGCTGCAATATTACACCCTGTTGTAGGTCCCCTATCCCGTATGGATCGCCACAAAACTGATAATCTACCAAGGGTGTGGAATCCCCTTGATAAACCGAACACAACAGAAACAAGAACGTTTATGATGAACACGAAAACAATTTAATCAATCTGGTCTTCTATTGATTATCCAACACGAAGTTTACAATCAATTCAAGACCAACTCGAAATCTCTCAGCCACTCTCTGTAGATTTCGCACACTCTCTCAAACTGTATATCAACTCACTCCTGACTGGCTCTACTTTAACCCTAATGCATAATGATGTTTATATACTACAACCATGTTTGCATACTGAGCTTTGTACTAGGCTAAGCCATTCTCCAAGCCCATTACACTAATTAACTTACTAACCAATATGCTAAGCCCATTACAAAATATTCAAAGACTAAATAATTGTAGGTCCCCTATCCCGTATGGATCGTCACAAAACTGATAATCTACCAAGGGTGCGAAATCCCCTTGATAAACCGAACACAACAGAAACAAGAATGTTTATGATGAACACGAACACAATACAATTAAGCTGGTCTTCTATTGATTATCCAACAAAAAGTTTACAATCAATTCAAGACCAACTCGAAATCTCTCAGCCACTCTCTGTAGATTTTGGACACTCTCTCAAATTGTCTATCAACTCGCTCCTGACTAGCTCTACTTCATTATTAATTCTAAAAATCCATTATATATAACTATTATATAAATAAGAAAAACCATTTCCTTTCTCTCATCCCCTCTGTTCCTTTCTCTCATCCCCATCAATCGTTGTTGCATCCCATGATCCAACTGTGCTTGGATTCTTAACCCAACGTTTGTTTATCGAACTAGTGGACAAAGCAGGGGTGCTATAACAATAAGAAGACGAATCATCTTTCCTACTACCCCCTTCCAACAATTTTGCAGATTTTAGCCTAGACAACAAAGGGGATGTCACCCAACCCCCTTTAACAGCAACCATATCATCCAAATAAATCTCATCATATTGATCTACCAAACTTAACTGTCTCTGCAATTCAAGCTTCAAAGCCACAGATGACGAATGCACCATTTTCCTCGGCTTCTTCTTCTGCATCATTCTCCTAATCGGCGGTGGCGTTGTAAAGTTCAAATCCCCATCATTTCGTGAGGAGGTGGGTGGTGGTGTTTGGTGATGGAGGAGACAAATCGAAAAACAGACAACATAATCCCAAATCGGAACCCACCAAAAATGAAACCCTGAATTGGCCTTCAAGTCTGATATAAAACTTCGTCTGAACTTGATTTAATATCTAGAAACATAAGAATAGTCACCATATCTTGAATCCTTCACACCAGATTTTGATATTAAGTCTGAGAAAAAACCCAATGTCTAAACCGAAGAAATCAATTCAGAGGTCTTTAACCTGTTTTCATTTCAACGTCCCATCCACAAAAAACCCCATCGCATCAAGATGTAGATCCAAGAACAAAGAAAGACAGTTAACAGGTTCAGTCTGGAGCCAGCGCTAAGCCACTGTCCGCAAGTGCTTTAAATCATACCATAAATGATGTATGAAATCTTTTGTTCTTATTTCTTGAAACGATAGATTGCAAGTTTGAGCGATTGGCTGTTGATTGGTGAGGCGGTGGCGGTTGGTGGTGAGGGGGTGGTGGCAGTGAGGTGGTGGGTGGTGGTGATTGAGAAGAGAGGGTATGTATGTTGAGAGAGAGAATAGAAAGGAGAGAGAGAGTGTGTTTGTAGGGAGAGATAGAGAGTAAACTGTATTATATATGTGTATATATTAATACTTTATATTTAAATGTAAATTACCAAAGTTCCCTTATTTTATGCTTGAAATTACCAAAATATTCTTTCAGTTAACATACAATATGGATGGAGTTAAGTCTGTGGAGTAAACTGGCGATAAAATGAAAACATCAAGGAGGAAAATGACTATTTTTAAAGGTTTGGGGTAAAACCGTTAAAGTGACCAAATCATAGGGAGCAAAACAGAAGTTTACTCTTTTTTTAATTTAATTGAACCGTTTGTACTTAATTTCACTAAAAATCATCAAATTTCACGTGTGGATAAAAACAAGTAGAATTTAACAAAAAAAATTACTTAAAAGTGTAAGAAATATTTATAATCTAGACCACATCAAATATCCCCACATTTAAACCTTTTTCGTCCCTAAAAAAGTGTGTAATGGAATCAAAATCAAGACAAATGGTTTCAAAAATCTAGATTACTTAATTTTAGATGTAATAAGATTTAAACTAAAACCACTATTAGGCAATGTGTAGGGATAAGTGAAACAAATGCCCCACCCTTGGACATGAAGCGACACATAGCTGTTCAGTCAGCATTGGGGCATTACGGGGCATTTGTTTAAAATGAGTGTAGTGGTATAATGCCCAATAATGCCCCATTCAATGATTACCCAATTATTTTTTTTGTTTTTCTTTTAAAATTAAAACTAATAATATTTCATTAAATAAAAAAAATTACATTACAAAAAATAAAAATAAAACGGAAAATGCTAAAAAAACATAAAATCTAAAGTCCATATTTGTCACGGATTTGTTGCCGACGCATTTCCGCTAGGATTAACGCGTCTTCTATGAGGTGATCGATCGGTTTAGACAAAAAATCTATGTCTTTCTCCATTTACCTCGATTCTTGTAGCGCCACAAACTTTTTGTTCTCAGCGTTTCTTTCTTACATTGTCTCCAAACGCCTATGACTGAGGTCTCGTATGTCTTGTAGGCGTCGGTTCCTCTCTTCGATATCTTGCTTCATTTCAAAACCCGAAGACGACTCCGCCTTTCCCTCCTTTTTCCCACTTCTTCTACCGGCCGGTTGGGCCAACTCCACTTCCTCATCCTCGTCGTCCACATTAATGTTTAAGTCGACGATTCGAGCATCTGAAGTGGGTGTTTCCGGATCAACTGAGGATGATGTTTTGGACCGTTTTACTTTACGTCTACCACTAGACGCCATGCTCGGTACGTTAGCCCATTTAGGACTTCCGCGTAGAAGCTCCCAACAATTCAAGTATGTAAAAGTGCCTCTCGTTTGGTTGTACTCCTCGCATGCTCTTGTTAATATATTCACGTCGTTTTGACCGCTACCACAGTTATCCTTCGTGAGTTGGAATACTTATTGGAACGAATGACATTTCTAGTTTATATCGGTCAATTTGTTTGATATCGAATCTTTGTCCCGATACTCACCTTTACCCATTGCATTAAAAAAAGTTTTGCGAATTTTATTCCAAAAAATGGGTAGAGTTTGATAGTTGGCTACAAAAAATAAAACAAATATATTGTTAAAAAAATAGTATTAACAAAAATATAATACAAACTATTTAAAAAATACATACTATTTAAAAAGGTAAATAACGCTTACCAACTTCGGGATCCTCTGAGATGTCGAGCCACGCCCATGCTAACGCGTGTCACACCCCGACCGCGTAAAACAACAAATCGCGGCGGAAACATCGGGGCGTGTTGCAACAGAATTAATGTTTCATAACCATGGATATCAAAAGTGTTTCGTTTTATTAAACATTGAGTAATTACATCGTCTGGAAATCTAATTACACTATTTAAATATAGTCTATCATTGTTATTGAGTCACTAAGGCCTTGTCCAGTCCTATGTGAGCATGCATCTTATCAATCGATATCATCCAACATACCTGAAACATATGTGAAAACGAGGTCAGCAAAGAAATGCTGGCGAGTACATAGGTTTTGTAGGAGTGTCGAAATCATGGCTAGTTTAGACGTTGCAATACTTTATTTAAAAACCTTGTTTTGAAAAGAGTATAATATTGCAACTTAATTAACCAACTCAAATCAAGCGAGTTATAATTTGTAAAACCTTGTAGCCATGACTCTTAACCCAAAAACATTTGTTTTAGTACATTATTTGAAAAACAATGATAAGTTCAGGTGATATGTATCAGTAATAGAATAATGCATGATTAAATGAATAACCATGTAAAATGAGTTTGTATAAGATAAGTTGTTTGTAAATAAATGTCTTGTGAAAAGTATGTTACTCGTATAAAATGTTCTATGTCTCAAACTGAAATGATTCAAATAACGCTACAATATGTAATACCATACAAACACTTATATATAGGAAGTACCAGCGGCGTATCCACCATGCTTGTATCATATTACACACGCATCGTTACTTAATCAAACCAAACCAAACAATGTAAAATGTCTATGTCAAATATCCATGTCAAATGTCTATGTCAAATATCCATGTATGGCAAGTGAAATGTCTCAACTAAACCATATGCACAAAAACAAAGTATTGAAGTAAAAACTTGGTTTAAATCAAAGTTATGTTTTGTGGGAAATACATGATCAAAGGTCAATCATGTACAAATGTTTACCCAATCGTTAAACCATCGTGTGAAAACCAATCGTTTACACAATCGTTAAATTCGTGTTAGGTCGTGAAACTACTTAAATGGTCGTCTCGCTAATAACATTCAAACCTTCTTGACTCGCATTAATAAACCCTTACCAAAGGATAGATTAACAATTCGCATTAATAAACCCTTACCAAAGGATAGATTAACAATTCGCATTAATAAACCCTTACCAAAGGATAGATTAACAATTCGCATTAATAAACCCTTACCAAAGGATAGATTAACAATTCGCATTAATAAACCCTTACCAAAGAGTAAATTAACAATTACAGATTCAGTCGCTACCCACAACACCCACACATAACTACGGGTGTAGTAAATAACGGGACTTGTCAGATCCTATGGTACCATAACCTAATACTGGTCGGCTTGATCATTGCTAATGAATGTCATTTGTTATGTAACTACAACCAACAAGTTTGTTCACTTTATGAAATCGTTATTAGTTTTGTATAAATCGCCTTAATCGTTTTTGAAACCATCGTTATAACATCGAAAACATTTAGCACATATGAGTCACCCCAAAACAATTGAAAACAGTAAAATAGGGGAAGAATGTACTCGCCTGGGATTGCTTAGGAGTCTTGAACAACTACCAAGTAAGCTAGAGGAGTCCCGGAAATCAAACGGTACCTAATATAGGTAACTACATAATTAACCCGGACCTAAATCGGAAGACTGGGTAGCAGGAGGGTTTGTAAACCAAATGAGTGTAGGAACTCATATGATATGGTTTAACAAAGCCTACATACTAAATGAAACTTAACCTAAGTATTATCGACCCATCGCGACCCATTAAGGTAACATACGTTACTTTAACGTGTCGTGCGCGTGAAACGCGTTCGGACCGTCTAACTAATCCTATGACTAGTGTTATATGCCTAAACATGTTACATAATCAGTTATGTGACAAAAGTTTAGGTTACATATGCTTAATTACCAATTATACATGAAAAGGGTATTCTGGTAATTTACCTAAGGCATATAAACTACCTATCATACAACTACTTAAACGATGTGACCATAGGGTATAACCTCGCAAGGTTATGCCCTATACTAGGGTCACCTAATGTATTTGGTCGGATCCTAATGATCGACCAAACTGGGTCGGGTTCGAAGGTATAAGCGATTTATTAGATCGCTTACCCTACGACCCTAGACAACGTGGTAATCAGTGGGCATAGTCCCAAGGGACCATGACCAACGTGATTACACTCACGTTGCGAAGTTCAAACGAACTTCGCATTGACCATTACTGGTCAACGCTGAAAGTCAAACAAAGTTTGACTTTCGGACTCGAAAAGCAGTAAAATAAGGAAAAGAACGAAAGAATACTAACCCAGGGTCCCCGAATGCTAATCCCGATTCAAGAATCTCAGGTATGAAACAATGGTTTCAACTTAGAGTTCCTAAAATCAGAATTCTAGTGGTTTTTAAGCAATGGGGGGTGGGGTATTTATAGTTTTCGGGTAACCGTTAAGATCGTTTGTCGAATATCGTGCCACGATCCAAGCCGAACACTTGTCACCATGTTGTGGTGGCTTAAAACCATCCTTATCAGCTGAAAATGCAAGTGGAAAAGATGTGGTTGTGGTTAAAACAGCTGGATCGTGCTGACTGTTCGATATTATCTGTTCTGCAGACCCCTTACGGACCGTAAGGTCATTGTGCTTACGGTCCGTAAGCTACATTTTGGCAGAATTCCAACTTTGGTCCCTGCAATGCAATCGGCCCATTTTCGACACGTTTAAGGCCCGTTAACCCCATTTCAAAGCTCTAAAATGAAGTTATAGTATAGGGAACTTAAAACATGTTCAAAAATATCTCGGATGTCGGTTCGTTTGGCCGTACGAACGCGATGTTCGCTTAATTACGACGGAATGCGCATAAGCGCGAAAAACGAACCAAACGACGTGAAGAATGGATTTTTCTTAAGGCGAACACTAAAATATAATATAGTCATGTTCACATAAATTTTTGGATGTCCGGATGTATTCAGAACGTAAGTTATGCGCGAAAATGCAAACTTGTGCACTTTTTGACACTTTTAGTCCCTGAATGACACAAAAGTTTATTTTAGCATACCGAACACCTCAAAGCCTATCTCTAAGCTATGTAAGGGATATTTATGGTATGTTTAACTTATGGTCATGTTCCGGAATGTCTGTTACAGTTCAAATTGGCATACTTTCGCAGTTTGTCAAATTTAGTCCCTGTAAACGATTTAACTTTGATTTCACCACACCAAACCTTCCAAAACTTATAACTAAGTTATGTAAAGGTTATTTAAGGTATGTTAAGCCTATTTCACTATTCCGGAGTGTTCGTTGAATTAAACTGGTTATATCTACACATCAGAGCGCGTATAACCTTCCAGAAAGCGATTTAGGGTTTGAAATTGAACAAAAAATCGATATGTGCAAATGATACACATATTTTTACAAATCCCAAGTATGAAATATAATATTTCATTGGTTTGGTATTTGTTCGATGGCCGTGGAGGCACAGGTGTTACAACGCGTACTCCTCATCTTTCGACCAAGCTTGGTAGGTTCGATTCCTGCGTGGAGCGTTAGGCTCCTTTTTATGGGACCGTTTACCATGTTGAGACACCTCGACTACGTGCTTGGGTTGTGTCTCTGGCACCGTTTCGATGTCGGGCTCGGTTTCTTCTTGAGCCCTATGCGAACCACCCATGGATGCAAAGCCGTGTGGATCGTGAAAGAATTGCGGAGACATGCCTAATATTTGTGCATACGCCATCACATGGGTCCATCTCTTGGAAATTGTAGGACGGTTGCGGTTAGGTGGTGTTCGGGTGATATAAAGTTTGGTTGTCGGGTCTAGACGGAACACCGAAAGGGGGTCGGATGGGATTCATGATATATTTTTTTATAAAATATGAAGAAGTATTGAAGAGAAGAGGGTAAAGTTTATAAAAAATGGAGTGGAAAGTGGGGTTTTTACAAGTAAAAAATTGGATTAAAAATAAAGAAAAAATTATTTTTTATTACCGTTGGACCCAACGGTCCTTTCTCGATCGCCGCGCAAAATTAGGCGTTTTAAATCAAACGCCACACCCATTTTTTTTGAGAAAAAAACGCCCATGGGGGCGGTATATAGGGTGTGGAGGGGCGTTTTTTAGGAGAAAACACACAAAACCCCCTCCACTACGGGTGGTCTTATTGTCATCCACTTAAACCCAACCTCCAACCTATCAGGTCTCTTTCATGTTTATTCTTTATGCTCAAGTTAACAATCAATGTAAAAGTCTCACCCTTAGAGTCCGTAGATCGACCTAATCCCGTATCAAGCTTATATGCTTAAGAGTTACAACTCTACCACTTTATATAGAAAGTTCTTGTGTATTTAAAATTATTATTTTTTACGGATGATGGATGAAGTTATGAGCTCTAATATTTTTTTTCTTTTGCTTAACTTAGACCGTGGGGTATGGTGGGGCTTGGGTTGGGGCTTGGGTTGGGCATTTGGTGACACGTGTAAAGGGAGCCAGCCCACTGCCAGGTTACGTGGCCGCGGGGTATGGCGGGGCGTGGGTTGGGTGCACCGCGTGGCATAAATGTTTAAAAAAAAAATACAAAAAATTTATAAAAAATCACACAACATTTATAAAAAAACCTACAACTTCATTAAAATTTTAAAAATTACATAATCCTAAAAATTACATAACTTCTAAAAACTACAAAATAAAAAAACCTAAAGCGTTAAAAAAATTTCAAAAAGTTCGATCTTGTCGAACGCCTTCTTTTCCACGCTTCGAAACTCTATGTTTGCCACCGCCACCCGGTCCTCGTGGCTTAACTCGCCACCGGGAACCGCTTCGTAGTAAGCCTTGAAACGCTCGAGCTTGGGCCGTAGGTCGCGCCATTTATGTTGGCACGCGTTGAGGTTGTGGCGGTCGTTACCGACGTTTTGTCGGTAGGCCGCGAATGCTTCCGCCCAATATTTTGTTTGGCCCGGTGGCCGCCCCTTCATAGCGTCGACGACGCTAGTTACGAGTGTCATTTCTTCTTGACGGGTCCAGGATGCCATAGTGGTGTTGGGTTCGTGGGATGGGGGGGACCAGCGGGGTAGCGGGTTCAAGACAGTGGGTGTATTGGGTGGGGTTTTGGTTCGTGGGATGTGGGACCGGTGGGTTGGGGTTCCAATATATAGGACTTTGGGGACCCGGGTGGCGGTTATAGAAGATGGGGGGATGGGGGGACCAGTTTGAATTTCAAAATTTTAAACACCCGCCTGCCCACGTGGCGGGTGACCCAATGAGAACATGCCAGCTCGCTTCGCCATACTGCCCCACGCCCGGCTTGAAAGCCAAGCCCCAAGGGGCCACGCCCACCCGGGGTGGTCACTTGGGCGTTTTACCCCAACCCACGCCCAAACCCCCGCCCCATACCCCACGGCCTTAGAGGGTATTTCAACCAAGTCATCATCCCGAAAGATAATACCGTGAGCTTCATTGGCGGACCTAGGTTATGCCCAAGGTGGGCGGGCGCACCCCTTGAAAAAAAAATTTAGTGTATGTTTTAGGCAAAAAACCCGACCGCACCCCTTGAAAATATGCTTGAGCCACTCATCCGCACCCCCAGCAAATAATTCCTGAGTCCGGGTGAGCTTCAACATATCTTTTTTAATAATTCAACCTAGAGGCGTTTCAACAGAGTCACAATCCCGAAGGGTAAAACATAGGCTGCAGTTATATATATCTAGCTCAACTGATGGGCAAATGGAATATTTTTTTAGGCGTCACTATTGTGTGCCATCAAGTTAAAAATACTTATGGCTTTTTACTTGTAGTGGCACCTCTTATACTATCTACAATTTCAATTTTTTTTTTCTAAGATGATGACCCACAAGATATCATAATTTTTAAATAAGATATTTTTAAAAGAACCCTCTAAGTCAGCTAGGCCTACCAACACATCCTAGAAAATATATCTTTTTTCTACTTGTTTATCTTATATACATATACATATATATATATGTATATATGGGAGGGTTATCTTAAGAACGCTAAATATTGCGAGAACCGTGAGAACAAATGAAAAAATCAATCAAAACTATTTTTTAATACAAATCTCACTGTGATTAAAATACAACATCAAAAAAAGAATTTACATAAAATAATTCATTTTTCATCTCAAAATCACTCTTATTAAACAAAAAAAGAATTTACACATTTCTCATAAAAAAATCACTCTTATTAGAATTTTTACACATGTGTAAATATAATAAATTTACACATGTCTAAATGACAAACTTACACATGTGTAAATTTTCTTTAGAGTAAATTACAAGTTTTGTCCTTTATGTTTACATCAAATTGCAGGCGATGTCCTTTTGGCCAAAAGTTTACAGGCGGTGTCCTTAACCTTCCAAAATCTTGCACGTTTTGTCATTTAGGCCAAACCTGGTTAGAAATCTCAGTTAATTCTTGTCATGTCCAATGCACATGAGGGTAAAATGGTCTTTTTCCCTCTTAACCCTTTCCGTTTCCCCATTTATAACCCTCACTAACACCTCAATTCATCTCTATCAAAAATCCGGCCCTCGTATTCCTTTTAACTCTTCTTCTTCATCATTCTTTTCTCACAACATAGGGATTCTAAGATCTGTTAGATCGATGATTAATTATAAAATAGTTAAACTCGAGGTAATGCTCCTAACTCAACTCGAAGTTTCGTAAATTAAACTCGAAGCTGGAGGTGGGACCCTAACAATGAAATGACGATCAACATTCAGAGAATGATCAAAAACATAACAATCATCAATTGTTAACTTGAAATGGAACTTTTGCAAAATTTGGAGAGCTGACTTGCTCGATTTTTTCCAAATCTTCAGGGGAAGCTTGAGCACCACGATCAAGAGGAGCAATGGCGTCAAGAAGCTCCTGTTTAATGGAGCTTGCGTCCTTAGTTTTGTTCAACAAGCCTGAGAAAAAAGAAACATTTGCACTCCATTTTAAGATGGGTGATTGTGTTAGTGTGAGCTGCTGCCCGCTGGTGGTGGGTTTCGCCGAAAAACTTACACCGGAGAGGGAGTAGTGAGGGTGGAAGAGTTGAGGGAGGTAGTGAGGAGTGGTGGTTACAGTGGTTGAGGGAGTGGATAGAGATGAATTGAGGGGTTGGCAAGGGTTATAAATTGGGGAAATAGAAAGAGTTGAGATGAAAAAAGACCATTATACCCTCGTGTGCAATGCACATGACAAGAATTAACTGAGATTTCTAACTAGGTTTGGCCTAAAGGACAAAACGTGCAAGATTTTGGAAGGTTAAGGACACCGCCTGTAAACTTTTGCTCAAAAGGACAGCGTCTGCAACTTGATGTAAACATAAAGGACAAAAATTGTAATTTACTCTTTTCTTTATTTATGAATTCACGTAAATTTAAACGTTTAAATTAAATTTCTAACATTGTATTCGAATAATAATGATAAGTGTAAAAAAATTGAATTTGCATTGTTTTTTACCAAGTTCTTGCGGTTTTTACACTCTTCTCAAGGTTCTCACAATATTTAGCGTTCTCATTTAAACCTTCCCCTATATATATAGGAATGGGATCAAGAGAAAATGATTTGAAGTGTGAGAACAGTGAGAACGATTTTCAGCTATAAGATCTTTGTGATTTGTGGCTAAGATGATGCGGTGACATTTTTTGTAAATAATGGGAACCTTATAACTAGCATGAGGGGTAAAATTGGAAGATCCAAACAAGGGTGCACATGCTAATCACATGTCATTTCCCCCATCATATTAAAATGCCAATAACTTTTTTATGCGTGATTATTTTTCAAAAAAAATTACACTATAAAACTCAGCGTTTTTTATCTTTCCAACGAGTATACTATTGATATACTTTTCGAAAAAAATGAACTGGGTTTTTTATGGCGTTTTTATGAACCGAGTGTTTTATGGCGTTTTTAACTAGGTATTTTCATGGCGTTTTTTTAACCGAGTGTTTTATGACGTTTTCAACTGAGTTTTTCATGGTGTTTTTCTGAACTGGTTGTTTTATGGCGTTTTTACCTAGGTATTTTCATGGCGTTTTTCTAAACTGGTGCTTTATGGCGTTTTCAACTGGGTATTTTCATGACGTTTTTCTAAATTGGGTGTTTTTATGGCGTTTATTTGAACACCTAGATCATGTAAGTGGGTTTTTTGACAACATTACCCTTAGTGTAAGTTAGCATCAATGCCACGTGTCAACACCAAAATCGTTCTCACCGTTCTCACACTTTTCACCGTTTTCCCTAAATCCCGACCCTATATATATATATATATATATATATATATATATATATATATATATCTAGGGTCGGGATTTGGAGAAAACGGTAGAAAGTGTGAGAACGGTGAGAACGCTTATCGATCGTCCGATTAAAACAATCTATGGACTAGATTGGCGCGGTGGCGTTTTCGTAAATAACATCAATTTTCTTACGTGGACGGGCATCATTAAGGGTAAAAGCGTCTTTACACTCTATACCAAAACGCCATAATGATGAATAAAACGCCAATACGGACCAAATCACATCGCTATATAAACAAAAAACATCCAAGACATAAAAACACATCCCCCAGAACCTGAAACGCCATATTTTCTACTATATACCATTCAACTTACAAACGCCAAAATTCCCAAAACATCAAACACAACTACTCAAAAACACCATATTTTCTACTATATACCATTCATCTTAGAAAACGCCAAAAACACTCAAACATCAAAAAGATTCCAAAAGATCGACAGTTCTTTCAGATACACTATTTCCTCAGTAAAACGCCAAAAATGCCAAATATCGTTTCTTGTATATTTAAAATATTGTTCTACGCCAAAATGTCGAATAATGCATTCTTCCATGAGGTGCTGTGCCTCAAATAACATTTTGCTGCATGAGATGGACAAATCATAAACAAAAAGATGCTGGGGTCAAACTTATGTCATTTTCTGTGTTTTGTTCTTGATGAATATTTAAATGGCATGAAAAGACGAATGACACTACTGAGTTGTTTGAAGATACATATTAAAAAAAAACTCATGTCATTTAGACTTTCCAAACGGCCACAAAAACACAAGCATGGCTAAGCCAAACCACCAGCGAACATGATTCAAATAAGAAAGAGACTGATGACAGTGAAGATTTGGAAGATTAATTGTTTTTTTAATTTTCTTTTTCTATTGTTTGCTATGTATTTTTCAATTTAGAATAAAAAAAATACATTTTTGTTAATTAAACGCCAAACAGTCATAATGCATATGAAAACGCCGTAAATGGAGTAAAAATGCCAAAAACTCCAAAACTATAATGAAAGTAACTTACAGAAGTATTAATTAAAAAAAAAGGTAAAAATGAAAAAAAAAAAGGCCAAAAACTACTAAAACCCATTCAAAAACGCCAAACCTGAAAAAGCTGAACAAAAAAACAGTAAAAATACACAGTAAAACTGACAAGACGACTACTTTATTAATATCATTTATTATAAATAAAATCCCGCCTAAACTACGCGCAAAAAACATCCTATACAGAGAGACTTCTCTGCACAAACAACTTATCACAAAACCAGAAACAAACGCCATATTCCCTAGAAACCATTCACTTTAAAACGCCAAAAAAATGCTTAAAAAAGCCACAGTTTCAGAACCTCGATTCTGCTATATTGAGTATTGATCTGAATGAAGTTTCACTGAATTGATTCTTCTCTGAGTTGGGTATCTCTATAATCTTTTGCTGAATGAGATGGATAAATATTCAAGACAAAGAGACTGATGACACTGATATGATATGCCACTTTGTTCTTGATGGATATATGGATGGCATGAAGGGATCAATACATTAGAGCAGGCGTTGATCTTCAACATGTCATCAAACAAAGTATATAACCACCAACCGTAAAGGATGCCACAAAAAATAAGCATCTTCTAAAGACGGCCGTTATTTAGGAAAATAAGGATCTACATAAGGCATTCAAAAACAGGTTCAAAACGCCGAAAAGGTTAAAGTAGAAGAGGCTGATGACAGTGAAGATTTGAATGAGAAATTAGATTGTAATTTTTAATTTTTTTTCATTATCTATTGTTTGTTATGTAATTCTGTGTTGTTTACCATCTAATTCTCTGCTATTTTAAAAAAAAAATTGAGTATAAAACGCCAAAATCTACAAACACCAAATCGCCTGATAGTGTGAGAACGAATGCTAGCAAAGTACGAGGTTGCTACATAAAACGCCAAAAACACAAACAAAGTATTACTGAAAAAAATCAACACTAATTGACAGATGAAAATTGAAAGAAACAGTAAAATAAAGAGACGGTATCATTTATTGCCAAAAACATTAAAGTTATATTAATGCCACTACATGGAAAATTGAAACTTATTTATCTTTTCAAAACGCCATAATTGCCTGTCACATTATAGGCCTGTATCCTAGATGGCAAAACACTTGATATAATAAAATCAAAGAAAATTACTGATGTTTTTTAAATCAATAAAAACGACAAAACAAATACTTAAAACGCCAAAATATTTACTATAGTTCTGATCTAAAAACAATAAAAACGCCGCGTATTTAATAAACGCCAAAAAGATGGAAAGATGAAGGGACACGCATTAATAAAAAGAAATACGAAAGGACAAAAAAGCCCCTCCGACTTTCTCTAAGCGGCGTGACACGTGTTAGGCCAGGAAACGTTCTCACCATTCTCACACTTTCTACCGTTTTCTCCTGATCCCGTTTCTATATATATATATATATATAGAGAGAGAGAGAGAGGAGGAGTTGGGTAGAAAGTGGATTTTTCCTAGAAAGTCTAGGAAGCAATCAGAATGCGACACGTGGCATTGAAGGATTTTAACTAGAAGGGCAATTATGTACTTTCACAATCTATTTTTATTTTAGGAAATTATCTTCAATAACTAACTATCTATAATGAAACCGTTTTGCTCCATAAATTTTGGAATTTTTTGTTTTCGATTTCTGATCTCACTTAATATTAATCATTCCTTCGTTTTCTTGCTCACAAGATTCATCGCTGATCATACTTTTATACGGAGAGAAAAATCATGGCATCTGGAATCTAACAGCATGTTCTTGGTACTGTGTTTTAACAGTTTGTTATTGGTTATGTGTTTTAACAGCAAGCAGATTCATACAGCTGTGTTTTATTATTCAGATTCATACAGTTGTGTTTTAACAGCAAGCAGATTCATACAGTTGTGTTTTAGCATTCAGATTCATACAGTTGTGTTTTAACAACAAGCAGATTCATACAGTTGTGTTTTAGCATTCAGATTTATACAGTTGTGTTTTAACAGCAAACAGATTCATAAGCTGTGTTTTACCATCCATACTGGTAATGCTGGAGGATTTATTGACGCTGTGTTTTAACAGCAAGCAGATTAGCAAGCAGATTAATACGATGTGTTTTCTTGATGTGTTTCTTCATGAAGGATAGAAGGAAGAGAGAGAGAGAGAGAGAGAGAGAGAAAGTGAGAGAGAGAGAAAGAGAGAGAAAAAATCGCAAGAAATGTGGGGTGGTTATTGAATGACAATTATTTCCATATTTAAAACAAGCTAAATGACATATCTACCCCTGATTAATTAAATAATCCTATTTTTAAGAAACACATATTATCAAAATGCCACCAAGATGATCTCAACCATTAAGCACACCCATTGGATGGCCCAGATCGCTTCCTAGACTTTCTAGAAAAAACACACTTTCTGTAGGATCCCCACTATATATATATATATATATAAGAGAAGGATCCATTAGGAACCACCCTTTATTGCGAGAACCAATGTGAACACAACAAAAAATATCTATAAAAAAATCTAAAAAACACACAAATTTTCTTTTTAATATTTTTTTTATAAAAATCGCTACTTTTCGTTAATAATTTTTATTTTTTAAAATTAAAAAAAATTGGATACTAAAAGTAGCGATTTTAATAAAAAAAATATTAATTTTTTTTGTGTGTTTTTTAGATTTTTTAAGATTTTTTGGGGTTTTAGCTTTATGGTTTAGTTTTTAGCATTTAGTATGGGTAGGGGGGTTAGGTTTTTTTTTTTTTTGGGGTGGGGGGTGGGCTTAGGTTTTTTTTAGGTATTGGGGGGGGGGGGGTTTAGTTTTTAGCATTTAGCTTGGGGTGGGGGGGGGGGGGGGTTAGTTTTTTTAGGTTTTTGGTGGTGTACTGAGTTTATTTTGTTGTGTTCACATTGGTTCTCACGGTTCTCGCAATACAGGTGGTTCTCGCAGCTTCAGAAGTCCTTGCGGACCGTAACAATAAATCCCTTGCGGTTCACAAGGGGTATTTAAATTAATGGTGCGCCAGACTACATGGGGTACACCTTTGCGGTCCACAAGGGGTCCCCAAACAACAAGAAACTCGTTGTCAGCAGTCTTTGCTACAAATTTTGACACATAATCACTATCTTGCCACCAATCTCTCTGGTTTTGACACATATGGAGACACTAATCAACTCCTTAGAGCATTAGGGACACTTGTCATGATTTCCTCATACTTGGATTAGTATAAATAGCCTAGTTCACTCATAAGTTCTTCACACCATTCTTATTTCACTTTCTAAAACAATAGTGGAGCTTGTTTCTGCTTTAGGAGCCTTCTTTTCTGAAGTCTTAAGTGTTCTTTAGTCCTATTAAGTGTTCTCCTCTAGTCAATTTCAGTTTAATAGTTAATTTCTATCCAAGAGTCAAGTAGTTTCACTTTTGCTTTGACTTTCGGTTCTAGGCCACTTAGGTCAAGTCAAATTTTTTAAAACTCAACCACGTGGTCATCATAATGTAGGGAATAATTCCCTACAATTATATCCCATGTTCATCACGTTTAATGTCAAGTGACGAGTCAAACATATATTTATAAAAAAAGTCAAAAATGCCATTTTCATAAATAGTTAAAGAATAAGGATCTAAGCTTATGAAACATATATTCTGACTTTAAAGTAGATTATATAACATCATAAAATACCTTTTTACTTGTCGGCTTCGATTTGACAACGCGGACCTGTATCTACTCGCGTGACTAGTTAATATGGTATAAACCATATAAACTAGTCACATAGGGTCAAACCTTTACAAAACATTTTCAAATCCGAATGTTTGGTTAAATAACCCATATCACAAGAGTCTCCACATTCGTACGGGTATAAACCACATTCTATACGGTCAACGCTTAATCTAGCGGAACCGAGCGTATATCTAAGTCAACGGGTCAAAGTCAAAAGACTTGCAAAAGGGCGAATGATGTCATAGAAATGTAATAACCTGTTTTAATCCGTTATGCTTGATAACACTAAACACTTGGTGGTTAATAGTACTGTGTTCGGGTGTCCTGACTCATTAATTGTAATGGCCATATAAAATAAGTGCGGGTTTTAGGCATACACCTGTCAGACACAAAATATTAAAGATGGTTTGTAAAAATAAAAATGATTACCATATGGTTTTCATATATATATATATATATATATATATATAGGGAGCCGCTAGAATGAGAACCACCACGAGTTATGAGAACCACGAGAACCGCGCCCCGCGGGTGGCCGTCAGCGACGAAATTTTTTTTACACCTAGATCCGTATATTTTAGTGGGGGGTTTAAATTTTCGGTTCAAACGGCGCGCCCGAGGGGGTAGTTTTTTACGCTCAAAGTTTGGTAAAAAAAAAAAGAAAAATTAAAAAAATTAAAAAAATTAAAAAAACCCAAACTTTGGGCGTAAAAAACTACCCCCTCGGGCGCGCCGTTTGAACCGAAAATTTAAACCCCCCACTAAAATATACGGATCTAGGTGTAAAAAAAATTTCGTCGCCGACGGCCACCCGCGGGGCGCGGTTCTCGTGGTTCTCATAACTCGTGGTGGTTCTCATTCTAGCGATCCCCTATATATATATATATATATATATATATATATATATATATATATATATATATATATATATATATATATATATATATATATATATATATATCAGATGATTTTCAAAAGAGTCGGTTAATCGTATTTTCCAGTGTAAACTGACGTATTTTATTAAAGATTAACCATAGGTGACGATCCTCAATGGTAGGCTGGATACGATTCGGCCATAAAGCTTTGGAATTTGCGACTCCATGGCTAAAGACCTACGATATCTAAAGTCCATTTCGTTTTGATCCTGCCTTGTGGGATATTTTTACCGAACACAATATTATAAACTTTTAGTTGATATAATTTCAAGTTTTCATATTTGTACTTGATCATTCTTTACTTCCGCTGCCAATGTTGATACTATTATTCAACCGTCACGTATAAACCCCAAGTCCTGGCTCACCGGAAAAATAGGGTGTGTCAGGTTGGTATCGGAGCTATAATTTTAGTAAATTAGACACTAGCCTTTTGTGTCTAAACTCAAATATCATGATCGCAGGCTCCATAGGAACTCTGTGTCTAAGTCCTTTAAGACTTAGGGTAGTAATCCTATATAGTTATTGATTTTTAAATATATATTGCTAAAATATGCAGCCAAGACATTGCGGACGAGGCAAAGGACCTATGTTTGGTCGTTGACCGCAACAACCCCAACACTCGAACAGTTTGGAGTTCCATGCAACAAACTACGTTGCTATCTCATATTCGAATCAGTGTCACTTTGGCGATGAATCCAACCCGGAGGTACCAAACTCCAACACCAAATACTACTACCTCTTATATCGGTTCTCATCGACGTAGCCCCATGCCAGATGAGCAGAACTAACATCTTAGCTAGTTTTACCTTTCTCCATACCCCAAACTATCAACCCGAAGCTTTCCCTTTTCCAATGGATGCTCCAGTGTTACCCCACCTGCTGATTGAGCAACAGTAATAACAAAAGGCTTGCACCTCACCAAGGATGTCGGTGTGCTTCAGTGTGAAGCTTAGCTCCCTTCCACCTTCCTCTAGCCAATACGCTCCGGAGGACCCGCAGATTGGAGGACCCTCCAACCCGGTACCTGTCGAGAACTAGATACTTAATGTCACATCCCGATATTTCCACGTATTACCGGTGGGCCCGGTGGGGAGTATCGTGACGTAGTTGATATCATCGTAGTCAATAATCACAGTTTAAATGCACAACGAAAGTCTAAAGTAAAATATTACAAACCGATACGAAAGTACAGTAAATTATTATACAACGGGTTGTAAGTGGATCCACAGGCGGATCAAAATAAAAGAAAATATTATTCAACATATTTAAGCATCAAAAGCTTGCAAGACTCTTTATTTGATACTAGGAGTAGCCAACCCATTTCGCTTAGTACCTGCACGTAACCTTTTTGGAAAATACGTCAGTTTACACCGGTAAATACAATTAACCGACTCATTTTGAAAATGTTTAAGAAAATTGATTTAAATACACAAGGCACAAATAATCTTTTATAACTTGGGATAATTATTTAAAATAATCTTGTATACAGATTTATATGTTTGTCGTCCATTCAGTGGCCCGGGTTAGAAGTACCGGGTTAAAGATTAATAGACACGCCACTAATATAATCCCACGGCGAGTTATCCCCAACGAGTGGTGTTATACTTTTTACATACGCACTGTCAGGTGTATGCCTACACCCCGTGCTTAAGTCGTGACCATTCCTAATGAATGAGCTGAGGATATCCATGACACGGTCATTAACCCCCCAAAGGCATTGCATCAAACAAAACAGATTAAAACGGGTTATGTAAATATATTAATCACAATCCGATTTAAATAACTACATACCCGACCAAGCGGTATTATTATAATACCGTATCCCAAGCCCGTATAACGGAAAATAAGTTAAAAGTATTTACCTGAGCAAAAATATAATTTTTATCCCAGCCGTATATCAATCAGCAAGTACAGATAGCTTTTACCAGGCTCCTAATCTGGAACGAAGGTTTTTAATAACCTATTAGATTCCTAACGGGTCTTATTTAAGTTATAACTTAGACCGGTTAGTTTTAAAGAAAGGTATACGGTTCAAAACACAAGATTAAGCGAAGACCAGATTAGAATGTGTTTTAGACCCAACAAGTATAAGGACTTGTACAAAATGGGTAAACTAAATACATTCTGGATTTTGAAGCAAAAATGATAAGGATTGACCCGTTTCGGTTATTTTATGCAAACTAGTTACATAAACCATACCGAATGCGAAAATGCATAACGGTAACCAAATGAGTCATGAACATGTTCCACAAGTTAATATGCTTTTAATATGTTGTGATATCAATAGGATACCTTCCATTATGCCCAAAACGAATTTAAAATCAATTTATGCCCCGTAGGGGTATTTTGGTCATTTTAAAAGTTCATAAAAGAGGTTAAATAGTAATCTGAGGTTCTGGTCTAAAATCAGTAAAAATATTTATTTTAATAAGTTATATCAGTAAGATATCATATATATGTGAAATTTATCTTTCATGACCAAACTATGCACATTTTGGTCATTTCACATATGCTAAAAGGGTCAAATTTGGAAATCTGAGTTCAAAACTTTTACTTACTGTTTCAGTATAAAAATTTATTCATAACATCAGTAGGTAACAAGTCTTAGGTGCTAAATATGGTTTTAAACCATACTATGCGCCTAAATCGCATAAAAGTCGGTATTTGACGGTATTCAGGTTGATTAAGAAAATCTGAGATTTTGATCAGCCTCTACTGTTTAAAATAATTTATTTAATATATAAAATCAGTAGAAAAAGGTTTGATACGTAAAGGATGTGTAAAACTCATTTTATTAGCAAAAATGGCACAACCGTCAATTACCGAATCAATGCAAGAACCCTATGTTATGATCATTTTAAAATTTAAAAAAAAATTCCAAAAATCTCTAAATATTACATATCTTAACAGTAGGTGGCAAGTTTGGTGTCAAAAGTTGGGCTTAAATAGGTTTTATGCCAAAATGCCGTTTAATTAATAAAAAGCTTTCATTTTACGATATCGCGCATAACTTCTATTTTAGACCATAATTTGATATCAAACTTTTAGGACATACTTAAATATCAGTAATAAAGATTTTTGTCCTCTCACATTTTCAAAAATCTCGTTTTAATATCAAAAGGGCATAATGGTCAACTTTTAAGCATTTAACGGAAACATACAATGAACTAGGATTTCTATGGAACCAAGTTGTATAACCTTAGAGGGTTATACTAACCTATAATATGGTCCTAAAGGAACCCTAAGGCATATCTAAATTAAACTAAATCGGGTCAGAACTGAAAGTCAAAGCAAAAGTCTACTTTTGCGACTTTCGGTTGCGAACCGAGCCTAAACTCAGAATTGTCGGGTTGACCATGCCTAAACATGTTCTTATATTATTTACCAAGTTATTTTAGTGTTTAAACATGTTCCATAACCTCTGCATTACTAGTTATGAATTTATTTGCAAAAATAGATTCTGTTGACTTTTTATTAGTAAGTTTGACCCGACAATTGATCAAGTAAAAGTGGTAATCAGTAGGTGCCCTTTTAAGGGTTCATGACCTACATAATTACCAACACATAGCCACTTTCAATTCGAATAATGGCTGGACCGTTTGTGATTAATCACAAAGTCAAAGCTTAATTACGATAACTTTGATTTCGGTCATTAAGCTACTAAAATTTGAACTTAGGGGGCTAAGAACACTTACTATGGTCCTTAGCACGAAAATAGAACAGAAGAAAGCTCCTTGAACTCCAGGAAGCTCCAGAGAAATAGTTTTGAAGTGAAACTGAAAGGTGCAAATGAACAAGTGAAGAACAAGCATTTATATAGCAAATTAGATGCTCCAAGATCACTCCATCTGCACCTAGGAGGTAATTCAGATGTTCACAGGTGTCCCTAGGGCAGTAAAAACTGTTGGCTCAGACCCTAGTATTGAAGAATTGCATGCAAATGCGGTGTAACAGGCTGAACATGCAGCTGTCTTTATTTTTGTTCGATGGCACTTCTTACGCGGGTCGCGTAAGACTCTTAAGGAGTCTACGCGGGCCGCGTGGCTCCTCTTTGACCGGAAAAAAAGTTTCATTTATTACAGTTTCAGTCCCTGGTCCATTTTTAATTAAAATAAATTTCGTTTATTGCACTTATGGCCCCTATAGTTAACTTTTAAGGCCTTTGGGTCATAAACTAACTCCGTTAAGCTCCTGGTTAGTTGTACGATCACCCGAAAAGTCTTGTTTCCATTGAAACTCCACAAAATAAATATCCAATATTCTTGAGAGAAAAATATACAATTATTACAATGTTTTTGGGATCGTTAAAAGGTCACTCAGAGGTAACATTTAACATGTTGACACTTTTAACCCCTATGTTTCGTAAAATCCTTATTTTAAGCACAAACGACTTCCAATGTTCAACAAATTATTCATTAAAGAATACGAACATCATTTGAGGTCAATCAGAGGCATAACAATGGCATGTTAACACTTTGGATCCTTTTACTAACATATTTACATTGTTTGACAATTTTAGTCCCTCCAGATCAATCCATTACACGTTTAAAGTCCATGACACGTGTCTTTATTATATTGGTCGTGATTTTTACGAGGTGTTACATCCTCACCCCCTTAAAAGAAATCTCGACCTCGAGATTTACTGAAATAAATGAGGGTATTTCTGCTTCATTGTGGATTCAACCTCCCATGTGTATTCTGGGCCTCTACGGGCATCCCATTTTACCTTCACAATCGGCACATTCTTTCTTCGGAGTTTCTTAACCTATCGATCTTCAATCGACAAAGGTTTCTAAATGAACTTTAAGCTCTCATCTATCTGCACGTCCTCATGTGACATTGCTAGCGATTCATCGGCTAGACATTTCTTTAAGTTGCAGATGTGGAATACATTATGGATTCCACTGAGCTCTTCTGGCAAGTTAAGCTTGTAAGCTACCATTCTGACACATTCGATGATCTCGAATGGTCCTATGTATCTTGGGCTAACCTTGCCCTTTTTTTCCAAAACACATCACCCCTTTCCAGGGTGATACCTTAAGTAGCACTTTATCTCCTACCTCGAATTTCAGAGGTTTACACCTTTTATCCGCGTAGCTTTTCTGCCTATCCCTGGCAGCTTTGAGACGATCACGGATCTGTACAATCTTATCCGTCGTCTCCAGGACTATATCAGGTCCTGACAGTTGGACCTCTCTAACTTCCACCCAACAAACTGCCGTCCTACACTTCCTTCCGTACAAGGCCTCAAAAGGCGTGGCTTGGATACTTGAATGATAACTATTATTGTACGAAAATTCAATCAACGGAAGATGGTCATCCCAACTTCCACCTAAATCAATAACACAAGCTCGTAGCATATCCTCGAGTGTTTGAATTGTATGTTCGCTTTGCCCATCCGTCTAAGGATGATAAGCAGTTCTGAAGTTTAATCGAGTGCCTAAAGATTGCTGAAAGCTTTTCCAAAAATGTGATGTGTATCTAGTATCCCTATCGGAGATAATAGATACTGGCACACCGTGAAGAGATACAATCTCATCCACGTACAGTTGAGCTAGCTTGTCGGAGCTGTGAGTTTCTTTAATTGGCAAGAAGTGGGCTGACTTGGTCAGCCTGTCAACTATAACCCAAATAGTATCATTTCCTCGCTTTGTCTTTGGTAACTTAGTGATGAAATCCATGGTTACCATTTCCCACTTCCAAGTGGGAAGTTTAGGCTGTTGCAGCAAACCTGACAGTTTCTGATGCTCAGCCTTAACCTATGCACATGTCAAGCATTTAGCCACATAAGTGGCTATAGATTTCTTTAAACCTATCCACCAATAACTAGCCTTTAAATCCTGGTACATCTTATCACTGCCAGGATGAACAAAATACTTGGAACTATGGACTTCTTGAAGGATCACATCTCGAAGTCCTCCATGAATTGGAACCCATATTCGACCATTCAATCTTAGGATTCCATCCTTGCCATACGCTAACTGTTCAGCAGTTACGCCTAACTTCTCATTCGGGTAGTTAGCTTCTAATACAGCTTCCTTTTGTGCGGCTAATAACCTTTCATTCAAACTGTTATTCAATTCAATGTTTTTGGCATTGATTCTAATAGGCTTAACCCTTTCCTTTCTTCTCAAGGCATCGGCGACCACATTTACTTTGCCAGGATGATATCGGATTTCACAGTCATAATCATTCAGTGTCTCCATCCATCGGCGTTGCCTCATATTAAGATCTTTTTGATTGAACAAGTGTTGAAGGCTTTTATGATTCGAATAAATCACACACTTGGTACCATATAAATAATGTCTCCAAAGTTTTAGTGCAAACACAACGGCACCCAATTCCAAATCATGGGTGGTGTAATTCTTTTCATGCACCTTTAATTGTCGTGAGGTGATGCGTGTCGAGTGTGTATGGTTTTTATGTATATTTTTCGCCCTTTTTAACACGTTATTCAAGTTTTAAATTTATAAAACATGATATTTTACTAACACCAAACACACATATGGGCATGTGCACCCATTGTGAGCGTAGTATAGTGTTGGTAAGATACCGAGGTCGTCCAAGGACACAAGAGCTTTTAGTACCGGTTTATCCTCAATGTCTAATTAAATCAAAAGTTAGAAAAGGTTTTTTAAACTAGAAAAATAAAACCAACTAAAATGCTGAAAAATAAAAATAAAATAAAAACAGATAGACAAGATGAATCGCTTGGATCCGACTCGTGTGTAGTGTAACCTTTGATTATTTCCACACTTTTGCACTTTTTAAGAAATTATCTTAGTTATTGTAGTAGGCCCTTCTTTTGAAGGTGACGTTACCCTCAACCCAGTAGTTTGAGTCAGCAAGGATACAATCCTAATGGGTCGGATTATTGAAAGATAATTAATTAAGTTATTAATGCATAATGTGGTAGGCCCCTTTTTTGAAGGTGACGTTACCCTCGGCTAAGTAGTCTGAGTCAGCAGGGATACAGTCCTAAGTAGCCGGGTTAAAGTATTAATAGTAGCTTACATATGAGGGGATCAAAGAGTCTGGACCCCCGCCATCCAATACCAGTGGGTATTGAAGGAGGTCCTACTAAATTTGACCCAGGTCCTTGCAGGATCTATACACTGAACAAGGCAAGACTCTTACCAAACCGTTCCCTTAACCCCCGACCAGGTAGCCAACATATCTCCATATAGACCGTGGAGATATGAATGGTGAAAATCTTTTATTTTATATAGACAGTAAAATAATGCCAAGACACCACGAAAAAACGATAAGGAAGAATCACCTTCAACATAAGAAACTAGTTATTAAAGTCATTAATACATAACCAAATAAAAAGTACGAAAAGATTAAAAATAAAAAGTATTACACTAGAAACTTGTCTTCACCAAGTGATGTAAGAGACTTAGGCAAACATGGCCTTTGATTGTCAAGAACTCTTACGATCAATCTTGGATCCCGAGACTACTACACACAATCTATAATGGATGATGGATGACAGTGGTGGATGTGGGTTGTGATGGTGGTCGAGGGTGGGTGTAGTGTGAAAGAGGTGGTTTGCCAAGGGATGGTTTACAAATGAGCCAAGCACCCCTATTTATAGCCTGAACAGCAGCTCGGGCATGGCCCCGTGTCCATTGGGCACGGCCCCGTGTCCATCTTCCTTCTCTTTCTTCATTAATTGCAGTTTGTCTGCATTAGTTGACCACGCCCTCGTGTCCGCTGGGCACTACCCCGTGTGCAGAAGCGTATCTGTACTATCAAGATTTCCTCAGATTCTGCGAGTCTTAGAGTTGACCACGGCCCCGTGTCCGCTGGGCACGCCCCCGTGGTGGGTGATAGAAGCTTCTACAGCTTTGTCTTTTCTGCAGACACTTGGGCACGCCCCCATGCTCACTGAGCACGGGGTGTGTTTAGCCTTCTGTTTTCTTGTTTTGCTTGGGAAGATGCTGTCGGGGGGTCGAGCATGCCACGTTTATTCCTTTTCTTGTATTATTGTTAGATTTAGCTGGCTTTTTGCTTCTTTTGTTCATTTGAGCTCATTTAATCCTGAAAATACAAAAGGAAGACAAAAACACACTTTTTCCAACATTAGTACTAAAAAAGGGTTAGTTTTATACCACAATTGATGTAATTTATACGTCGCATTTTGCACACATCAAATACCCCCACACTTGAATCTTTGCTTGTCCTCAAGCAAAACTCTTTATAATGTGGCTTTACACTCCCAAATGGAATTGGTAGAAGAGAAGGTTTTGGGCTTGTCATAGAGTGTCGGGATTTCCAAGATTCTTTTATTAAGTTTTATTTTTATTTATTTACAATCCTATTTGTCATGATTTATTTAAAACATTTCATAAGATAAATTACTTATTAGGGCATAACATGCCTTTTTAAAATTCCATTTATATACAAGTTCACATACCTCACGGGGGATCACTCAACACTCAGACGAAGATGTATTTTTGTGAAACACTCGAGAGCGACATGGAACTTACTTCTACCATATGCTTGCCAAGCAATCAATCCTCCTCCTTTTTAACTATATACCTTTGTAAATATCAAGAGGACTTTTGGGGTGAAGGGTTAGGCTTGGTTTAAAGGTAGGTGGTTGGGTTAGTGGTTAGTGAAAAAGGGCGAAAGGCATAAAAAGCATCGGTTTTTGCAAAACATATTGTTTTTGTGACTTTTTATTCTAATGAAGTATTATTCAAACAAGCTTTCTTTTTGTGAGCTTTGTTTGTTTATTGCAAACTTCATTTTTTTTTCAACATAAGAAAGTCACACAAAAACCGAGCTTTGTTACTAAAATAAAGGGTTTAAAATGAAAAAGGGTTTCGGTGGGTAAAAAGGGTGTTTGTTTTGGATTAAGAAATGAAAAGGTTTAGGCTCAAAGGGGTTAACTAGGGGGATTTTGGGTAGGTGGTAAAATAAAAGAAAAATAATGGTGTTGAAATAAAAAGGGTTAGTCCTAATGCCTCCATCATTTACTTACTCGGGTTTAAGTTGGTAAGGACCGAGAATGTATCGCCGTGGCAAGTTCTAGAGTTGTAAGAACCAAGTGGCTATTCACACAAGAAACGAAAAATGAGCATTTAGTTTAAAGATGTGTATTTGTATGCTCAATAAAGGCTCAAAACTCACTTTTTGTGGGAATGAGTTTTTATGTGATCAAGTATATGTAATCAAATTTTAACTAGGTTTGTCATGCCGTTTCAGAATTTTCTTATGTTGGTTCTTTTTATCACGACGCTATCGGTTGTAAATTTGTAAAAATATCACCTTTTTAGAACTTGAAATTCCCAACTTAAACTTAAACAAGTAAGAAAAAATGAAAGATTTTTGAAAAAATTTGGGGTGTTTAGCGGTTCCAATAGAGTTTTGTGTAAGGCTTGTAATTAGGACTTGCAAATTTCAAGGTTTTAGCATCCCCCCCACACTTAAATTACACATTGTCCTCAATGTGTCCCAAAAATAAGTTTTTAGGTTGATTGGACATGTAAAAAGGTGTGAAAAAGCAAAAAATTATGTTACTGGGCGTCTGGACACGGCCCCGTGTTCAGATCGCCAGTAACATAAATTAAAATAAAGAAAGAGAAGCCTGGGCACGGGGGCGTGCTGGGTGAGCACGGCCCATGTCAAGTTACCTGAACTGGGAAACTTTCTGCAGATGGTTGAGCACGGGCCGTGTTGGGTGAGCACGGCCCCGTGCTGAACTTGTTGTAATGAAGAAAAATTTGTCGGATGGCCCTGTTTTTGTGCATGGGGTGCTGGTTCAAGTTCCCCTTAGTATCCTTCACCATCCCGAGTGTGTTTTACCCATTACAACATCATCCAAACACCAAATTAAAACCATCATTCATTAAGACTAACACATTACATAAGATCCTAGAAATTTAAAGACAGGGCAAAAAATAAAAGCTAATGGTCCTAAGATAGATATGTCAAATGGTACATAAAATCATCCTAAGGAGTTCTACTTTTATCAAAATTTCTGGAAGTACCCTTTCGGTATTTAAAATATTTGTAGAACTTTAGACCGAGTGGTATTCCCTAGATGTTATTTAAAGCCATTCTTCTATTTCTCTTGGGAGAAAGAAGGTGGGATCGTTTTCTTCAACATCTTGCGGAGGGGGAGTGACACCAACATGAACCCCTTGTAGTACGTCTCGAGGTGGCTCCGGGTGTACGGCGTACCATTCGGCCGGTATGATGACTTCAGGAACCACATTCCATGCCCTTTGGGTAATGATTGGAACCAAAGGAGGAGAAGCGAGAATGTTCAACCTTTGGTGCAAAAGGTTGACTTCTCGAAGACATCCCTCTAGTCCCACCGTCAAATGATTAATACGGTCGACCAATGCTTCTTGCACTCCCGTCATCTCATCAATGGCTTCTCTTAAAGCGTAAACATAGTTTACAAGAGAGTCTTCAACCGTTGATGACCTTCTTCCTTGTCGGTTGTTCTTGGAGTGCGATGAAGATGCTCCGCTAGTTCTGCTCGCCATTCTGAGAAAACATACCGAAAAGAGCTCAATTTTATGGGAACAGTACCTCGGACACGTCCCCGTGCTCAATGAGCACGGCCCCATGAGCACGGCCCCATGTTCAGATATTTGCAGATTTTTGGAACAAGGAATCTTGGTGTTTTAATTTGTTTTCGTGATTTTTAAAACGTTTTTTAAGCAGCAACAACTTAAAACATTGTTGTAGAACTTATTTTTAACAAGATTCCTTGAATAAAAATCTAGCAAACATCTCAATAAGGCTTGGAATTATGGAGATTTCAAGCTCTAATGGAGGTGTCAAGAAAAATTAAAGAAGAAGGCAATGGATAAAAGTGGAAAAGATAAGATGGTTGCTGGGAACCTTCTTTAGAATATACCTAGGATGGTATGTGTGAAGATCCACCAGATCTTTGTCTTTGGAGTGGTCCATATGTGCAGGAATCTTGCTGTATTTATAGAAAACGACAGCACGCTGCACACGGCCCCATGTCGGCTGGGCACGGCCCCGTGTGCAGATGAAGTCCTGACACATTTTTTCCGTATTCTGACATGAAATCAGACGGGAATCTTTGGGTGGACACGGGGGCGTGCTGACCTGGACACGGCCCCGTGTCTAAAGGCTGTTTATGGAGTTATGTCTATTTCTAAGGAACTTATCCGGATCGGGTGGCTCCTTACTGGATGGAACAACCCCAAAGTGCCTGAGATACCTTAATTGCTCTAGACTAAGATGAGAACGCAAGAGGTTGTCGGTGAGGGTGATTCCTATGCTAAATGTAGGTGGACAAGTCCAACCCTTTCCCGGGCCCTCATTAAAGAAGGTGTATGTCGAATCGCTCAGGTCTATGTATGCACCGAACGAAGTCGATGGAGAGTCCTTCACAGCACAATCGACACAGGGACGACTATCGCTCAAGTCCTCGCTAGTGTTTGAGGTGATTTCAGGAACAACGAAGTTGTTTTTATTCGAATGCGATCCCAATAATTCTTCTTGTGTATCTTCTTGAGGTGGATTAATGGAATCCTTTTCAAGTTCCTTTACCCAATTAAGAATTAAATCCTCTAATTGAAATAATTCATCAAGAAGCATTTCTCCTAGAAGGTCTGGTTGAGAGCATTCGAGGAAGAGATAGGGATTATTTTTACTTTCGCCCCTCTTAAGGCTACAGGAAAACGACGGGTCTATATAATGGGGCTTATAATTTAGAAAATAACATTCTAAATCTTTATGAGCGCCACCACATATTTGACACCACGTACCATAAGAGTGCCGAAAGTAAAAAATATCAGTATCACTCAGGTTTGTGTCAGAAATTACCAACCGTCGGGATCTTACGGTTCTGTTTTCAGTAACTGAAACTTGGGCATGGGGGCGTGTTGAGTGGGCACGGCCCCGTGCTCAGCTTAATGTCTGACTTTAAACAGGATTGCCAGTACCAAAGATTGGGCACGGGGGCGTGTTCAGCGGGCACGCCCCGTGCCGAGTTCTGCAGAAGCTGAAAATCTAAGCAAAATCCTAAAAAATGGAAAAATAAGAAAGACGATTAGGCCGCTGATTCTTAACTTTCTTAAAATCCTTGTGTCCCCGGCAACGGCGCCAAAAACTTGATGCGTGTCGAGTGTGTATGGTTTTTATGAATATTTTTTGCCATTTTTAACACGTTAGTCAAGTTTTAAATTTATAAAACACGATATTTTACTAACACCAAACACACATATGGGCAAGTGCACCCATCGTGAGCGTAGTATAGTGTTGGTAAGATACCGAGGTCGTCCAAGGACACAAGAGCTTTTAGTACCGGTTTATCCTCAACGTCTAATCAAATCAAAGTTAGAAAAAGGTTTTTAAACTAGAAAAATAAAACTAACTAAAATGCTGAAAAATAAAAATAAAATAAAAACAGATAGACAAGATGAATCGCTTGGATCCGACTCGTGTGTAGTGTAACCTTTGATTATTTCCGCACTTTTGCACTTTTTAAGAGATTATCTTATATATTGTAGTAGGCCCCTCTTTTGAAGGTGACGTTACCCTCAACCCAGTAATTTGAGTCAGCAAGGATACAATCCTAAAGGGTCGGATTATTGAAAGATAATTAATTAAGTTATTAATGCATAATGTGGTAGGCCCCTCTTTTGAAGGTGACGTTACCGTCGGCTAAGTAGTCTGAGTCAGCAGGGATACAGTCCTAAGTAGCCGGTTAAAGTATTAATAGTAGCTTACATATGAGGGGATCAAAGAGTTTGGACCCCCGCCATCCAATACCAGTGGGTATTGAAGGAGGTCCTACTAAATTTGACCCAGGTCCTTGCAGGATCTATACACTGAACAAGGCAAGACTCTTACCAAACCGTTCCCTTAACCCCCGACCAGGTAGCCACATATCTCCATATAGACCGTGGAGATAAGAAACTAGTTATTAAAGTCATTAATACATAACCAAATAAAAAGTACGAAAAGATTAAAAATAAAAAGTATTACACTAGACACTTGTCTTCACCAAGTGATGTAAGTGACTTAGGCAAACATGGCCTTTGATTGTCAAGAACTCTTACGATCAATCTTGGATCCCGAGACTACTACACACACTCTATGATGGATGATGGATGACGGTGGTGGATGTGGGTTGTGATGGTGGTGGATGGTGGGTGTAGTGTGAGAGAGGTGGTTTGCCAAGGGATGGTTTGCAAATGAGCCAAGCACCCCTATTTATAGCCTGAACAACAGCTCGGCCACGGCCCCGTGTCCATTGGTGTCACACCCCGATATTTCCACATATCACCGGTTGGCCCGGCGGGGAGTATCGTGACGTAGTTGATATCATCATAGTCAATACACACAATATAATAGCACAACGGAAGTCTTGGTGAATAAAATATTACAAACCATATTGTCTGAGTATTCGAGTGACAGAATATACAGACTGGAATGTAATAAGATCCACAGGCGGATCATAAATAAATACAAGAAACAAAATAACAGATTGCAGGTATCTACGGATTTGCAAGATCCTCTTGTGACACCTAATAGCTCCAGCCTATTACGAGAGGTACCTGTCAAATCAGTCTTTAAGAAAATACGTCAGTTTACACTGGTAAATACAATTAACTGACTCTTTTGAAAACATTTATGAAAATTGATTTAAGTTCACATGGCATAAATCTTTTATAACTTGGGACAATTATTTAAGTATAATCTTGTATACAGATTTATATGTTTGTCATACAATTGGGGCCGATTGGAAGCCAGTCGTGATTAACCGACTCACCACTTATAGAACCCACAAAGGAGTTATCCCCAACATGTGGGTTTATATTTTAGCATTTGCATCTGTCAGGTGTATGCCTACACCCCGTGCATAGGTCGTGGCCATTTTCAAAGGAAATGAGCCGAGAATATCCAGGACACGGTCGTATTAACCCCCAATGCTTATGTTATCAAACAAGACATATTAAAACGGGTTATGTAAATTTATTAATCACAATCCGATTAAATGATTTCATACCCGACCAAGTGGTATTATTATAATACCATATCCCAAGCCCGTATAAGGGAAAATAAGTTAAAAGTATTTACCTGATGCTAGCAGTAAAATCCTAAAGCTTTTTGAAGGCACCTTCTACCGGAAGCTATTTAATCTGTATAGAAGGTTTATTAACCAATTAGGATGCTAACGTGTCTTTAATTAAGTCAAGGACTTAGACCGGCTACCTAAAAGGAAACTTTATGGTTTTGAACGCTAGATTAAGCGGAGACCGGAATAGAATGTGGTTTAGACCCGACAAGCTTGGATACTTGTATAATATGGGTAAACTAAACACATTCTGGAAGTTGAGACTTTATTGATAAGGTTAAGCCCGTTTCTACTATTTTATGTAAACTAGTCACATAAGCCGATCCGGACGCGTAAACGCATAACGGGTAACCAAAATAAATTATATACAGCTCTTAATCATTATTATGCTCAAAATATGTTAATACATCAGTAAGATGTTAACATATATGCCCATAAAGTAATTTTAAACCAAAATAAATCCCATAAGGGCATTTTGGTAATTTTAATGCCCATAAAAGAGTTTAATTGTGCAACTGAGTTTCAGGTCTGATTTAATCAGTAAAAATATGCATTTTTATAAGTTATATCAGTAGGATACTTTATATATGTGAAAATTATCTTATATAACCAAACTATGTATCGTAGGGGCATTTTGGTAATTTTACATAGGCTTTAAAGGTCAAAATAGACTTCTGAGTTTAAAAACTTTGGCTTACTATTTAATTATATAAATTATCTTAAAACATCAGTGGGTAATAAGTTTTATATGTTAAAAATAGTTTTGACCCATACTAGGTGCTAAAAACGCTTAAAAGTCGGTTTAAAGGGGTATTCGGGTTAAAATAGGAAATCTGAGTTTTTGATCAGTTTATAAAGTTCAAAATACTTTATTTATCATACGAAATCAGTAGCAAAAGCTTTGGCACTAAAAAGTTATGTAAAACTCATTTTATGCATGAAAAGGGTGAAACCGACATTTACCGAAATCAAGCTATAATCCTATGTTATGCTCAGCCTAAAAATAATTTAAAATCTTTAAAAATCCCAAAATATTATTTTACATCAGTAGGTAAGAAGTTTGGTGTCAAAAATTGTGTTCAGATAGGCTTCATACTAATTACTCAATTTAAATAATAAAAAAAAGCTCCTTAATTACGCTATTGAGCATAACTCCTATTCTGGACTACAAACTGAAGTCAAATTTTCGGGACATGTATAAATATCAGTAGCAAAGGTAAGAAGTTAGTCCAATCACATTGTTAAAAATCTCAGTTGTATGTAAAAAGGGCGTTTATGGCATTATTAAGCATAATTACGATCAAGTGCATATAATCCAAACCACTAGGCACCAAGCAATATAACCCCAGAGGGTTATACTACTAAGTAATGTGGTCCTAATGGAAGCTCAAGACATGGAAGAATTAAGCTTGAATGGGTCAGAACTGAAAGTCAAAGCAAAAGTCAAGCTTTTGCGACTTTCGGTTATAAACTGACCTTAGACTATTAATTGCCGGGTTAGGACTGATAAAACATGTTTTAATATTGATTACCAAGTCATTAGAATGTTAAAATATAATTTAGAACCTCTGTTTTATTAATTAGAATCATTTTTGTAATTTCTGTCCAGTTTGACTTTTTGTCAAACTACTTTGACCCGACAATTGACCAGTCAAACGAGATAATTACGAGGTGCCCTTTTAAGGGTTAATCACCTACACTAATGGGGTTCTATAACCACTTTAAATTTGATAAGTGGTTAAGCCACATGTAATTAAAACGACTAAACAAGTAATTAGAGGCTTACTACAGGTCCTAGCAAACTTTTCTACACTTCAAAGTCTCCTCCTTGTCCTTAGCAAGCTCCAGAGGTTGTAGAGTAGCAAATGTTGCAAGTGTGTTTGAAAACTCAAGAACTAGTTCTCTTATATAGTGAATTTCAAGATCAAGGATTACTTCCAGGTGTTATTGGAGGCCCTGGGATCACCCCAGGTGTCCTAGCTAGTGAATTTAATCGACTTACAGCTCCCTAGGTCGTTACAAACTAGGCTAAGGCGGTGGAACAGCCTGACCCGCACCTGGCAGTCTTTTTCTGTTACTAGCACTCTGAGGCGGGCCGCGTAAGATATAGGGGGGGGGGGCTTACGCGGGCCGCTTGGTCTGTCTGATCAGGTAAAACAAGTTTTAAACTTCGCAGTTTCAGTCCCTGATCGTTTTTAACCCTTTTTAACCTCGTTGTTGACATGTAGGGCCCTTGTAGTCAGTATGTTAAGGCTCTAGGATGAATAAACTAACTTTGTTAAGCTCCAATTCGTTAAATACCTCTATGAAAGCAAGTTTCATCAAGTTGACACTTTTGGCCCAAAGTCTTGAAAACATGCTTAACGATATCGAAACCACGTGAAATTTATACCACTTATTCTTAAGAGTATATTTGAATGTTTCGAAGCCTTAGTTTCGTTAAAAGGTCACTCAGAGGTCAGAAACGACATGTTGACACGTTTAACCCTTGTAATTTAATAATCTTCCGATTATTTTCATAAACGGCTTCTTATATCCAATCAGTCACTCGTTTAAGAATATATTCATCATGTAAGGTCACTCAGAGGCACAAGTTTGGCATGTTGGCACTTTTAGTCCCTGTGGTTTCATAGTTTCACTGTTCGACAACTTTGGTCCTTCAAACTCAATCTTTCACATGTTTAGAGTTTAGGATACGTGTCTATACATAACTGGACACATTTTTACGTGGTGTTACAATTGGGCACGGTCCCGTGTCCATCTTCCTTCTCTTTCTTTATTAATTGCAGTTTGTCTGCATTAGTTGACCACGCCCCCGTGTCCGCTGGGCACGACCCCGTGTGCAGAAGCGTATCTGTACTATCAAGATTTCCTTAGATTCTGCGAATCTTAGAGTTGACCATGGCCCCGTGTCCACTGGGCACGCTCCCGTGGTGGGTGATAGAAGCTTCTACAGCTTTGTCTTTTCTGCAGACACTTGGGCACGCCCCCGTGCTCACTGAGCACGGGGCGTGTTCAGCCTTCTGTTTTCTTGTTTTGCTTGTGAAGATGCTGTCGGGGGGTCGGGCATGCCACGTTTATTCCTTTTCTTGTATTATTGTTAGATTTAGCTGCCTTTTTGCTTCTTTTGTTCATTTGAGCTCATTTAATCCTGAAAATACAAAAGGAAGACAAAAACACACTTTTTCCAACATTAGTACTAAAAAGGGTTAGTTTTATGCCACAATTGATGTAATTTATATGTTGCATTTTGTACACATCATGAGGCATAGGCGATAACCTTGCCTCTCTGCATGAGCACACAACCCATACCAGTGTGCGATGCATCGTAGTACACCACAAACTCTTCAATGCCTTCAGGTAATGTCAATACCGGAGCATTGCTCAACTTTTGCTTGAGAATCTCAAAGGATTCTTGTTGCTTGGGACCCCAATCAAACTTTATATTCTTGCGAGTCAATGAAGTTAGGGGTGCAACAATCCTTGAAAAGTTTTCAATAAAACGCCTGTAATATCCTGCCAGACCCAAGAAGCTGCGTATCTCAGTAGGAGTCTTAGGCTCTTGCCAGTTCATGATCGCTTCAATCTTAGCAGGATCCACCTGGATACCACGCTCACTCACTACATATCCAAGGAATTGGACTTCACGAAGCCAAAATTCACATTTAGAGAATTTGCCGTAGAGCTTCTCGTGCTGTAGAAGTTTGAGGATACACCGGAGATGCTTTTCATGATCGGCTTGATTCTTCGAATATATAAGTATGTCATCAATAAAGACAATGACAAACTTGTCCAAATATGGCTTGCAAACGCGATTCCTGAGATCCATGAACGCTGCTGGTGCATTAGTGAGCCCGAAAGGCATCACCAAGAACTCATAGTGACCATAACGAGTCCTGAATGCAGTCTTATGCACATCTTCATTTCTAACCTTCAGCTGATGGTAACCTGACCTTAAATCAATCTTGCAGAAATAACTTGTCCCTTGCAATTGATCGAACAGATCGTCGATCCTGGGCAACGGATATATGTTCTTGATAGTAACCTTGTTCAACTCGCGATAATCAATGCATAAACGCATTGATCCATCATTCTTCTTCACAAACAGTATCGGTGCTCCCCAAGGAGACGAGCTAGGTCGAATAAAACCTTTTGCCAACAAATCATCCAACTGAGTTCTTAACTCTTTCATCTCAGTCGGTGCCAACCGGTAAGGTGCTATTGCAACTGGTGCTGCTCCAGGAATAATATCAATCCTAAATTCCACTTGCCTGTCTGGTGGTAAGCCAGGTAGCTCTTCAGGGAATACATCTGGATATTCAGAAATAACAGGTATGTCTTCGATCTTGGGCTTTGGTTCATCAATAGTCACTTATGCCATGTAGATGACACAACCCTTCCTCAAACACCTTGATGCCTTAAGCATAGACACTTGCTTAGGCAAACCATACTGAATATCTCCTTGTATCGTAAGTGGTTCACCATAAGGAGTTTTAATAACCACTTGTTTCTTATCACAAACGATCTGGGCTTGATTAGAAGACAACCAATCCATGCCTATCACTATGTCGAACCCCGCCAATTTCAAAGGAAGCAAAGACAGTGGAAAAGAGTGGTTCCTAATGGATATAAAACATCCATCTAACACTGTTGAAGCAGTCTCTATAGTACCATCGGCTATTTCTACTTCATATTTTTTGCTTAAGGTTCTAACAGGTAGATTTAATACCTTACAAAATGTTTTGTCTATAAACGACTTATCTGCACCCGAATCAAACAATACCCTTGCATAGACATCATTGATAAGAAAGGTACCTGTTATCACATTGTTGTTCTGAATCGCTTCTTGTGCATTCATTTGAAAGACCCGAACATTGGTCTTCTTACCCTCTTCAGGTTTCTTCGCATATTTGGGGCAATTGGTCTTGATATGCCCCTTCTCATTACAGTTGTAACAAGTTGCATCCTTCATTTTCTTGCAATCTAGGGTCTTATGGTCCTTACACTTGCAGATTCCACAAACTCTAGGTTGCGACTGCGACTGTGATTTTGTTTCGAACCTGCACTTTCCAAAGTGGTGCTTTTGGCAGGTCTTGCATTTGGGCTTCTCACCCGACTGTTGGTTATCCTTTTTGAACACAGAACCCTTCTTATGATCTGAGTTCCCCTTATGTTTCTTATCAGAACGGCGTGAGTTCTCATCCTCATGTTTCCTTTTCTCTTCTTCAGAAATCTTGAGCAATCTCTGCCTAACCGCATCGAGAGTAAGAGATAAGGACAGATCAGCCACTGACCTAAAGGTGGTAGGTCTTGATGCTTTCACACTTGCCTTAATTTCAGGAGCTAAACCTCCAATAAAACGAGCTATGCGTTTTGGTTCTGGTGTGACCAAGTATGGAACCAATCGTGACATGGTGTTGAAACTCGTAAGATACGCCTAACAATATAAGTTCTTCATGACCAAGGTCAAGAAGCCAGTCTCAATTTTTTCAACTTCATGTTGAGGACAAGATTTTTCCTTGATTAGAGCAACAAACTGATCCCACGTCAAGTTGTACAATGGGATCTTCCTTGTAGCTTGGATCAGTGACCTCCACCATGCTAAAGCTTCACCTTTAAATGATTGTGACACAAACTTCACAATGTCCCGTTCTGCACAACCACTAATATCGACCACTGTATCCATCTCATCGATCCAAGTCATACAATCAATGGCTCCTTTCTCCCCTGTGAAATCCCTCGGCTTACAGGAGACAAAGTATTTGTAAGAACAGGTTTTGACACGAGGCTCCTAATTAAGCACAACCTGTCTAGACGGAACACTCCTCTGATTCAAAGAATGATGAGAATCGCTCTTGTGAGCTGTATGAGTCTTGGAGGGTGGTTTGGTATGTGGTACAGACTGAGTTCTGGCGCGAGTACCACTTGATTGATTAAACTGTCTGTCGAGAGCTCGAATAACGGCATTATCTATTAATTCCTGCAGTTCTGCACCAGCTACGTTGACTCTGGTAGTATCATGATTCTCCCTCGGGTGACTGTTAATCTCATCTGATCCAGCCATGTAGCTTGATTGCTACATAAAAATGATGACAACGATTTATTCGGAAGTCTTTAAAGGAATTGTCATTTATGGCAATTCATTAACCATGGTAACTATAAACCATAACGGTTAATTTAACTTATTTAAATTTTCATTATATTTTATCCAGTTACAAACTATGATGGATAATAAGGTGGCATACAAAAGGCCTAGTCACAAGGACAATTTTTAAATTATAAGCCATGATCTTATAGAATCGAGGCATTTAGGTTTGAACATAGTTCATCACCTTTCTAGACAGGGAGTTATAGACTACAACTGTCTTTTATCTTAAAGGACAATAAGTGTGGCCCGTAGGCACTTTATCACTAAATGGATGTTTAAATAATAAATAGAGAAAAGGAATTGGAAGAATCCAATATAAGGATGACTTGTGTGATTTTATCGAATCACATTTGCCAGGAGTGTTAACATGTTTTCAAATGTTAACAAGGATTTGAATCTTAAAAAGGAACTACCATCATGGCCCTGTCTTAAAATGACACAGGGGCTAGGTTTTGCCTTTAAGATTTTCTTTCAAAATTTATTGGCAGAACAATTGTAAAATGAAATGTTTATGTTGATTTATTTCATATAATATATTTATACATATAATGACAAAATGAAATTAGAATTAAAACATTCCACTAAATTTAAAAGAAGTACATAGATGCCCTAAACCGGACTTTTACATAAATAACTTGCCTACGCAGGGGCTAAAACGAAAATACAAGTCCTCGCAGGGACTAAGTACATAAATAAATGTCCACACAGGGACTTAATTGAAAATTTAAAAATTACAAAACCAATAAATAAGGAATTTCAATAATCCCTTTTCTTCTTTCCCTTGATTAAATCAGCCAAACCCTTAAGTAGACCCCGGCGGCTTCTACGCTCCTCCTACACATCCCGTTCCACATGGTTCAACCTCTGAAGGATTTCTTGCTGTTGCGGTGGTTGGATCTGTGGCGGCTGCGACTGTTGCTGTTGCAGAGGTTGAGGAGGTGGTGGGTATTGGTACCCATATGCTAGGTACCCAGTTGGATACGCAACTTGAAAGGGCCCTTCGGGGTGAAGAACATTGTAGTTTGCCGCCTCGAGGTACGGGACAACATCGGGGGCATTGTAGTAGTTGTAACCTGGGTAAGCTGGTTATTCAAAAGGGTTATACGCTGCTGCACCGGCATAAGAAGGAATCGGGTTATCATAACCCATGTGCGGTGGTGGAACTGGAGCAGAGTCCATTTCGGAAACTGGGTTTGAAGGCCCACCCATCTGTGGGTCTTCATACAACGGCAAGTAATGGTTGTTGCTGCTGTGTTGGGGGGTGCTGAAGTGGAAATCCCCTCGCATGGACATCCGTGCACCTGATCATCTCCGCCTCGGTGGCTCTGGAGGCGGTTGCTGCTCTGGCGGTGGCGGTGGCGTGACCGCCTGGAAATGTGAATCCTCAGAGGGATCCTGCTGCTGCTGTGGAGGTGAGTTGAAAGGGGGAATGAACTCCCAGGGATATGTGGCCCACCTTTCAGCAAAACTGTCTGGGCCCCTGTACGGCGAACCATGAAATGATGATCCGTCAGAAATCTCTATGGGATGCGTCGGCATCCCACTCGGTGGCATCTCGGGATCGGGGTCATCATCCATCTCCATATCTTGCATCTCAGGATAATGATCAGCTGGCCCCAGAGGGTTCGGACCCTCGGGTTCTTAAACCTGGTTTACCGGATTGAACCGGCTTTGGAAGTATGGGGTCGGGTCCTGAAAAGACCGGTGTGAACTCGACCGCTGCAATGGAAGGAAGGAGTGGTGAGAATCATTGGGCTCCTTTTTTTATTGTGGCCCAAAGGAGTGGTGATACGAGGGCGAAGAGCTCAGTGAGACAGAACGCCTCGCGGGTTCCTAATACGTTCTCCAGTCTTCTTGAGGACTAGAGCTCATGGTTGCTGAAGGAGTTCGCCGGTGTGATGGCCTGGCCTCATGGTCATGACTTGTGAAAACTGGGGCTTCTCCACCTCTACCACTTCCTTTGATATGTGGCGGCATTTTCTTGTTCCTGTCAAAACAACCAAAAGAAACAACAAGGAAAATAATAAAGGACAAAATAAAAAGATTAGGATTAGTCCTAAGTCCTTTGCCTAGACTCGGAAGTCAAGGAATGTGCAACTGTGTAATTGAGATTAAACACAAAAGGCTAGTGTTTAATTCACTCAATGTTGGCTCTGATACCAACCTGTCACACCCCGATATTTCCACGTATTACCGGTGGGCCCGATGGGGAGTATCGTGACGTAGTTGATATCATCATAGTCAATAATCATAGTTTAAATGCACATCGGAAGTCTAAAGTAAAATATTACAAACCGATACGAAAGTACAGTAAATTATTATACAACGGGTTGTAAGTGGATCCACAGGTGGATCAAAATAAAAGAAAATATTGTTCAACAGATTTAAGCATCAAAAGCTTGCAAGACTCTTTATTTGATACTAGGAGTAGCCAGCCCATTTCGCTTAGTACCTGCACGTAACCTTTTTGGAAAATACGTCAGTTTACACTGGTAAATACAATTAACCGACTCATTTTGAAAATGTAAGAAAATTGATTTAAATACACAAGGCACAAATAATCTTTTATAACTTGGGACAAGTATTTAAAATAATCTTGTATACATATTTATATGTTTGTCGTCCATTCAGTGGCCCGGGTTAGAAGTACCGGGTTAAAGATTAATAGACACGCCACTAATATAATCCCACGGCGAGTTATCCCAACGAGTGGTGTTATACTTTTTACATACGCACTGTCAGGTGTATGCCTACACCTCGTGCTTAAGTCGTGACCATTCCTAATGAATGAGCCGAGGATATCTAGGACACGGTCATTAACCCCCCAAAGGCATTGCATCAAACAAAGCAGATTAAAACAGGTTATGTAGATGTATTAATCGCAATCCAATTTAAATAACTACATACCCGACCAAGCGGTATTATTATAATACCGTATCCCAAGCCAATATAACGGAAAATAAGTTAAAAGTATTTACCTGAGCAAAAATATAATTTTTATCCCAGCCGTATATCAATCAGCAAGTACAGATTGCTTTTACCGGGCTCCTAATCTGGAACGAAGGTTTTTAATAACCTGTTAGATTCCTAACGGGTCTTATTTAAGTTATAACTTAGACCGGTTAGTTTTAAAGAAAGGTATACGGTTCAAAACACAAGATTAAGCGAAGACCGGATTAGAATGTGTTTTAGACCCAACACGTATAAGGACTTGTATAAAATGGATAAACTAAATACATTCTGGATTTTGAAGCAAAAATGATAAGGATTGACCCGTTTCGGTTATTTTATGCAAACTAGTTACATAAACCATACCGAACGCGAAAATGCATAACGAGTAACCAAATGAGTCATGAACAAGTTCCACAAGTTAATATGCTTTTAATATGTTGTGATATCAATATGATACCTTCCATTATGCCCAAAACGAATTTAAAATTAATTTATGCCCCGTAGGGGTATTTTGGTCATTTTAAAGTTCATAAAAGAGGCTAAATAGTAATCTAAGGTTCTGGTCTAAAATAATCAGTAAAATTATTTATTTTAACAAGTTATATCAGTAAGATATCATATACATGTGAAATTTATCTTTCATGAACAAACTATGCACCATAAGGGCATTTTGGTCATTTCACATATGATATAAGGGTCAAATTTGAAATCTGAGTTCAAAACTTTTACTTACTATTTAAGTATAAAAATTTATTCATAACATCAGTAGGTAACAAGTCTTAGGTGCTAAATATGGTTTTAAATCATACTATGCGCCTAAATCGCATAAAAGTCGGTATTTGACGGTATTCGGGTTGATTAAGAAAATCTAAGATTTTGATCAGCCTCTACTGTTTAAAATAATTTATTTAATATATAAAATCAGTAGAAAAAGGTTTGATACGTAAAAGATGTGTAAAACTCATTTTATTAGCAAAAAGGGCACAACCGTCAATTACCGAGTCAATGCAAGAACCCTATATTATGATCAGTTTAAAATTTAACAAAAATTTCCAAAAATCCCTAAATATTATATCTTAACAGTAGGTGGCAAGTTTGGTGTCAAAAGTTGGGCTTAAATAGGTTTTATGCCAAAATGCCGTTAAATTAATAAACAACTTTCATTTTACGATATCGCGCATAACTTCAATTTTAGACCATAATCTGATGTCAAACTTTTAGGAAATAATTAAATATCAGTGATAAAGGTTTTTGTCCTCTCACATTTTCAAAAATCTCGTTTTAGTATCAAAAGGGCATAATGGTCAACTTTTAAGCATTTAATGGAAACATGCAATGAACTAGGATTTCTATGGAACCAAGTTGTATAACCTAAGAGGGTTATAATAACCTATAATATGGTCTTAAATGAACCCTAAGGCATATCTAAATTTAACTAAATCGGGTCAGAACTGAAAGTCAAAGCAAAAGTCTACTTTTTTAACTTTAGGTTGCGAACCGAGCCTAAACTCAGAATTGTCGGGTTGGACATGCCTAATCATGTTCTTATATTATTTACCAAGTTATTTTAGTGTTTAAACATGTTCCATAACCTCTAAATTACTAGTTATGAATTTATTTGCAAAAACAGATTCTGTTGACTTTTTATTAGTAAGTTTGACCCGACAATTGACCAAGTAAATAGGTTCCCTTTTAAGGGTTCATGACCTACATAATTACCAACACATAGCCACTTTCAATTCGAATAATGGCTGGACCGATTGTGATTAATCACAAAGTCAAAGCTTAATTGCGATAACTTTGAGTTTCGGTCATTAAGCTACTAAAATTTGAACTTAGGGGGCTAAGAACACTTACTATGGTCCTTAGCACGAAAATAGAACAGAAGAAAGCTCCTTGAACTCCAGGAAGCTCCAGAGAAAGAGTTTTGAAGTGAAATTGAAAGGTGCAAATGAACAAGTGAAGAACAAGCCTTTATATAGCAAATTAGATGCTCCAAGATCACTCCATCTGCACCTAGGAGGTAATTCAGATGTTCACAGGTGTCCCTAGGGCAGCAAAAACTGTTGGCTCAGACCCTGGTATTGAAGAATTGCATGCAAAGGCGGTGTAACAAACTGAACATGCAGCTGTCCTTATTTTTGTTCGCTGGCACTTCTTACGCGGGCCGCGTAAGACTCTTAATGAGTCTACGCGGGCCGCATGGCTCCTCTTTGACCGGAAAACAAGTTTCATTTATTGCAGTTTCGGTCCCTGGTCCATTTTTAATTAAAATAACTTTCGTTTATTGCACTTATGGCCCCCATAGTTAACTTTTAAGGGCCTTGGGATATAATCTAACTCCGTTAAGCTCCCGGTTAGTTGTACGATCACCCGAAAAGTCTTGTTTCCATCCAAACTCCACAAAATAAATATCCAATATTCTTGAGAGCAAAATATACAATTATTACAATGTTTTTGGGATCGTTAAAAGGTCACTCAGAGGTAACATTTAACATGTTGACACTTTTAACCCCTATGTTTCGTAAAATCCTTATTTTAAGCACAAACGACTTCCAATGTTCGACAAATTATTCATTAAAGAATACGAACGTCGTTTGAGGTCAATCAGAGGCACAAGAATGGCATGTTGACACTTTGGATCCTTTTACTAATATATTTACATTGTTTGACAATTTTAGTCCCTCCATATTAATCCATTACACGTTTAAAGTCCATGACACGTGTCTTTATTATATTGGTCGTGATTTTTACGAGGTGTTACACTTAATCATCCAAACCCTATACCACCTTTTGAACCCTACTGAGAGGTGATTACTCGAGATGATCTTTATCCTCCTCCTTTTCCACCCCACCTTTTTTCGCCCACCTACCAAAAACCCGATTATCGATATCCGTTAAACCCTCAACCACCAGCATCAATGAATGCTATCAACCAAGCGTTGCAAAAGACAAAACAAAATCCATCACCAGGTGGGGCGCAATGAACGGAGGGGGAATAAAGTCTTGTTTTGAAATTATGTTATTGTATTTCGTTTATTTCCAAAAGTCCAAGTTGGACATAGAATTGTATTTTCATTTATTAAATGAAAATCATGTTTTTTCATGCCATATAATTAACTTTTCGAACATCAAGTATTCATTAGAATAAGATCAAAAATTGATCCTCCCATAGAGCTATAAATCTTCTTGATGGCTCATAGATAAGAACAATAGTGGCTAGCCAGAATGACTGCAACAATAGTGGTGGTGGTGGTGGCAACATGGTACACCCCAACTAAGAAGGTGGAGGAGATATCTCCAAACCTTAATAGCCACTGAGGTCAATAAGGCCATAGCTAATTTATTGGCCAATTATAAAAGGGCCCAAGCCATCAAGACAAACTTCAATATTCACCCCTCACTCAACTTCTTACCGCTTTACAAGTTCTTACATATCCTCTAATAGGAGTGAAACTAGCAGATTGACCATGTTAAAACAGTGACTATGGCTAAAAGCACATACTCCCACCATGGTAGTGGTTGAGATTCTGATGATAATGGGAAAATCTCCCTCACACCAGAATATTTAAAATTGTCTTGATGACCTGTAAGTGCAAGAAAAGCCAAAATAAAGTCTTTAGAGCTATTACAAATTGTATAGCCAATTACAAACAAAAGCCCTTAAGCAACTAAGTGAATATATCTCTTTGACCCACTAGTCTTACAGAACCCTCAAGTAGGAGTAATACTAGTAAGTATGACTACGTCACTAGGAAGAAACCTCAAAATTTTGAGGAAGGGTGAACGTATAAATATTTTGTCTCAAGTAAACCCCAATACTTCACGAGAGAAAAAGGAGTCATCGATGCCATGAAATGACTCGATGAGATCAGCGGATATGCAGAGAATGACGCGATCAAATATGCATCGCAGTCCTTTAAGAGGACGTTTTAACTTCGTGGAAGACCATGATTTAATCTACTGGGAAAGTTACCCTATGTTATTCAAGATAGGAAACATTTATCGAATTAATAAAGAAAACTTGTTGCTCACCTCAAGAGGTTGAGAAAATAGAGTCAGACTTATTGGAACTGACCATGAAAACTTAGACCTTGAGGAGTATACCTCCAATTATAATGCCTAAGTTAGTACCATATCTAATTACCCTTTAATCTAAGCATATCGCATGATACATTTGGGGATTAGCACCCAAAATTTAGAGGATGGTAATATCATCAAATCCCATTACTTCCTGGTCATTTGTAGACCTGACTCTCGCCTTAACCAAGGATGAGATTCGGTTAAGAGAGGCCAGGGTTGAGTTAGAGCCTAAAGGGAGAACTGATTTTTGAAAGAATCAGTCAAGACCCAGTAAAGACAACTCGAAATATAAGGTTTATGGAAAAAGGGTACTTTGGGAAAATGCTTTCATGAGCAGTAGAAGGGCTGTGGCATATGTAAAAGAGCTGGCCACAAGACCCACGAATGCGAGAAAATTAAAAATGCAGTCTGCTTTAAGTATGGAGATAATGACCACATCAGGACTAGCTGTCCTAGACACACGACTGACATTGGTATTAAAACTGTCAACACCATTTTTGGTTGGCCACTATGGAAGCGGTAAAGGACATGAACATCATAACAAATATGTTTCTCATTAGTGATATTTTTGTAAGAAGTCTTGTTTGACCCTGGAACTAATAAAAGTTCTGTAGATCATAAGTTCTATAAAATACTAGACATACCCTTAAGAACTTTAGATCGGGCTTATGAGGTTGAAGTAAATGATGGAAATAGAGAAATAACTTTTAAAGATTCTAGAAGGATGTTTTAAATCCATTAAGAATCACTCAATACCAATTAAGCTCTACCTATATCTCTAGTCGGATTTGATGTAATTTCAAGTGTGGACTAGGTATCCCGTAACCAAGCCCAAATTGGCTGTGATAAGAACTCATCGAAATCAAAACCCCGATCAGTACATTTATGGAGATCGTCACTATAGATTGCTAGAGAAAGCTTTTATTCTTAAGACATACAAGCGTCTACAGAGGATGTGACATCTACATGGCACAATTGACCACAGACTACCCAAAACCAGAAGTAGAAGACATCCCAGTCATATAAGAATTTCCAGACATGTTCCAGAAGACATACTGAGTTTACCCCAGATAGGCAGGTCGAGTTTCAGATCGACATTCTGCCTGGGTCAACACCTACGACTGAGCCTACCTATCTTTTAACTTCAATGGAAATGAAAGAGTTGTAGAACACCTTAGGAGTATACTAGAAATTCTAGAGCAAGGAAAATTTTAAAAGTACCAGATCTGGCTTAGAGAAGTTTAGTATTTAAGATATGAGATATTTGAGCGTGGTATCCAAGTTGATCCCACTAAAAATCAAAACTATTACGAATTGGGTAGTATCCAAGCCGCCTACATAGATATGCGGTCTTCTAGGTCTGGCAGGCTTTTTCTAAAGGTTTGTTTAGGATTTTTCCTAGGATAGCCATTCCCTTAGTTTCCCTAACCCGTAAGAATGTTAAAATTGAATGGGGCCTAAGCAGAGAGAATCCTTCGAGATTCTAAAGCAAAGGTCAAGCAACGCTCTTGTTCTAACCCGAAAAGGTAAAATACTTTGTAGTATACTGTAGTGTCCTGCACACAGGTTTTGGCCGGGTTTTCATGCAAAGAGGCAAGGTGATTCCCATGCATCGCAACAACTCATTTACATGAATGGAATTACACAACCCATGATTTGGAGTTAGGTGCGATTGTGGTTGCCCTTAAGCTTTGGCGACACTATCTTTATGGCACAAAGTGTATCATAAACACTGATCACAAAATCCTGCAATATATACTTAATTAGATGGAATTGAATATGCATTAATGTTGATGGATGGAAACCTTGGATAATCACGGATGCAAAATTCGTTATCATCCCAGCAAGGCTAACGTCATGGATGACGCTCTTAGCCAAAAAGAAAGAGTTAAACCAAATAAGGTTCATGCTAAAAGACTCGAGCTACGGATTAACTTGATTGAAAAAAATTTCAATGCTCAAAAGCAAACGCTAATGGAAGCGAATACTCCAACAACGGATCTAGGTGGTACTGTGGATCAATTAACACCTAGATCAGATAAAATTTTAAGATTTAGTTATAGAATTTGGGTCCCTGATTTTGAAGGACTCGGAGATATGATTCTAGAAGAGTCTCATAGTTCTAAGTATTTTACGCACCCTGGTTGGGATAAGATATACCCGAATTTAAAGAACGAATTTTTGATGGATTAGTATGATGAAATCCATTGCCATATATATAGCTAAGTGTCTGACATGTTCGCTGTTAAGGATGAACATCAGAAATAGTCAGGACTTCGACAACGATTGGAAAAATACCCAAATGGAAAAAGGAGTTAATGACAATGGATTTCATCACTAAGCTTCCTAGAACAAACCATGGTAATAGCGCCATTAAATCATATTTGTTAGATTGACTAAGTGGACACAATTCTTGCCAATTAAAGTGACTTTTAGTCTAGAAAAGTTAGCTAAGTCATACATTGATAATATTATACCTCTAGATAGAAGTACCATTGCAAATAGTATCGGCCATGGATAGCTTATATACATTCTATTTATGGAGAAGCTTTTAGCAAGGTTTAGACACCCATTTAAATTTTAGTACGACTTACTATCCTCAGACGAATGGTCAAAACAAGCATAAGATTAAAACATTAGAAGACATGCTTAGAGCATGCGCTATTAACTTAAGTAGTCATTGGAATGATCACCTATTATTAATCAAATTCTCCTACATTGATAAGTTTCCACACTAGTATAAAAGTCACGCCGTTTAAGGCTTTATATGGAAGAAAGTGTAAGATACTCGTATATTAGGCAGAAATAGGTGAAAATCAATTAACAGGGCCTGGGATTGTACTTGAGATCACGGATAAGATTATACAAATCCGTGATAAACTCAAGACTGCCCGACATAGGCAAAAGAGTTATGCTAATAAGAGAAGGAAACCTCTTAAAAATAACAAATCGGTAATAGAGGTATGTTAAAAGTATCACCCTGGAAAGGTATTATGAATTAGGAAAGAAAGGCAATTTAAGCCCTCAATACATCGGACCATTCGAAATAATCGAATGTGTTAGTTCCATAGCTTATAAGCTTAAACTACCTAAGAAACTTAGTGAAATACACGATGTATTTCATATTTCAAATTTAAGTAATGCTTAGTGATGCGTGTGAAGTGTGTATGGTTTTTAATATATATTTTAAGCCCTTTTACACTTTTTAGCCAAGTTTTAAATTTATAAAACACGATATTTACTAACACTAAACACACATATGGGCAAGTGCACCCATCGTGAGCGTAGTATAGCATTGGTAAGATACCGAGGTCGTCCAAGGACACAAGAGCTTTTAATACCGGTTTATCCTCAACGTCTAATCAAATCAAAAGTTTAGAAAAAGGTTTTTAACCAGAAAAATAAAACTAACTAAAATGCTGAAAAATAAAATAAAAATAAAAACAGATAGACAAGATGAATCACTTGGATCCGACTCGTGTGTAATGTAACCTTTGATTATTTCCGCACTTTTGCACTTTTTATGAGATTATCTTAGTTATTGTAGTAGGCCCCTCTTTTGAAGGTGACGTTACCCTCAACCCAGTAGTTTGAGTCAGCAAGGATACAATCCTATAGGGTCAGATTATTGAAAGATAATTAATTAAGTTATTAATGCATAATGTGGTAGGCCCCTCTTTTGAAGGTGACGTTACCCTCGGCTAAGTAGTCTGAGTCAGCAGGGATACAGTCCTAAGTAGCCGGGTCAAAGTATTACTAGTTGCTTACATATGAGGGGATCAAAGAGTTTGAACCCCCGCCATCCAATACCAGTGGGTATTGAAGGAGGCCCTACTAAATTTGACCCAGGTCCTTGCAGGATCTATACACTGAACAAGGCAAGACTCTTACCAAACCGTTCCCTTAACCCCCGACCAGGTAGCCAACATATCTCCCTCTATATAGACCGTGGAGATATGAATGGTGAAAATCTTTTATTTTATATAGACAGTAAAATAATGCCAAGACACCATGGACAAACGATAAGGAAGAATCACCTTCAACATAAGAAACTAGTTATTAAAGTCATTAATACATAACCAAATAAAAAGTGCGAAAAGATTAAAAATAAAAAGTATTACACTAAACACTTGTCTTCACCAAGTGATGTAAGAGACTAGGCAAACATGGCCTTTGATTGTCAAGAACTCTTACGATCAATCTTGGATCCCGAGACTACTACACACACTCTATGACGGATGATGGATGATGGTGGTGGATGTGGGTTGTGATGGTGGTGGAGGGTGGGTGTAGTGTGAAAGAGGTGGTTTGCCAAGGGATGGTTTGTAAATGAGCCAAGAACCCCTATTTATAGCCTGAACAGCAGCTCGGGCACGGCCCCGTGTCCATCTTCCTTCTCTTTCTTCATTAATTGCAGTTTGTCTGCATTAGTTGACCACGCCCCCGTGTCCGCTGGGTACGACCCCGTGTGCAGAAGCGTATCTGTACTATCAAGATTTCCTCAGATTCTGCGAATCTTATAGTTGACCACGGCCCCGTGTCCGCTGGGCACGCCCCCGTGGTGGGTGATAGAAGCTTCTACAGCTTTGTCTTTTCTGCAGAGACTTGGGCACGCCCCCATGCTCATTGAGCACAGGGCGTGTTCAGCCTTCTATTTTTTTGTTTTGCTTGGGAAGATGCTGTCGGGGGGTCGGGCATGCCACGTTTATTCCTTTTCTTGTATTATTGTTAGATTTAGCTGCCTTTTTGCTTCTTTTGTTCATTTGAGCTCATTTAATCCTGAAAATACAAAAGGAAGACAAAAACACACTTTTTCCAACATTAGTACTAAAAAAGGGTTAGTTTTATGCCACAATTGATGTAATTTATATATTGCATTTTGCACACATCAAATACCCCCACACTTGAATCTTTGCTTGTCCTCAAGCAAAACTCTTTATAATGTGGCTTAACACTCCCAAATGGAATGGGTAGAAGAGAATGTTTTGGGCTTGTCATAGAGTGTCGGGATTTCCAAGATTCTTTATTAAGTTTTTATTTTTATTTATTTACAATCCTATTCGTCATGATTTATTTAAAACGTTGCATAAGATAAATTACTTATTAGGGCATAACATGCCTTTTTAAAATTCCCTTTATATACAAGTTCACATACCTCACGGGGGTTCACTCAACACTCTGCCGAAGATGTATTTTTGTGAAACACTCGAGAGCGGCGTGGAACTTACTTCTACCATATGCTTGCCAAGCAATCAATCCTCCTCCTTTTTAACTATATACCTTTGTAAATATCAAGAGGACTTTTGGGGTGAAGGGTTAGGCTTGGGTTAAAGGTAGGTGGTTGGGTTAGTGGTTAGTAGAAAAGGGCGAAAGGCGTAAAAAAATGTCGGTTTTTGCAAAACATATTGTTTTTGTGACTTTTTATTCCAATGAAGTATTATTCAAACAAGCTTTTTTTTGAGAGCTTGTTTGTTTATTGCAAACTTCAAAAATATTTTTTTTTCACATAAGAAAGTCACACAAGAACCAAACTTTGTTACTAAAATAAAGGGTTTAAAATAAAAAAAAGGGTTTTGGTGGGTAAAAGGGTGTTTGTTTTGGGTTAAGAAATGAAAAGGTTTAGGCTCAAAGGGGTTAACTAGGGGGATTTTGGGTAGGTGGTAAAAAAAAAGAAAAATAATGGTGTAGAAATAAAAAGGGTTAGTCCTAATGCCTCCATCATTTACTTACTCGGGTTTAAGTTGGTAAGGACCGGGAATGTATCGTCGTGGCAAGTTCTAGAGTTGTAAGAACCAAGCGGCTATTCACACAAGAAACGAAAAATGAGCATTTAGTTTAAAGATGTGTATTTGTATGCTCAATAAAGGCTCAAAACTCACTTTTTGTGGGAATGGGTTTTTATGTGATGAAGTATATATAATCAAATTTTAACTAGGTTTGTCATGCCGTTTCATAATATTCTTATGTTGGTTCTTTTTATCACGATGCTATCAGTTGTAAATTTGTAAAAATATAACCTTTTTAGAACTTGAAATTCCCAAATTAAACCTAGACAAGTAAGAAAAATGAAAGATTTTTGAAAAATTTGGGGTGTTTAGCGGTTCCAATAGAGTTTTGTGTTAGACTTGTGATTAGGACTTGCAAGATTAAAAGTTTTAGCATCCCCCCCCCCCACACTTAAATTACATATTGTCCTCAATGTGTCCCAAAAATAAGTTTTTAGGTTGATTGGACGTGTAAAAAGGTGCGAAAAGCAAAATTTTATGTTACTGGGCGTCTGGACACGGCCCCGTGGTGTCCGGGCACGGCCCCGTGTTCAGATCGCCAGTAACAGAAAATAAAATAGATAAACAGAAGCCTGGGCATGGGGGCGTGCTGGGTGAGCACGGCCCGTGTCCAGTTACCTGAACTGGGCATTTTCTGCAGATGGTTGGGCACGGGCCGTGTTGGGTGAGCACGGCCCCGGGCTGAACTTGCTGTAATGAAGAAAAATCTGTCGGATGGCCCTGTTTTTGTGCATGGGGTGCTGGTGCAAGTTTCCCTTAGTATCCTCCATCATCCCGAGTGTGTTTTATTCCTGAAAATTAAAACTAAACTAGAAAACAGAAACATTAATCTAAACTAAACTGAGGATAATTCCGCGGAATGCCTCCGTGGTGCACCACGTTTATAAGGGTCGTTGGCTAGACCCAAAGCCTGATCATACGTTACCCAAGTGGGATGTTGTGCATCCCATGTTGCACCGTCGGAGAGCATCATCCAAACTTGAGTCTATAACCTTCATGTAATTGACCGGGTCATCATCTTCTACTCTTTTCCCAACTCCAAACTTCATTTCCTTGTCCCCAATTCCTATTGTCAATGTTCCATCATTCATATCCACCACTGCTTGGGCCGTAGCTAGGAACGACCTCCCTAAGATGAGTGGTACCTCGATATCCTCCTCCATGTCTAGTATGACAAAGTCGGCCGGAAAGACAAATTCGCCGACTTTGACCAATAGATTTTCAGCTACACCTTGTGGATATTTGACGGTCCTATAGGCGAGTTGTATGCTCATCTTCGCAGGGCTTGTTTTCCCTAGGCCGAGTCGGTTGAACATTGATGCGGGCATGAGGTTGATACTAGCGCCGAGGTCAGCTAGTGCATTGCGAATGGGGGATTCCCCAATCGAGTAAGGAATGGTGAAGCTGCCAGGATCAATCTTCTTTTGTGGGAGTTTGTTGAGTAGCAGGGCGGAGCATTCTTTGCCTAAATTGACTAATTGCAATGATTCAATTTTCCTTTTATGAGTGAGGAAGTCCCTCATTAATTTTGCATATTTAGGCATTTGAGTTAGGACTTCGATAAATGGAATATTAACATGCAATTGTTTTAGCAAATTTTCGAACTTTGCGAATTGCTCATTGGTCTTTTGACGAATTAACCGACCAGGGTATGGAACCGGAGGATTCTTGGTGGGCTCTTGAATTGGTGTAGAAGCCGTCTCTTGTGGGGGTGAGGGCGGAGTTGTGGTTTGGTTAGATCGGCTCTTTTCAGTTGGAGGTAATGGAGCTTCCTCGGGACCCACGGTACGGTTTCTCAGTGTGATGAGATGTACTTGCGCTTTTGGGTTGGTTTCGGTATTACTAGGTAACGCGCCTTGTGGTCTCTCGGCGAAATTTTGAGCTAGTTGATTTAATTGTTTTTCAACGTTTTGGATACTAGCTTGTTGATTTCTAAAATTCGATTCCAATTGTTGAAATCGATCCGAGTTTTTCTTTTTGGTGTCGGAGATGAGGCGAGATACAGTATCTTCAAGCCTTTCTCGTCCCCCTTGTTATTGAGAGAAATTTTGTGACTCGTTTCTTGGTTGTTGAAAGTTTGTTCGTTGGTTTAGATTTTGTTGGTTACTACTATTGTCGGGTTCTCTCCAACCAAGGTTAGGGTGGTTACGCCATCCTTGATTGTAGGTACCCGTTGGAGGACCTGACGGCCTAGTCTATTATCAATGTAGTTTACCGACTCTGTTTGATTATCCATTTCTTTCATACAACTCGAATTTTCATGTGGCCCACCACACCCCTCGCAAGCCATAATCGAGACCGTTTTTGTCATTTCTAACTTTTTGATTTTTGAAGAGAGGGCTTCGATTTGGGCTTGCAAGGAAGTGCTTTCATCAACCTTATGGGCGCCCGAGGCAATGGATTTATTGCCTCGGGGAGTGTGCCACTGAAAAATGGTTTGAGCAATTTCCTCAATTTGATTATAAATTTCATTTGGGCGACGATTACCTAAAAGTCCCCCGGAGCTAGAGTCAAGTGTTTGTCTTGTGTGTGGCAACAACCCATTGTAGAAAGTGGATACTTGTTGCCATACCGCAAGACCGTGATGAGGACACTTTCTTAGTAGCTCCTTGAACCTTTCCCAAGTTTCATATAAAGATTCCCCATCCTCTTGTGAATATGTATTAATTTCAGTCATTAATTTAGCCGTTTTAGCAGGAGGGAAATATTTATATAGAAACTTTTGGGCCAGTTCATCCCAGGTGTTTACCGAGCCAACTGGGAGGGTATTAAGCCAAGCCTTAGCCCGGTCTTTTAGTGAAAATGGAAACATTCGAAGGCGGATGGCATCATTTGATGCTCCATTGATCCGAAAAGTATCACATATTTCTAAGAAATTGGTGATATGTAGATGGGGATCCTCTGTAACACCTCGTAATTTCATGTCCAATATTATATCGACACGTGTCATGAGCTTTAAACGTGTAAAAGATTACTGATGAGGGACTAAAGTTGACAAACATAGAATCTACGTGTATAAAAGGATTCAAAATGTCAACAATGGATAAATATGCCTTTCAATAACCCTACAAGGTGTTTATAACCTTAATCGAATGAATCATGGATCATACGAAGCCAAGTGTGAAAGAAAGGGAGAGATTACAAACTACAAGGGTTAAAAGTGTCAACATGTTTAATTTATACCTCTGAGTGACCTTTTAGCGAACCCGAAGCTTTGTAACGATTAATTATGCTCACTATAATATGTGATAAAAATTTCACAAGGTTTCGATAAAGTATGAGAAAGTTATGATAATATTCGTATACGAGGGATTAAAAGCGTCAACGTTGAAATCTAGGGCCTTACGGGTGATCACAAAGATAACCGAGGACTTAACAAAGTTTGGTTAAGTCTTGAAGCCCTTAAAAGTCAAGTTAGAAGGTTAAAAGTGCAAATTGGGAGCTTAAAACCACTTTTAAAAGGACCAGGGGCTGAAATGCAATAAATGAAACTTGCTTAACCTGGACCCGGGCCTCACGCGGGCCGCGTAAGACCAGGCAGGACCCTTACGCGGGCCGCCTGGTACTGCCAGCGACAGAAAACACTTGTAGGTGTCTGTCCAGCCTGTTTAACCGACTTATGAAGCTTGTTTTACATACCAGGGGCTACACCAACGGATTTACATGCAACAGGGGCACCTGTAAACATCTGGTAGCAACCATAGACTTGCTTGGCATCATCCTAATCAATTGAATTCACTATATAAGGAGCTCTATTGTTGCAACATTGGACACTTGCATTTCAAAACTTTCACAACTCAACTTCTGAAGATTCCTGGAGCTTAAGCACACTTCCTAGAGGTCATTAGTCGTGCATAGGACTTCAGTAAGTGTCCTTAACTTTCCTTAATTCAGTTTTACTTAGTTAATTAGCCTAAAGTCAAACCGTCGTAATTAGAGTTTGACTTCGTGATTAGTTAAAATTTGTCCAGTCAAATCTCAAATTGAAAGTACCTATAAGTTGGTAATTATGTGGGCAATAAACCCTTAAAAGGTCACCCTTTGATTCTTACTCTAACTATGTCAATTGTCGGGTCAAACTTGTTTATAAAAAGTCAACAGAAAGCTTATTTGCAAATAAATGCATAATTAGCAATGTAGAAGCTATGCAACCTCTTTTATCATTCATATAACTTGGTAATTAATGTAAGAACATGTCTAAGCATGTTCAACCCGACAATTTTCAGTTTAAGCTCGGTTCGGAACCGAAAGTCGCAAAATTAGACTTTTGCTTTGACTTTCAGTTCTGACCCAATGTAGCATGTTTTAGAAATGCCTTAGAGCTCTAATAGGACCAGGTTATAGATTAGTGTAACCCTCTGAGGTTATACAACTTGGTTCATTAGTTATCCGATTCATATGCATGTTTCCGTTATATGCCTAAATGTTGACTATTATGTCCTTTTAACCTTAAAATGTGATTTTTGAAAATGTAAAAGAATAGAAACCTTTATTACTGAATTATAGACTTGTCCTAAAAATTTGACATCAGTTTGAGGTCTAGATTAGGAGTTATGCTCATTAGCGTAAATGAAAAGCTTTTTATTAATTAAACGGCGTAATTAGCGTATAGCCTATCTAAACCCAATTTTTGATACTAAACGTTTTACCCACTGATATAAAATAATATTTTGGGATTTTTGAAGATTTTTATTTATTTTTAGGCTGAGCATAACATAGGATTCTAAGCTTTATTCGGTAATTGTCGGTTTTGCCCTTTGGCTTATAAAATGAGTTTTACAAAACATTTTGACACCAAACCTTTTACTACTGATTTTATATAATAAATAAAGTATTTTAAGCTTTCTGGAGTAATAAAAATATCAACTTTTCTTATAAAACCCGGAAATCGCTTAAAATAGCATTTTTAAGCTTTTTTAACGCATAGTATAAGTTAAAACTATTTTTAACATATAAGGTTTGATGCCTACTGATATTTTTAGTAAATTATTATATTTTAACAGTAAGCAAAAGTTTTAAACTCAGATTCCCTGTTTTGACCTTTAAAGTCTATGTGATATTACCAAAATGCCCATACGGTGCATAGTTTGGTTTTAAATAGTAAATTTCACATATATGTAATACCCTACTGATATAACTTATTAAAATGAATATTTTTACTGATTATATCAGACCTGAAACTCAGACTTATAAATAATCTCTTTTATGAGCTTTAAAATGACCAAAATACCCCTACGGGGCATAATTTGAGTTTAAATTTATTTTGGGCATAATGGATGGTATCCTACTGATATCACAACATATTTAGGGCTTATTAACTTAGGAAAACTGTTCATGAATCATTTGGTTATCCGTTACGCATTATTCGCGTCCGGTGCGGTTTATGTAACTAGTTTGCATAAATTGATCGAAGCGGGTCAAACCTTATCATTTTTGTCTCAAAATCCAGAATGTGTTTAGTTACCCGTATTACACAAGTCTCCAAACTTGTCGGGTCTAAATCACATTTTATTCCGGTCTTCGCTTAATCGTGCGTTTGAACCGTATCTTCCTTTAAAAACTAACCGGTCTAAGTTTAGACTTAATTAAGACCCGTTAGAAATCTAATAGGTTATTAAAAACTTTCGTTCCAGATTAGGAGACCCGGTAAAAGCTACTTGCATTTGCTGTTTGTGAATTATACTTGCTCAGGTAAATACTTTTAACTTATTTTCCCTTATACGGGCTTGGGGTACGGTATATAAAATACCGCTTGGTCGGGTATTGAATTTTTAATCGTATGAAGGTTAAATCATTGTGATAACTCGTTTAAATTGTTTTGTTTGCTTAAAGCCTTTGGGGGGTTAATGACCATGTCCCGGATATCATTGGTATCATTTTAAGAAATGGCCATGACCTAAGCACGGGGTGTAGGCGTACACCCGACAGTGCATATATAAATAATAACGTATTGTAGGATCGTTTTAACGATCGAAATGAGTCGTTCAGAGGAGTTCTACTCAATATGAAAGGCGGAAACAGACATATCGAGTTCGATTCAGCTAGATATTCACTTTAAATGTCTTTCTGATTGATTTGACAAAGTTTTACAGCGAAACGACACTTCGGCAACACTTCGGCTCCGGAATAACCTTCGTAATTTCGTTGCAAATGACACGGCTCAACCTAGTATATATAGGCATGGTAATTTCGCTTGAACCAGCCCTAACGAAATTACTTTCAAATGAAATCAGTGATTTCGTGTGAAATGACTTGGTGATTTCGTGCGGAATTACAATTTGTAATTTCGTGCGAAATTACCTCACAACCTATTTTTGACATTGTTCTAGTAAAACGTGCCCTGATCTATCTAATGCAATACAAGACTCGATACAAGAAGAAGTCGACAGACGCATGCACCAACAGACTCCCCCTCGAATGTTGACGAGTCTTAAGTGTCGAGTCTTCATCATCTTCAGTCTTTATCAGTCTTTCTGCTCTTTCTGAAGTATCTGACAGTGTAAAATATCCTCAATCTTTGTCTTCTCTTCTTCTCCAGGATTTCCACCTGACTCTTATCTCATTCTAATTCTCTTGATCAGATCTCTTGATTCCTTAAGTTCATCAGCATATAGCGTGATCTTCAGGATCTGAACTTGGCTCTACAATCTTCAGACTCCACCTTAAGTTGTACTTGAGATCGTAATCTGGTTTTCACAGGTTCTAGAATTGCAACCTGACTCTCTCATAGCCATAACCTAGCTAACCTGCACATTCTCTACCTCAAAGTAAATTTCACAAAATTTAAATTTTTACAAATTTATATACCACTAGCAGATATTAATCAAATAATGATTTTACAATGATAATGTCTTATGAACCATTTGTAGTAAAAACATTTTCTATTACAAACAATTTTTCAACTCAAACCTTTCAAATACACTCTCCCAAACCTTTTGTCCATCATGTCTAGCACTTGGAATTTTGAATATCAGCTCTCCAACATCAGTTGTCGAAAATCTTTTTGAATTTTCAAAAATTTAATCTAAAACATACTAAAAATCTTTTTGTAATTTTTGTTTTAAATGAAATGCAGTAAAGAAGTAATTATAGACAATATTTTTGTGAGTTTGTGTAAGAGGATCATATCAGTTTACGAGACCAATCACTAGCACCGTTAAGTTTTAAACATTTTAAGTTCAAAACAATTCACTTAGATTGTCAGTATACTGATCCACTTAAATTTTCACACAAAGTTCAACTGTTTCGAGATACGATTTAGTATTTTAAGTACTTGAACTTATTCGCGTGTCCCACCTCAGAATATACTCCCGTATCTAGATCCCAATATTCAGTCTTACAGGTGAGTATACCATAGATGATATCTGTAAAGGGTTAAATGCGAGGGCCATGAGAGCTTAGGCTATTGCTTCCGCAAAATCAGAGAGATGATGGCTTCGACTTTTGGTGTGTTCCCTTTAGAGATTCTTTTCATCTACAGCACATGATTAGCATTTTTCAATGTTTCATCATTTTTTATGCTGATGGGGGTGCTATATTTCAAGCAAGCAGAAAGTATTATACGGGGACTAGGCCATTGCTTCCGCAAAATCAGAAGTCCCGGGATAATACCCCAGATATCACTGAGTATAAAGACCTAGTATCTCAGAAAGAGGGACCTTTCAAACAAGATTTTGGGGGTTACCCATATATCCGAGAGATGTTCCCCACGATATAAGTAAGTTTGAAATTTAGGTTTATATCTCGTCACAATCTACTAAATGTGTAAAAACCTACTTGCACATCATCAGTGAGACCGTTTATCACATTTTAACTTTCCAATTCTTTAGCATGCCATGAATGTCCACTGATGTACTATCATTTCCTCCTTTTTACAACAAAACTCATTTTTGATTTTATCATGTTTTTGCCTTTTTCAAATTTTCAAAAGTTTTTGGATTTTCTGAAAATTTCTTACTCCCCCTAAAATGCAAAATCAATTAAAGGAAATTTGAAAACAAACTGTACAAATAAAATGACAAACTGATATCAAATTGCTTCAAATCGCCATCCACTTGGCATAAACAATCAGAACTCCCCCTTACAACAAACTATCGAAATGAGTCGTTCATAGGCGTTCTACTCAATATGAAAGGCGGAAACAGACATATCGAGTTCGATTCAGTTAGATATTCACTTTAAATGTCTTTCTGATTGATTTGACAAAGTTTTACAGCGAAACAACACTTTGGCAGCACTTCGACTCCGGAATAAGCTTCGTAATTTCGTTGCAAATGACACGGCTCAACCTAGTATATATAGGCATGGTAATTTCGCTTGAACCAGCCCAAACGAAATTACTTTCAAACGAAATTAGTGATTTTGTGTGAAATGACTTGGTGATTTCGTGCGGAATTACAATTTGTAATTTCGTGCGAAATTACCTCACAACCTATTTTTGACATTTTTCTCGTACAACGTGCCCTGATCTATCTAATACAATACAAGACTCGATACAAGACGAAGTCGACAGACGCATGCACCAACAGGTATAACCGCCGGTTTCGGGAATAACTCGCCGCGGGACTATATTATGTGGTGTGTCTATTAATCTTTAACCCGGTGTCAATCCGGGCTACTGAACGCATAAGAAACATGTAATTCTTTTACAAGTTTATATATAAATAATTATCCCAAGTTATAAAAAGTTTTGTGCCATGTGGATTCAAATCAATTTTCTTAAACATTTTTAAAATGAGTCAGTTAATTGTATTTACGAGTGTAAACTGACGTATTTTCCCAAAAAGGCTAAGTGCAGGTACTAATCGGAATAGGCTGGTCTCTCCTAGCATCAAATAAAAGTCTCGCAAGATTAGATGCCTAAAAGTCTGTTGAATGGTTTTCTTTTATTCGATCCGCCTGTGGATCTTTTGCAACCGTTTTGTAATACTTTGATATTACTTTTATTCGGTTTGTATTATATCTATCTTTTGCTTCCGATGTGCATTTAAATTGTGTTGTTTGACTATGATGATATCAACTACGTCACGATACTCCCCACCGTGCCCACCGGTAATACGTGGAAATATCGGGGGTGTGACATCCTCGTCCGCAAGCCCATGGAAGGTTGCGGAGTTTTGAAGCATTTGTATCAAATGCGGCCGAAGTTCGAAGTTGTTGGCTTCGACATTCGGCGCATTGATAGCGGCGCCAAGATTACCCATGGTGGGTCATAGGTAATCCATGAGGGTGCGTTGATCCGCCATTGGAAGTGGGTCCCCCGAAACTTTCTCTTGGTTTTTAGCTTTAAGTCTTTTTCTGAGAAAGCGTTCGGGTTCTTCTAGAGGTTCTTTTTTGTCTCTACTAGAACTGGAGCTCATACACTACGTAGAAAGTTCAAATGTGGCGCCTGTGTTCCAAGTCCTGAAATAAAAACAGAAAAGAAAGTTGGTCAGAAGGTTCACCACGGCCCCGTGCTCAATTGAACACGGCCCGTGGTCGGAGATGCAGTAATTGTTTTCCGGATCCCTGTTACTAGGGAGTTCAACACGACCCCGTGCTGCACCGACACGGCCCCGTGCTCAACTCACTATAACTCAGAAAATAAAAACTGCCAGTAACGACGTTGAGCACGACCCCGTGTCCGACCGGCACGGCCCGTGCTGAGCTCTGCAGAAACTGAAAATCTAAAAAAAATTCCAAAAAAAAAAAAATGAAAAATAAGAAAAAACGATTAGGCCGCTGATTTTTAACTTTCTTAAAATCCTTGTGTCCCCGGCAACGGCGCCAAAAACTTGATGCGTGTGAAGTGTGTATGGTTTTTAATATATATATTAAGCCCTTTTACACTTTTTAGCCAAGTTTTAAATTTATAAAACACGATATTTACTAACACTAAACACACATATGGGCAAGTGCACCCATCGTGAGCGTAGTATAGCATTGGTAAGATACCGAGGTCGTCCATGGACACAAGAGCTTTTAATACCGGTTTATCCTCAACGTCTAATCAAATCAAAAGTTTAGAAAAAAGGTTTTTAACCAGAAAAATAAAACTAACTAAAATGCTGAAGAATAAAATAAAAATAAAAATAGATAGACAAGATGAATCACTTGGATCCGACTCGTGTGTAGTGTAACCTTTGATTATTTCCGTACTTTTGCACTTTTTAAGAGATTATCTTAGTTATTGTAGTAGGCCCCTCTTTTGAAGGTGACGTTACCCTCAATCCAGTAGTTTGAGTCAGCAAGGATACAATCCTAAAGGGTCGGATTATTGAAAGATAATTAATTAAGTTATTAATGCATAATGTGGTAGGCCCCTCTTTTGAAGGTGACGTTACCCTCGGCTAAGTAGTCTGAGTCAACAGGGATACAGTCCTAAGTAGCCGGGTTAAATTATTAATAGTAGCTTACATATGAGAGGGATCAAAGAGTTTAGCCTACTGATAAGCCTGATAACCTAATTTAAATAACAATGCACACGAAACTAGGTCAGTAACTTAATACAACATTTACGATAAGTTCACGAAATCAAAACCCTCACGACGAATGACAAAGTATAGCCCGAGTTCGAGCAGCACTTAAACATCCATCGGATTCACGACGAATGACAAAGTATAGCCCGAGTTCGGGTAGCACTTAAACATCCATCGGATTCACGACAAATGACAAAGTACAATAATTAAACATCCATCGGATTGGTTTTAATCGATCGGACATTGTATCGTAGTAGTGATAGAGTTAATACCCTGTATCGTAGCAGCGATTCCCTACTGTGTATGTGATTTTCGAACACACAGAAAGTGATTTTGATAAATTTCTCACACAAAACTGAACTGCTCATGTCCAACCTATTTATAGCAGGTTTTTGGGTTTTACGCGGCCCGCGTAAACCCATTCAAGTCACTTTCAAGAGTACCCTGTCTCCAACTTGAAATTCCAGTGGCTTGCGTCGATTGTCTGCATAACTCCTCTGGCGATCTCGAGCCGTCTTTAGTCTTTCCTTGATTTGAGTGACTTTGTCGGTGGTTTCTTGTACAATTTCAGGACCTGATAATTGGCTTTCTCCTATTTTTGCCCAACAAACCGGAGTTCTACACTTTCGTCCATACAGTGCTTCGAACGGGGCAGCTTCGATGCTCGAATGATAACTATTGTTATAGGAGAATTCGATTAAGGGTAAGTGGTCATCCCAATTTCCACCAAAATCTATGACACATGCTCTGAGCATGTCTTCTAGGGTTTGGATTGTCCTTTCACTTTGTCCGTCTATTTGGGGATGATATACAGTTCTTAAATTCAGTCGGGTTCCCATTGCTTCCTGGAAACTGGTCCAGAAATGGGAAGTGAAACGACTATCCCTATCCGATACAATGGAGAGTGGGACTCCATGTAAGGATACTACTTCATCTACGTACAACTGTGCTAACCTTTCCATGCTAAAGGTTTCTTTCATGGGTAAGAAATGAGCTGATTTGGTTAATCGATCCACAATTACCCAAATCGCGTCGTTACCTTTCCTGGTTTTGGGTAACTTAGTGACAAAATCCATGGTTATTAGTTCCCATTTCCAAACAGGTTTCTGCTACTACGTTTGCCTTTCCTTCGTGATATTGAATATCACAGTCGTAGTCACTTAGAATCTCCATCCATCTTCTTTGCCTCATGTTCAATTCTTTTTGCCCAAATATATATCTTAAACTCTTATGATCTGTATAGACTGTAAACTTACTGCCATACAGATAGTGCCTCCAAATCTTAAGGGCAAAAATTATTGATCCTAACTCTAAGTCATGCGTCGTATAATTTTCCTCGTGCTTTTTCAATTGCCTTGAAGCATATGCAATTACCTTCTTGCGTTGCATCAATACACATCCTAAACCTAATTTAGAAGCATCACAGTAAACTTCAAAATCTTCTGGTCCGTCTGGTAAGGCTAAAATAGGGGCGTTTGTTAACCTTTGCTTTAAAATCTTAAAAGCCTCGTCTTGTTTGGGTCCCCACTCAAACTTCACGGCTTTACAGGTTAGCTTAGTTAATGGCACTGCTATTTTAGAAAAATCCTTAATAAAACGCCTATAGTAACCAGCTAATCCTATAAAACTTCTAACTTCCATCGCTGATTGCGGGACTTTCCATTTTATGATTGCTTCTATTTTAGAAGGATCTACGTGAATACCTTCGTGATCCACCATGTGTCCTAAAAATTGCACTTCTTGTAGCCAAAATTCACACTTCGAGAATTTGGCATAAAGCTTTTCCTTTCTTAACAAAGTTAAGAGTGCTCGTAGGTGTTCACAATGTTCCTCCTGGCTTTTGGAATAAATAAGTATATCGTCGATGAAAACAATTACAAATTTATTCAAATATGGTTTACAGATCTTATTCATCATATCCATAAATGCTGCAGGAGCATTTGTTAACCCAAATGGCATGACTGTAAACTCGTAGTGACCGTACCTAGTCCTAAAAGCAGTTTTAGGTATGTCTTCTTCTTGTACCTTCAACTGATGGTATCCGGAGCGTAAATCTATCTTAGAAAAATATCTAGCTCCCTGAAGTTGATCGAAAAGATCATCGATCCCAGTTAAAGGGTATCGATTCTTAGTTGTAACCTTATTTAATTCCCTACAATCGATACACATTCTCATTGACCCATCTTTCTTTTTCACAAACAACACTGGTGTTCCCCAGGGGGATGAACTAGGTTGTATAAATCCTTTGCTTAGCAATTCATCTAACTGCTTTTTCAGTTCTAGCATTTCGGTGGGTGCTAACCGATAAAGTGCCTTAGCTATCGGTGTAGTTCCAGGAATTAGATGAATTCTAAACTCTACTTCCCTATCAGGTGGTAATCCAGATAGTTCTTCTGGGAATACATCCGGGTATTCTGATACTACAGGAATTTCCCTAAGTTTCTTACCTTTAGTGTTAATGATTACCGAAATCATATACACTATTCCTTGTTTTCTTGAATAACTAGCCACTTTCATTACTGAAATGAACTTCATGGGCTTACGTGGCTTATCTCCTGAAATCACTATGATTTCTCCTGTGGGTGTATGAATTTCTATGGAATTCTTATCACAAAGGATTCGAGCATGGTTGGCTACTAACCAATCCATTCCTAACACAACATCGAATCCAGCTAATTTCATAGGTAAAAGGTTTGCAGAAAATTTGGGGCCTAAAAGTTCTATCTTTCCTTCTTGCAAAACCTGACCTATATTAACAGAATTACCATCTGCAGTTTCTACAGTGAAAATCTGCCTAAGTTTGGTTAAGGGTAGGTTAAGAGCTTGGTAGAATGAAGTATTTATAAAACTTTGGTTTGCACCAGAGTCAAATAATACTTTTGCATAAACGTTGTGAACTAGCAACGTACCAGCAATCACATCAGGAATGAGCTCTGCTTCCTGGGTAGTCAACTGGAAGGCTCTTGCATTTTTCTTGGTAGTTCCTTCTGCAGGTTTGACTTTGTTGTCAGCTGGTTTGACCAGTTTAGGACAGTCTGGTCTAAAATGTCCAGCTTCTCCACAGTTGAAGCAGATTGTTGATTTCTTCCTTCCGCAGTCTTCTTCTTGATGCCCTGGAATTTTGCAGAAATTGCAATATCCTTTGCATCTTCCAAAATGCTTTCTTTTACAGGTATTGCAAAATGGAGCAGTGAGAGATTGCCCGGTTCCCTTTTTCTTGAAATTGCTACTATTACCCACACAGAATCCTTGGGTAATCTTTTGGGCCACTTCTTTCTTCCGGTTTTCTTCCCTTGTACGTACCAGTCCGTCAGTCAAAGTGTTGGCTAGTTCCACTGCATCGTCAATAGTGCGAGGTCTCGCAGCTTTAACGATATCACACATTTCGCCAATCAAACCCCAAATATAGCGAGATATAAGTACCGGTTCTGGTGAAGCCAGGTTTGGTACAACTCTAGCATACTCGAAGAATGTCGAAGTATATCCTCGACAGTCAACATCCACCATTCGGTGGTTCAGGAACTTATTTGTCATTTGTTCCTTTTCATATTCGGGACAAAATTTTCTTTCTACTAGACTCTTAAATTCTTCCCAATTCATAGCATACACCACATCACTTCCCTTAGCTTGTAGCACGGTGTTCCACCATTCTAACGCTCCTTCTTTAAAAAGATGCGATGCGTACATGACTTTGTCTTCCTCGACACATTTACTTATTTTGATTACTGCCTCGGTTTTCTCTAACCAACGTAGTGCGGCAGTCGCCCCTTCATTAACTGTAACACCCGTTCTTATAATTTCAAGGTTTAACGTATAATTTACGAAAACAATCATGTAATTAATATTTCATATACATCGGAAATACGAACTTATTAAAACTTTTACAAATCATAAGTTAATCAACATAACGTAATCGAATTCGTCGTTTATAATTTACGACGAGGCGAAGTGCGGAAGCATGTATCTTTATCGTGTTCGGTTCTTCGTTGAGCTTGATCGTCTTCCGGCATCCAAAGAGTACCTACATTTCATAAACATGAAATGCTTTAGTCATACGGGGCTTAAAATGTATCTAAACGAGTCCGGGAAACTAAAGTGATTAAAATAAATTTTTGATCAGGGTCCACCGTAAATTACGGTGGATACCGTAATTTACGGTAGCCCCTGTTTTATTATGCTCCACCGTAACTCAGTAGAGAACTGGCGTAATGTTTTCAGGCCCCACCGTAACTTACGGTGCCCACCGTAAGTTACGGTGGCCCTGTATCAAATTCTTCCATTTTGCCGTTTTTGACACGAAAACTTTCGTATCTTTCAATCCGCTTGTCCGTTTGACCTACCGTTTCTTCCTACGTGATTGTAATTTGATTCTCCATCATATGGAGTTAAAATCCGACATCCGGCTTAATAAATTTTGAAACTTTTATGGCTTCGGTTTATTACCTTTTTACAAAATTTTGACCCGTTTACGCATTTATCAAACAAACATATTTGTTTGATTCCTATATCACATACATTTCTTAAAATTAATGTTATCTACCATTTTAGGTTCTAATCATAGGTTTATTACACAATTTAAACCCGTTTTTACTCGTATGCTTATTTTGACCCGTTAAGGGTATTTAAGCACTTTCGAGCCTAAAATCGCTTTTGATTGCTTCTAGCATTCCATCACCACATTTCTTATCCTATAATCTCCCACCATAACTATATTTATGGTGGGTTTAATGTGGTGATCTAAATAAACCAAATTTTACCTCTCGAATCATTATTTCACGGCAACAACTCAAATAGTGCCATTTGACTAATATAATACCTCTTTCAGCTTCTATACTTATTCTAAGTATTTACCTAATCATAAAACTCGTTTCCAAACAACCTTTAAAGGTTGTTTGTTCGAATTAGCTAACAAGGGCGTTTTGGTCCTTTTTAGTCTTTCAATTACGACAAGGTCTTTTGAGAGCATGTTTGACCCATAATTTTTCTTTTGAGTTATGATCTTGTTCGAAAAGTCATTATGCTTTTCGAAACGCCACGACCCTCTTTTAAAACATTCGGTTTACCCATTTAAGTAACCCATTGTCTATCTAAGACTTCATTTACTGCTCATTGAACCTTACGTTCTAAATGAATAATTACTCTATTACACATACCTGGCTCGGGTCAATGTATTGACCTGTTTTAATGCCTTGCTATAATATTCACTAAATAATAGCGATGCAAATATCATTTCTACATTTATTCCTGAAATCATATAACTCGAAAAGAATCATTAGTCGCTACTATCAAAAGGTGGTATCTTCACCCTTTGACCTTTTTGGTCTAAATGACCGATTTTATTAGCGAGATGACATGTATTTTCATCTCGACAATATGACTCGCTCCGATTTACATCGTGCGGTCGTTTTATTTATAATTCATTTTTAACACTTTTTGGCCTATTAAGGCTTACTTCATAAGTATCTTTTAAAACCAATAGTTATGGTCGACGCGTGATCAGTTTACTGTTTTACCCTTATTGTTTGTTTTGGTTTACCATATAAGGTAACCATTTAAAAGTTCATTTTCCATTTGTCATAAAATGATCGAATTACCGATTTAACTCCTTTTAAACCATCAACATGGTTTCTTGTCATGCTCGACTATCTTGTTCCGTACGTGTACACGCCGAAACATCATACCTCAACTATGTATCTATCTTATTCGTAACTAATACGATAAGAGAATATTTTAAAATATAAGACTAGTGTAAGCCATACTTACCTTACTTCCCAATTATGCTTTTCCGTCATTCTTGCTTCGTTTGACCCACTTCGTTCCCAAGCTTTAACCTAGCTTGTTAATCGTCAAACTATCATTGTAAATTGTAAGATGGTTAGATTAGTCATAATTATTCACGACTATTCCATCTCACTTATTTCGTAAGTCGAAACTACTATTCGACTTCATGATTAGTTAACTTAGCTTATTAAAGTTAACTACTTTCGATCACATGATTTACAACACTAGTTCAAATCAACATGATGATTATAACTCTTCTTGTTTCATATTTCATATAACTTGCCATATTATTCAAATACACATTTTCACTCTAATTTTCAACACTTTAGTTTTCATTTAGGCATTTTAACAAACACCTAATGTGCATACATTTTTACACATTTATAACTAGTTCATAACTAGTTATTTTTACCAAGATTAACATCAAAATTCACCACTATCACTTATGATCAAATACTCAAACTTGCAAATTGTTTAAGTATTTCCCGATTACTTAACATGCATGATGATTCTAAGCATATCTATATCATCTATTTCATCATAACATCAAAACCCACTTATCTAAGTGTGTTAATTCACCAAATCCATCAATCCATAGCATGTTATGTATGATTTTCACTTAGGGTTTCGTTCCTAAGCAAGTATACATCACTAATCTAGCCATAGCTTCTCTAATCCATGCCTAATTCGCGATTAGGATGATTATCAAATTCTTGCAACTTCACCAAACATCAAGATTTTACATACCTTATGATCCTCTTGTTCGGGTGATCATTAATTCACGTTCGGTTGTGAATTTGGGCTTCATTTGATCTTTCAATTTGATGATTATATGTGGATTAGGGTTTTTGGCTCCATGGGAGCCCCCTAAGCTCGATCCAGAACACACACTGTGTGTGTGTTTGTGTTTAATTTAATTAAATAACTTTTCTAGTTATCCCGCTTTAACCCCTCGTGTTTGGTTCGTTATTAAGTAGGTCACAGCCTACTTATTTCTAATAACAATATTCCCACTTATTAACTAGGTTAAACATTCCTAGTTTACTTAGTGGGTTCAGGGAATTTATGACTCAGTTTATTTATTTATTATTTTTTTAAGTCCCGTTAACTCGAGCCTTCTATCTACTTTGCTTTCTCAAAGTATTTATCCTCCTTTTATTAAATATTAGATTTATTTATTTAAACCCTATTATTTACCGGGTAAATTTTCACCACTAACGGTATTTTACCAAGTCATTAATATCAACGTGGTTTGATTACCAAACCCGTTTTTGGGGTGTTACAAGTCTACCCCCCCTTAAAGAGGTTTCGTCCCCGAAACCTTATTTACATAATTTATCGAGTTTAACTCCATGCATTTGCTCTCGATAATCAATTAAGCATTTATCATACTTTAACCGATTGTTAGTATTACCAGAAAAGTATGGTAATATCCTTTTGGTTATTAATCATCTACGTATCTTACATGACATAATGCGACTTGAAATAACGTAATCTCGTTATTCCCACTAGTTTAATTAACTTAGCAATATTCATCACTCGGCTCTAATGTGATTATATTTCACATTACACTTCTTGACCGTGATCATGTCACGTCATGCCAAATTTTACTTCAACTTTCTATTTTTAAAATTATCACTTTTCGGATATATCGTCTTGCACCTATCCGTGTCAAGACTTATATCTTTCATGTTTACCATTTATACGTCTATCACAATTCATTTTTGTAGAAACGTTATTTCTTACCAAAACCGAAGTTTTAGTTTAGCGTCTTCTCTTTATCCTTTGTCAATTATCCATACCGGGATATTGACAGTCCAAAATTTATTCTTTTTCAGTCTTCGTTTTATGCGAGGATTCTCCATTTATTCCCTCGTTTTGTCTAATTAACCCGTAGGTTTTATCACTTAGTCTATGGGCTATTTTATTAGACTTTCACCCTTTTTAAGGCGGAGTCCTTATAATTTATTTCTTTCTAATCATGACCCGTGGGTCGTTTTAGTCTCGTAGACCTTTCCATTATTTATAACCCCAAAGGTTATGTTGATCCCGTAGATCATTCCTTGCTCATATCATTCTTAAAATACATGTTTGGTGTCAAGGCACCCTGTTTTGTTTAAAGAATCATTTGGTTTCAGGCTTAGGTTCCATTAACCTTGATCGTAGTTTCGTGGCTACAATTGTTTTCTTTCAGACAATTTTCCGACTTTATGACTTCTCACGTCATTTATGTGTCAGTTCTTCTTATGCTTACTATTATTTGGTTTGAATATATTCTTATTTGGTTATGTCCCATTACCGGGCTCATTACTATTTTGCATTTGACGCTACCATTATCCTGCTTGCGTTTACTCATGTCGTCCGGTATGATATTATATTCGACCCGTTCAACTTCAAAATAGTTGAACATAATTTATTCAAAATTTCTATTTACATTATCTTGTCGTCTTTTAGTTATGACTCAAAACCCGAGCCTTTTAACTTTCCATCCGAGTTCCCGTTTCTCGATCTATGCATGCGTTTAATTCTTACCCATCAACCGGGTGTTGTACCGAAGTCGTTATTATTGCAACCCTCCCGGTATGCATTAAGACCTCGCTTCATTCTTATATTCCGACTTTGTCCTCAAGTTTGACGTTTTACTAAAACGTCCCGTTTAGAGACATATTCTCATTTTCCGGGTTCAAGTGCAAGTACACTCCCTCCCAATGCATATCTTGATCATTCTACATGTTTATATTCTTCGGGTTTGAGTGTAAGTCCACCCCCTCCCGATACATGTCTACATCATTTTACATGTTTGCGTTTTCTGGGTTCGAGTGTAAGTACACCCCCTCCCAATGCGTACCTTAATTATTTTACATGCTTCTTTGTCCCTTCTTTCGGGCTCATTATCCTAATGTAATACGCTTCCGTCACCCGACTGTGCGTTTACATTATTATCAAATATTTTGCTCATTTGATTCATTTGGGTACTTTTTAAGTTAGTCCCATTCACTCCGCCCTTACTACATCGGATGTAAATGTGTCCGCTATAAGAAACTCATGGTATCATATGCCACTACTTACTTGGCCAGAGTAAGCGATTAACACATGACATACACGAACTTTTTTTATAGTTTTCACATCACGCCCTATCTAGGTAACGCCTCTATTTAGTTTTCTTGGAAATAATATCCTGGATATGTATTTCTATTCAGGTTTTCCAAGTTTCTAATTTACCTATGCAACAATCATTCTCTACTTGTTTATTGCATATTGCTATTTTTGCGATTATATTTAAAAGCGTGCACCTGGTAATGCTTGCCCCGTCGGACGTTCCCTGCCATTAACCTTGTTCGCGGTCGTTACGCGATTTAGCCCTTGATGAGCATACTCCTCTTGTCATACTTCGGACCGTTCCTCTATCATATCCTTAATTTGTTTAACCCTTGTCATCTTTAAATGCAAGTGTCCTTCAATTAAAACATTCACAAGAGTTAGTAATGTCAACTTCAATAATCGTCCGTATTATAATACAAGGCTTTTTCTACCATACGCGTCAACGCTCATATTTTCATCAACCATACCAATCCTTTTAATTGGGGTAACGTGTATCACACGATAGCCCCATGTGTTGTTTACAACACTTTAGCATGCTAAACTATTAACATATATGTACTTACCGGATTTGCGATCAAGCATCGAACCGAACACCATTCTTTATTAAGAGCATAAGGTTTAAGTCCAAGCATAGTTTTCCCACCATACTTGAATCTCTTAAACCAGGGCTCTGATACCAACTTGTAACGCCCGTTCTTATAGTTTCAAGGTTTAACGTATAATTTACGAAAACAATCATGTAATTAAGATTTCATATACATCGGAAATACGAACTTATTAAAATTTTACAAATCATAAGTTAATCAACATAACGTAATCGAATTCGTCGTTTACAATTTACGATGAGGCGAAGTGCGAAAGCATGTATCTTTATCGTGTTCGGTTCTTCGTTGAGCTTGATCGTCTTCCGGCATCCAAAGAGTACCTACATTTCATAAACATGAAACACTTTAGTCATACGGGGTTTAAAAATGTATCTAAACGAGTCCGGGAAACTAAAGTGATTAAAATAAATTTTTGATCAGGGTCCACCGTAAATTACGGTGGATACCGTAATTTACGGTAGCCCCTGTTTTATTATGCTCCACCGTAACTCAGTAGAGAACTGGCGTAATGTTTTCAGGCCCCACCGTAACTTACGGTGCCCCCTGTATCAAATTCTTCCATTTTGCCATTTTTGACACGAAAACTTTCGTATCTTTCAATCCGCTTGTCCGTTTGACCTACCGTTTCTTCCTACGTGATTGTAATTTGATTCTCCATCATATGGAGTTAAAATCCGACATCTGGCTTAATAAATTTTGAAACTTTTATGGCTTCGGTTTATTACCTTTTTACAAAATTTTGACCCGTTTACGCATTTTATCAAACAAACATATTTGTTTGATTCCTATATCACATACATTTCTTCAAATTAATGTTATCTACCATTTTAGGTTCTAATCATAGGTTTATTACACAATTTAAACCCGTTTTTACTCGTATGCTTATTTTGACCCGTTAAGGGTATTTAAGCACTTTCGAGCCTAAAATCGCTTTTGATTGCTTCTAGCATTCAATCACCACATTTCTTATCCTATAATATCCCACCACAACTATATTTATGGTGGGTTTAATGTGGTGATCTAAATAAACCAAATTTTACCTCTCGAATCATTATTTTACGGCAAAAACTCAAATAGTGCCATTTGACTAATATAATACCTCTTTCAGCTTCTATACTTATTCTAAGTATTTACCTAATCATAAAACTCGTTTCCAAACAACCTTTAAAGGTTGTTTGTTCGAATTAGCTAACAAGGGCGTTTTGGTCCTTTTTAGTCTTTCAATTACGACAAGGTCTTTTGAGAGCATGTTTGACCCATAATTTTTCTTTTGAGTTATGATCTTGTTCGAAAAGTCATTATGCTTTTCGAAACGCCACGACCCTCTTTTAAAACATTCGGTTTAACCATTTAAGTAACCCATTGTCTATCTAAGACTTCATTTACTGCTCATTGAACCTTACGTTCTAAATGAATAATTACTCTATTACACATACCTGGCTCGGGTCAATGTATTGACCTGTTTTAATGCCTTGCTATAATATTCACTAAATAATAGCGATGCAAATATCATTTCTACATTTATTCCTGAAATCATATAACTCGACAAGAATCATTAGTCGCTACTATCAAAAGGTGGTATCTTCACCCTTTGACCTTTTTGGTCTAAATGACCGATTTTATTAGCGAGATGACATGTATTTTCATCTCGACAATATGACTCGCTCCGATTTACATCGTGCGGTCGTTTTATTTATAATTCATTTCTTAACACTTTTCGGCCTATTAAGGCTTACTTCATAAGTGTCTTTTAAAACCAATAGTTATGGTCGACGCGTGATCAGTTTACTGTTTTACCCTTATTGTTTGTTTTGGTTTACCCTATAAGGTAACTATTTAAAAGTTCATTTTCCGTTTGTTATAAAATGATCGAATTACCGATTTAATTCCTTTTAAACCATCAACATGGTTTCTTGTCATGCTCGAATATCTTGTTCCGTACGTCTACACGCCGAAACATCATACCTCAACTATGTATCTATCTTATTCGTAACTAATACGATAAGAGAACATTTTAAAATATAAGACTAGTGTAAGCCATACTTACCTTACTTCCCAATTATTCTTTTCCGTCATTCTTGCTTCGTTTGACCCACTTCGTTCCCAAGCTTTCACCTAGCTTGTTAATCGTCAAACTATCATTGTAAATTGTAAGATGGTTAGATTAGTCATAATTATTCACGACTATTCCATCTCACTTATTTCGTAAGTCGAAACTACTATTCGACTTCATGATTAGTTAACTTAGCTTATTAAAGTTAACTACTTTCGATCACATGATTTACAACACTAGTTCAAATCAACATGATGATTAGAACTCTTCTTGTTTCATATTTCATATAACTTGCCATATTATTCAAATACACATTTTCACTCTAATTTTCAACACTTTAGTTTTCATTTAGGCATTTTAAGAAACACCTAATGTGCATACATTTTTACACATTTACAACTAGTTCATAACTAGTTATTTTTACCAAGATTAACATCAAAATTCACCACTATCACTTATCATCAAATACTCAAACTTGCAAATTGTTTAAGTATTTCCCGATTACTTAACATGCATGATGATTCTAAGCATATCTATATCATCTATTTCATCATAACAGCAAAACCCACTTATCTAAGTGTGTTAATTCACCAAATCCATCAATCCATAGCATGTTATGTATGATTTTCACTTAGGGTTTCATTCCTAAGCAAGTATACATCACTAATCTAGCCATAGCTTCTCTAATCCATGCCTAATTCTCGATTAGGATGATTATCAAATTCTTGCAACTTCACCAAACATCAAGATTTTACATACCTTATGATCCTCTTGTTCGGGTGATCATTAATTCACGTTCGGTTGTGAATTTGGGCTTCATTTGATCCTTCAATTTGATGATTATATGTGGATTAGGGTTTTTGGCTCCATGGGAGCCCCCTGAGCTCGATCCAGAACACACACACTGTGTGTGTGTGTGTGTGTTTGTGTTTAATTTAATTAAATAACTTTTCTAGTTATCCCGCTTTAACCCCTCGTGTTTGGTTCGTTATTAAGTAGGTCACAGCCTACTTATTTCTAATAACAATATTCCCACTTATTAACTAGGTTAAACATTCCTAGTTAACTTAGTGGGTTCAGGGAATTTATAACTCAGTTTATTTATTTATTATTTTTTTAAGTCCCGTTAACTCGAGCCTTCTATCTACTTTGCTTTCTCAAAGTATTTATCCTCCTTTTATTAAATATTAGATTTATTTATTTAAACCCTATTATTTACCGGGTAAATTTTCACCACTAACGGTATTTTACCAAGTCATTAATATCAACGTGGTTTGATTACCAAACCCGTTTTTGGGGTGTTACATTACCTGCAAATTCAACTGGTTTACAGGCAAGAAATTCCTTGTAGGTGCAACCAGGCGTTGTAGCTTTCATTCTCTTAAGAAACGAGGCTTGCATCACATCGTCGTTATTGTTATTGTTAATTTTATTGTTGCCGCCTCCATTTACACTATTACCGAAATTGTTGTCGCGAGTACGTCTGCTGGGAATAACTGGTGGATGTTCAACTGGATTTCAGGCAGCAGCAAGGATTGCTGGGATAGCATTAGCTATTCCTTGAGCAACGATATTTTCTATATCCTGTCTGTTAAGAAATTGATCTTCATTGTTTTGTTCGGATTGATTAACTTCGTTAACTGGTTGGTTTTCCGCGTTTTCCATCTGAATAATTATCAAGATGCCTAAATTATCAGGTAATAATTAACGACAAAGCACAATTAAGGAATCACAAAATCATACCAACATGTATAGCCAAAATTGTCGACTTTGCGACTTTAATATTTTATATAATAGTATGCATCACTACACACCAGTAATATTACAAAAGTTTTATTTTAAGTTATTTTACACGATTATATTTTATTATTTATTATTATTATTATTATTATTATTATTTTATTATTATTAAACAGAAAACCACACACCCACATACGATCCCCGTCAGCTGGCATTTCAGAAACGACGTTCCCTCTCGTCGTATTTCCAGGATATCCTCTCCCCCGCTTCCCGGATTCTATTTCCTGCGTCCACCAGCTCCTCGCCATAGTGGTGGAGTTCAGCCAAGTTATCAGTGCTCATCGGTGGGTTTGGTGCAGGCTCTAGGTCAAACTGGGGGAAAAACGTATTAGGGTTATTCAAAAGATTCTGAAATTGCCAATCACTTGTCCACCATTCCTCTAGCTCTCCGGGTAGAAGTTGGTGGCTGACAATGGGATCTGGGATAGCAGGTTCCAAATTAACTGGAAGTTGTGATTCAATTGGGTAATTGAAGAGATCTTCATTGGCAGGTCCAATGAGGTCACAATTCTCCAGTTTGCGATCCAGCTCTTCCTAGGGTGGCATTTCCTGGGCTTGCCCTGAACTTTCCCCGATCTCTTTTCCTTTGCCTTTATCCTTGGGATCCTCAGTCCTTTTAATCCTCTGTGCAGCTGGCTTCTTCCTCCTTACGCGTCTCCAGCCTACGAATCTCCTTCTTTTCTTCGTCTTGGGTTTCTCCTAGGCTTGAGCCTGGAATTCCATAGGTTCTTCCGTATCGGCCAGATAATCGGAGAAGTCTCTGGAAACTTCCATACCAGCAGAATGGATATTGAGATTCTGAAGAGCTTCAGACAACTCATTCATGCTGTTTAACAAATATAGAGGAAATGCAAAAAATTCTAAATTAGAAAATTATATATATTGCAAGTTAAATTTCACAGAATCACAGAGTGGCAATTTGAGAAATTAAGTATTTCTGAATACTTAAGTGGCTTAAATCAGTGGCTCTGATACCACTTTTTTCTGTCACGGCCCCCGTCCTGGTTTTACCCGGTTCAGGAGCCGCGGGATAGAAACCCGTGGTAATTATTATTTGAGTTGACAGCGGAAGATTTAACAGGATCTTTTAAAACTTGATAATACCGAATTATTTTATTTCATAATTTGGGTTAAACCCCGTAATTTACAATAGAGGAATTTTACTAGGAAATTCCCTGATTTTTCAAAACACGTTTATTTATTTTACTGAGCCACCACTTCAAGCTTGTGAGTGCTCCGTAGCACGTTTTCCTAGTTATAAATTACAGCATAAGAGCGGGGAAATACTGGCGAGTCACTCAATTTTGATAAAACGACTCCTAGTTATAAATTACAGCATAAGAGCGATTACAATGGCTTCTATCTTATTTTTATCTGATGCCGTGTCACACCCTGGTGACGATGGTCATACCACTATTGGGTCTTTTCACCAAAGTAGTGATGATTATCACTTTTAGGTTGATGAACCTAACCGTGAGAAATTAGTAATGTGCACAATACCCCACTAGCCAGTGATTCAAGATATCCACGACTTAATTCCTGTAATTATAACTTTTGAAAATAATTTGAGATTTAGTAAAACAGTTAATAAAAAGAGAATGACTCACATTGCAGATTTAATTGGGCAGAGTTTAGCCTACTGATAAGCCTGATAACCTAATTTAAATAACAATGCACACGAAACTAGGTTAGTAACTTAATACAACATTTACAATAAGTTCACGAAATCAAAACCCTCACGACGAATAACAAAGTATAGCCCGAGTTTGGGCAGCACTTAAACATCCATCGGATTCACGACAAATGACAAAGTACAGTACTTAAACATCCATCGGATTGGTTTCAATCGATCGGAGATTGTATCGTAGCAGTGATCGAGTTAATACCCTTTATCGTAGCAGCGTTTCCCTACTGTGAATGTAATTTTCGAACACACAGAAAGTGATTTTGATAAATTTCTCGCACAAAACTGAACTGCTCATGTCCAACCTATTTATAGCAGGTTTTTGGGTTTTTCGCGGCCCGTGTAAACCCATTCAAGTCCCTTACGCGGCCCGCGAGAGACACCTAGTCTACAACTAGGGCTACGGTGTCACAGGTAGGTCCGCCACGTGTGTGACATGGGGCCCGGAACACTTATCCGGTCAACTTAAGGTTGACGCGGCCCGCGAAAGCAGAAGCTTACGTTTTACGCGGCCCGCCTGAAGACCAGATTTCATGTTTTCTTGGTTTTTCATGCACATTAGGGTTTCAGGGGTCCGGGTTTTCACTTACGGGTCGTTTATGGACATTTTTGCAGGTCCTTACACAACACATCTCCATATAGACCGTGGAGATATGAATGGTGAAAATCTTTTATTTTATATAGACAGTAAAATAATGCCAAGACACCACGGACAAACGATAAGGAAGAATCACCTTCAACATAAGAAACTAGTTATTAAAGTCATTAATACATAACCAAATAAAAAGTGCGAAAAGATTAAAAATAAAAAGTATTACACTAAACACTTGTCTTCACCAAGTGATGTAAGAGACTTAGGCAAACATGGCCTTTGATTGTCAAGAACTCTTACGATCAATCTTGGATCCCGAGACTACTACACACACTCTATGATGGATGACGGTGGTGGATGTGGGTTGTGATGGTGGTGGAGGGTGGGTGTAGTGTGAGAGAGGTGGTTTGCCAAGGGATGATTTGCAAATGAGCCAAGCACCCCTATTTATAGCCTGAACAGCAGCTCGGGCATGGCCCCGTGTCCATTAGGCACGACCCCGTGTCCATCTTCCTTCTCATTCTTCATTAATTGCAGTTTGTCTGCATTAGTTGACCCCGCCCCCATGTCCGCTGGGCACGGCCCCGTGTGCAGAAGCGTATCTCTACTATCAAGATTTCCTCAGATTCTGTGAATCTTAGAGTTGACCACAGCCCCGTGTCTGCTGGGCACGCCCTCGTGGTGGGTGATAGAAGCTTCTACAGCTTTGTCTTTTCTGCAGACACTTGGGCACGCCCCCGTGCTCATTGAGCACGGGGCGTGTTCAGCCTTCTGTTTTCTTGTTTTGCTTGGGAAGATGCTGTCGGGGGGTCGGGCATGCCACGTTTATTCCTTTTCTTGTATTATTGTTAGATTTAGCTGCCTTTTTGCTTCTTTTGTTCATTTGAGCTCATTTAATCCTGAAAATACAAAAGGAAGACAAAAACACACTTTTTTCAACATTAGTACTAAAAAATGGTTAGTTTTATGCCACAATTGATGTAATTTATATGTTGCATTTTGCACAAATCACTTGGCTGACAAATTCTTTAGCAATGCCTCATGATGATGTGCAAATCGACGAGCAGATTCATTTTATTTAAAGACCTTTGTCGATCGAGGATCAATAGGTTAAAAAGCTGCTTAAGAAAATGATCCCTATAGTGAAAGCCAAACGGGACTTCCAATGTGTCCATGAGTACACTCGGGAATTAGAATCGAAAATGAGACAAAAGTACCCCCAAATATTTGATTAAAATCTCAAGGACGCGATTTCTTTTAAGGGGGTGAGGATGTAACACCCCGATATTTTTATCGAATCCTATAGTGACACGTGTCTAGAAACCTCCACATAATTCACAATGATGAAAGGAAGGGTTAAAAATCATAATAATAAAATAGATTTGAAGTTGAGGGGCTAAATTTGCCAAAACTAGAATTATTGGCTGCTTCAGAAGTCCTTGCGGACCGTAATAATAAACCCCTTGCGGTCCGCAAAGGGTATTTAAATTAATGGCGCACTGATAGGTCCCTGCGGACTGTATGGGGTACACCCTTGTGGTTCGCAAGGGGTCCCCAGACAACTAGAAACTCGCTGGACTTGTCACAAACCTATTTTAACATCCGAACCCGTATCTACGCGCGCGACTATTAAATATGGCTTAAACCATATAAAATAGTCGTATTTGGTCAAACCTCTTCAAATCTTTCCGTATCAAAATGTTTGGTTAAATAACCTATATCACAAGAGACTCCTCACTCATACGGGTATAAACCACATTCTATCCGGTCAACGCTTAATCTAGCGGAACCGAGCATAATTCTAAGTTAGCGAGTCAAAGTTAAAAGACTTATCAATGACCCGTAAACATTCTAACGGATAATATTATGTTCATTACGGACTATAGAGCCTTCCAGAAAATCGTAACTAGGATTATTATACTTTGAATACGGCTTTGCTACCAAAATTAAATACACTGTTTTAACAACTAGCAAAGGTAAACACTTTTAGCCTATTTTATTTACAAAATTTGGGATATGGCACTAGCCACTTGGTTTGGGTATCGTAAAAGGACGAATGATGTCATAGAAATGTAATAACCCGTTTTAATCCACTATGCTTGATAACATTAAACACTTGGGGGTTAATAGTGCCGTGTCCGGGCCCGACTCATTAATTGTAATGGCCATATAAAATAAGCACTGGGTGTAGGCATACACCTGACAGACGCAAAATATTAAAGATGGTGTGTATATTAATCATGTGTTGGCATTTGAATCCGGTTCCCGACTGTATTGACAAGCATGTAAAATTGGTAACAAGAAAATCTATCCCATTGTAAAAATAAAATGATTACCATATGGTTTTCACACACACACACACACACACACACACACACACACATATATATATATATATATATATATATATAGGAATAAGTTAAAATGAGAACCACCTCGAGTTGTAAGAACCCGCGAGAACCACCCCCGCGGGGGGGCGTTGACCACGATTTTTTTTTTACAACTAGATGTGTATATTTTAACAACCTACGTAAAGTTTGGGTTTAAACGGCGCGCCCGAGGGGGTAGTTTTTTACGCCCAAAGTTTGGTTAAAAAAAAAGAAAAATTAAAAAAAAAATAAAAAAACCCAAACTTTGGGCGTAAAAAACTACCCCCTCGGGCGCGCCGTTTAAACCCAAACTTTACGTAGGTTGTTAAAATATACACATCTAGTTGTAAAAAAAAAAATCGTGGTCAACGCCCCCCCGCGGGGGTGGTTCTCGCGGGTTCTTACAACTCGAGGTGATTCTCATTTTAACCTTCCCCTATATATATATATATATATATATATATATATATATAGGACAAAGATCCGTTAGGAACCACCCTTTATTGCGAGAACCGCGAGAACCAGTGTGAACACAAACAGTAATTCCTAAAAAAATCTAAAAAACACCAAATTTTTTTTTTTATTTTTTTACTATTTTTTTTGAAAAATTCGCAATATTTTGTTAATAAAAAAAATAAAAAAAAAATTTCAAAAAAAAAAATAAAATTCCGAGTAACAGTTATCCATGCACATGTGCATATGTATCGTTTCTTTGTCAAATTCCGTAATTCATTACAAATAATAGTCAATTGCACTTTCATTTACACTACCATGTGTAATACACTACTTTTTACGTTAACAATGTTAGAAATGCACATGTGCATCTATATGTATCAACAGGAAATAAGGTGTTTTGGTACACTACTTTCTCTTTCATCTATCATTCCATCCATAATACACAAGCATGCACATGTGCATTTTTGTCATTTCTTTGACAAATTCCGTAATTCATTACATATATTAGACAATTGCACTTTCATTTACACTACCATATGTAATACACTACTTTTTACATTACCAATATTAGAAATGCACATGTGCATTTATATGTATCAACATGAAATAAGGTGTTTTGGTACACCACTTTGAATACACTTTCCCTTTCATCTATCATACCATCCATAATACACTACCATTACCTCCTACCATCCATAATACAATACCATTACCTCCTACCATCCATAATACAATACCATTAACAATATTTTCACTTTATTACATGTATGTAAACACCATTTATACCATCCAATCAACATATTACATAAAAAATTGACAACTATAACCAAACCATCAACCACTAGATATAACTAACCAAAAAACATGTATATGGGTCTACTTCTCCATTTAAAATCACAAACTTTTTGTATTAAAACACGTTATATCATGGTTATACCTAATTATGCACATGTGCATTTTGAATATTGGTAATGTAAAAAGTAGTGTATTACTAATGGTATTGTAAATTAAAGTGAAATTGTCTATTCCTGATAACGTATTACCGAATTTGTTGAAGTAATGATACATATGCACATGTGCATGGATAACTGTTACTCGAAAAAAAAAAGTTTTTTTTTTTTTTTTTTTTTTTATGGTAACGAAATATAGCGATTTTTTATTAAAAAATATTAAAAAAAATAAAAAAAAAATTTTGAGTGCTTTTTTGATTTTTTTTAGATTTTATTTTGTGTTCACATTGGTTCTTGCGGTTCTCGCAATAAGGGTGGTTCTCGCATGAACCTTACCCTATATATATATATATATATATATAGGGAGAAGATCATGCGAGAACCACCTCTTATTGCGAGAACCGCGAGAACCAATGTGAACACACCAAAAATGCCTAAAAATAGCTAAAAATCACACAAAAATTTTTTTTTTTGATTTTTTTAATATTTTTTAGGTTAAAATCGCTACTTTTCGAACTCAAAAATTTTTTTTTTTTTTTTTTAAATTTTAAAAAAAAAAAAAAAAAAAATTTTTTTTAAAAAAAAAAATTTTTTTTTTTTGCTTCGAAAAGTAGCGATTTTAACCTAAAAAATATTAAAAAAATCAAAAAAATTTTTTGGATTTTTTTTTGATTTTTTTAGATTTTTTTAAGTTTTTTGGGGGTTTAGTTTTTAGCATTTTAGCTTGGGGGGGGGGGGGGGTTTAGGTTTTTGGGGGGAGGGGGGTTTAGACTTTTTTTTTTTGGGGGGGGGGGGGGTGGGGTTAGGTTTTTTTAAGGTTTTTTTAGGTTTTTTTAGGTTTTTTTTAGCTTGGGGGGGGGGTTAGGTTTTTTTTTTTTGGGGGGGGGGGGGGGGTGTGGGGTTTAGGTTTTTGGGTGGGGGGGGGGGGTGGGGGTTAGGTTTTTTTAGGGTTTTTTTAGGTTTTTTTAGCTATTTTAGGTTGTGTTCACATTGGTTCTCATGGTTCTCACAATAAGGGTGGTTCTCGCATAAGCCCCTCCCTATATATATATATATATATATATATATATATATATATATATATATATATATATATATATATATATATATATATATATATATAGGAAAAGTGTAAATACAATATGGCTTAACGTACATCACGTACGACAACGTGCATGATTATGTGTATAACGTGCGTGATTAATGTTTTCATCATGCGTGATTAATGTTTTCCAACATGCGTGATTTGAGGTTTTTAGTTTATAATGTGCGTGATTTTCAAATGAACGTGCGTAATTATCTGTCGTACGTGATGTACGTTAAGCCGTATTGTACGTTAACTGGCCTCTATATATATACACATCAGATGATTTTCAAAAGAGTCGGTTAATAGTATTTATTAGTGTAATCTGACGTATTATTAAAGATTAACCATAGGTGGCGAACCTCAATAGTAGGTTGGATATGGTTCGGCCATAAAGATATGGAATTTGCGAATCCATGGCTAAAGACATACGATGTCTAAAGTCCATTTTATTTTGATCCTGCCTTGTGGAATATTTGTATGGAACATAATATTATAAACTTTTATTTAATATAATTTCAAGTTTTCATACTTGTACTTTATCATTATCTACTTACGCTCCCAATTGTAATACTGTTATCTGACCGTCACGCATAAACTTCAAGTCCGAGCCTACCGGGAAATCAGGCTGTGAAAGTTTTATAAACAATGTCTTTGTCATTTATTTTAGACTTGTTATCTATTTTGGGCTATGTAAACCTAAACATGTGACTTTGGTTTATAACTCTTAAACACTTGGTATCGTAATAATGTGTTATGTATAGATGTTTTCTAAGCAGATGCTATGAAAACCTTTCATGTCACGCCTCGTGTTTTCGCCTTTGGCAAGGTGTGACAGCAGAGACGTGTGGAGGTGAAGCAGGCAGATACAAAGAAAAATGCATGCTTGGACACACGACATGAAGTATATGAAGAGGTAGAGGAGACATAGGGATTCGTGAGGACGCATGTAACAACCCTCTGCAAACCGCCCTTGTTAACAAATGAACACCATCAACGATTTGAAGCACTGTTTGTTTATGTTGATTTATTAATAGATATTAATAATAATAATAATAATAATAATAATAATTACATTAGCTTTATAAGCTTTCAAAAATAACAAAATTTTTATAATTTAATTTTTTTTTTTTGCAATTAATGACTTAATAAAATATATTTTACGGTTTCGAAAAGCAGGTTATCACAATCAGAATTTGTTATGACTTCTTGCTTACTATTATGCTTTGATTGATTATTATTCCACCACGTAATTCTAATAACTGTTAAAAGTTAATCTTTAATTAGCAAAACTTACTTCAACTTAAAACATAAAAAAACGTTTTTTAAAATAGTCAAAAATCTTCTCTTTTTATTTAAAATATTTAGAAAATATTTTAAAAACAAATAATAAGATAAAATAAAACAAATACTAATATTAATAAGATAAAATGACATGAAATAATAAGAGGTACCTATAGTATAACAATTAGTTATGTCCATTGATGGTTAACCATAGGGCGAGGGGTGTATCGATAGAGTGGAATATAGGTGGTTAGATTTCGATATTTCAACAATTGTATGATTGTTTTTCTCGTATTTGTATTCTTTTTCTTAGCTTCTGGCTGATGCTCTATTTAAATATAGTTCTCGATGTTAAAAAAAAATAAAAAAAAGTTATGTCCATTGACCTCTAGTATCCCTTCATTGACAATGCGCCATCAACACGATCTTTAGGAAGTAGGTAAGGGTAAGGCCACAGATATATTAGTGACTAATTTTGATTTTTGTTTAAAATATTAACGCAATGTAAATGCCTTTTATTTTAGTATTTTATTCCCATTATTTTACAACTTAGGAATTGTGTTAGTTCAAACCTAACAATTAAATCAGTTATATGATAATTTCGTTTAATATATATTATGTTAGTTTTCTTCTTTAGTGTTATTATGTTTACTCTACATATGTGCAATGCTACGAAATTTTTTTTGAAAAAAAAGTAGTATTACACATGTGCAATGTTACGAAAAAACCTAAACCTCCACCCCCTCCAAAAACCTAAACCCCAAAAAATTAACCATAAAAGTTAAATCTATATATAATAAAATCAAAACTCAATGAACAGTAGACAGAATTTAAAATTAAAATTAGAATTAGAATTATTTAAAATTAGAATTGTAACATCATTAAGAGATGAGCAAATGGTATCGGGTATAGGTAACGGACTCAAATTTAACAAACCGGTGTATTTTCGGTACCGGTTCTGCACAGGTATTCACCGGTTTTTACCTTCAAATACCGGTGCCGTACCAGTACCGACCGGTACCGAACCGTACCATACTAGGTATATTCGGTACCGGTACCCACGTTTTGAGATTTCGGTAACGGTATTTTCGGTACGGTTGGTACCGAGCTCATCAAATCCTGTAGCCGGCCCTGTATTCAGCTTACAATCAAATAATAAGCCACAAAGATTAAGCAATTCATCGACCTCAACCCCGGTCAATAACTGCCTTTTTCACTACACATAGTCTGATAGCGAAAATGAAAAAAATAATGTCACATGTAAAGGAAAGGCTCAAATAGTTTTTTCAAAGATATTTGCCATGCTCTATGTAAAATTAACTTGGATATTTAGATTATTGATGAGCACATCGTATCAAATCCTATAATCAAACTGGTATCGTATCGGTACCAAATTTACTATACCAAATCATTCTCGATACCAATTTGGTACCCACCTTTTGGCGTTTTCAGAATCGTTACTTTCGGTTCGACACCGGTCTACCACCATACCTGTATTTATTGATTTTTACCTTCAAATACCATACCGTATTGTACCGAGCATTTTCGGTGCCGGTACCTAATTTCGATGATTTTCCTGATCGGTACTTTCGGTGCCGTTACCGGTACCGAGCTCATCCATATTTTAACGTGATAGCACCGTAATAACTGAATTGAAAACAATCGAATTTTCAACGTGTAGGATGTGTGGGTCCTATACTTACCACGTCATTTTATTTATGTTTTGATATTCAGTATCTGCTTGCTGTTGCTGACACGCGTTTTGCAGTCATTGGGTCCCCGCCGTAACGCGCGGGTGGAAAATAACTAGTTAAATTTAAAACCTAAACTCTAAGTCTAAATTGCACATGCAATATATGCATATGTTGCATATGTGTAATACATTTTTTTAATTTTTTTATCCATTAAAATACTCTTTAAAAAAATAGAAAAAAAATTGGTTTGTCTTTTAAAGTTTTTTTCGTAGATTTTTAGTTTTCTCACGAATAAATAGTTTTCTCATAATCCACCCTTCTCTCTCACTAAATATATTTGCAAGTGTTTCATTTGTAAAAATTGGAAAGGGGTGGTTGGATCTGGTGATGATATCAATTCTTGGGTGGATACTTGGTATGAAGATAGCCCTCTTTTAGATAGATTCTCAAATTTGTTTCGCCTTAAATAAACAAGACACACAAGATAAAAGATAGAGCGCGGTGGACGGACAACACAGTGGAATGGTCTTGGCTTTGGATAAGGGAACCACGAACGAGCAAAGAAATGATGGAATGGGAGACTCTCTTTGGAGTGTTCGGTTCTGCTAGGGGGTATGGTAATAAGGATGGGTGGAAATGGATGGGAGATAATTCAGCAAGCTTTTCGGTGGCTTCGGTCAAGGCGAGACTTTATGAGGATGTGGAGGTTAGTAATAATTATGTGATGAAGTGGTCTAAATAGGTGCCAAGTAAATGTAACGTCTTCATGTGGAGAGCGGAGATGAATTGTTTACCTACCTTGGAAGCTTTAAAAAGACGAAACATATTGGTGGATTATAGTAGTTGTATCTTTTGCGGGTTGGCGGATGAATCGATGGAACACATGTTTCTTGAGTGTGGGGTGGCGGCGGTGGTATGGAATTTTGTGACATCTTGGTGTAAAGTGCCACCTATTATTGGTTTTTCTACGAGAGATCTAGTAGAGTTACATCTACATGTTAATCTATGTTCGCTAAAGAGGAATGCTTTTCATGGTATAATTACTGTGGCATGTTGGTGTATATGGAAGTAAAGGAATGATGCTAGGTTCCGAAATAAAGTGGTAAAGATCGAAGAAATTATTGTAAATATTTGGCTGTTTGGTTTTCTTTGGTACAAGAATAGATCGAATCATAGGTCTCTTAGCTGGTGTAACGCTTCGCATTTTTTGTACTTTCTTGTTTTAGCAAATCATGTTGTACTTTCCATTTTTAGACACTTATACTCTTATTGTATTCTATTTCGTTTCAATTTGCAATCCAAGACTATTAATCATAATGAAAACGCAAGTATTTTAATCATATTCATGTTATTCATGTTAGACTTATGTGCAACTTGTAATCAAAATTTAGATTTTAAACGCTATATTATCTTGATCCTTCATTACACATTGATGTTTGATACTCGAAAAACTGATTAAAACACATAAAATAATCAAAGTTGGAAAATAAAAATATTAAAATCAAGTCCATTGGTACGAATGGAGTAGATTCGTACGAATGGAGGGGCGAATTTCTTGGAAACCCTAATTCCATTCCGAATCTATAAATAGACCCTCCATTTCACCTTTTCAATTCACCATTCTCCTTGCAAACGCTCTCAGAATCTCTGTTGCGATCAGAAGCTTTGTAAGAATTCTCTCCTTTCTTTTATTTTCATTTCATTTTCTTGAGTTTAATAATAAACTTTAAACAATTTTGCAAAAGCCACTTGATTCTAACTATCTCGAAGATGGTTTCCACTTGTTTTGCTTGGGCAAACTGTTGTGGAGCATCACCCAAACGAGATTGAATCAAAGTTATAAGAAATTATAACATTTTACAACTTAATTACAATATCCTTTTCAATCATTACACATTCTTGGTGGAATCGGGAATCCATCAGACTCTCAACTCAACTCATAGTTAAGATCCTGTATTAGGATTAATTTCCATCAAGAAATGATCTGTTTCGATGGATCAAACAAGAATTTTCTTCAAGAATAGTGCATCCGTACGAATGGACATAGTCCATCCGTACGAATGGACTTCGAATCATATTTTCTGTTTGAGTTTCAGTTCTGTTTTCACACTTGTTTGTCATTGAATACACGTTTTCTCTACTGATTTAAGCAAATTAAACAAACTAATCAACATTTTCCACCAAATCAGTTAAAAACTAAAACGATTCACAATATAAACAGCCCATCTGTACGAATGGACATTGTCTATCCGTACGAATGGACTTTGCTACCACACCGAATCATTTTATCTTCTGTTTTTACCTCAGCTTTTACACCCGATCACTTTATTTACTGTTTACATCAATTACTTTATTGTTTCATTAATCAAATCAGATCGTATCGCATCCAAATCAGTCGATCCGTCTTAACCAGATCGTCCATCCGTACGAATGGACTATGTCCATCCGTACGAATGAACTGTCTTGCATTTTAACTCCTTTTGTTTTATGTATTTCAACATTCTGATCCGACACCCTTTCGCATCAGTATACTTATACTCTCGTTCAACCATTTCAGGGTGATCTCGAGACTTCGTCAATTCCACTCACGGTTTAAGTATAATTCCTACACAAAACTGTGGGTATACTCGATCCCATTTTTGTTTTTTTTAAAACTTTGGGTGCAACATGTACATTATACAAAAACATGCAACACTTGAAACATGTTTAATCAAAATCACACTCTATCCACATTTAAACATGAAAACATGTGATACATGTTAATCTCATATGCTATGTATTCATTTGTGTCTATATGCTCATTAACTTCGATCAAGCCTACCTTAACAATTATAGCGCTATAGGATTAACGCACCGCCCTTGAGTCTTGGGTATTTTTAAGTAAAACATGTTAAACTCCCTTCGTTTCGGCGATGTTGGAAAGTCAAGATTGCGTTGGAAATTTTGGATTGACATATAGTGACACTAGTTCAGCATATTAGTAACTTGTATGTGTTATTCATGTTGGATATGAGCACATTTAAACATTTTATTCTTATTATGCTATGTATCAAACTTGTATACTCGTCAACATTTTGTTGATCTTTATTTTAATACATGTTGCAGGTTGATAGACAAGATGAGGAAGAATCAAGTTAGGGCGAACATAGAAACATACCCTAATAAACAATGTTTTGGTTTATATTTGATACAATTTGGATCATGTTTTGAATTATTGTATGACATTTTTAGTATTTATGAAAATCATGATTAAATTATATTATCATAACTAGTGTTATGCTGCTTTGAGCGATTTGTTTTCATCTCACTCCGATGTTTCCGCCATCGGTTGGGGTGTGACAGATTGGTATCAGAGCCATAACTATAGGGAATTAGGAAAAGTAGGAATGCTTTTACCTAGTCTATAGTTTAGGAGCATTATCCTTACGTGTTCTTTAAAACTACTTGCCTTCTATCTTGCTTGCTTCTATTCTATTCTCTTTGGTCTTTTAATATACATGCCTTTCCTAATGCTAACACAATACACACTTGGAGGCTTGGTGAAGACATTATTATCCCACAATCAAAACAACTCACCAAAATAGGGGTGATTCCCACATTTGGTGATGACTTTCATTCAGCTAAACTTTGTATTTTGCACGAAATTTACCCTCAAGTTAGGAGTGATATCCAAATCTTGAAGGAAATTTCCATTTCATAATCTAGTGGACCCTTTTCGTTTGATAAATACCAACCACACTAGGGTACGAGGTTCTCAAGTTAGAGGTGAAACTCACATCTTGATAACTAGTCCCACCCTTCGATTTTCAATCTCACCAAAGTTTCGATTTCCCTAGTCGATTAAGGACGTGTAGTAACTGGAAGGACAAATACCGTTAATCGCTTCTCGACAAGAGTATTTGTCTATAAGGCCAAAGCACGTTTCCCTAACTCAAAAGGACTTCGATTTACTTTGGAATAGTCTTAGTTACGTTCCGTGAGAATCCAATTTTTAGGTTAAATCTCTTTTATGTTATCTCAATTTTGATGTGTTTTACATTTGTACGCTACATTCATTTCAAGCTTTGAGGAACAGATCGCACTATCTTTGCAATCTAAAACAATAATAATCCGTCATGAATAAACTAAATTTATGATGCTTTCATTTTACATGTTACATGATGCGTGTCGAGTGTGATAGGTTTTTAATGTATATTTTAAGCCCTTTTACACTTTTTAGCCAAGTTTTAAATTTCTAGAACACGATATTTACTAACACTAAACACACATATGGGCAAGTGCACCCATCGTGAGCATAGTATAGTGTTGGTAAGATACCTACGTCGTCCAAGGACACAAAAGCTTTTAGTACCGGTTTATCCTCAACGTCCAATCAAATCAAAACTTTTAAAAAGGTTTTTAAACTAGAAAAATAAAACTAACTAAAATGCTGAAAAATAAAATAAAAATAAAAATAGATAGACAAGATGAATCACTTAGATCCTACTCGTGTGTAGTGTAACCTTTGATTATTTCCGCACTTTTGCACTTTTTAAGAGATTGTCTTAGTTATTGTAGTAGGCCCCTCTTTTGAAGGTGACGTTACCCTCAACCCAGTAGTTTGAGTCAGCAAGGATACAATCCTAAAGGGTTGGATTATTGAAAGATAATTAATTAAGTTATTAATGCATAATATGGTAGGCCCCTCTTTTGAAGGTGACGTTACCCTCGGCTAAGTAGTTTGAGTCAGCAGGGATACAGTCCTAAGTAGCCGGGTTAAAGTTTTAATAGTAGCTTAAATATGAGGGAATCAAAGAGTTTGGACCCCCGCCATCCAATACCGGTGGGTATCGAAGGAGGTCCTACTAAATTTGACCCAGGTCCTTGTAGGATCCATACACTAAACAAGGCAAGACTCTTACCAAACCGTTCCCTTAACCCCCGACCAGGTAGCCAACATATCTCCATATAGACCGTGGAGATATGAATAGTGAAAATCTTTTATTTTATGTAGACAGTAAAATAATGCCAAGACACCACGGACAAACGATAAGGAAGAATCACCTTCAACATAAGAAACTAGTTATTAAAGTCATTAATACATAACCAAATAAAAAGTGCGAAAAGATTAAAAATAAAAAGTATTACACTAGACACTTGTCTTCACCAAGTGATGTAAGAGACTTAGGCAAACATGGCCTTTGATTGTCAAGAACTCTTATGATCAATCTTGGATCCCGAGACGACTCACACACACTCTATGATGGATGGTGGATCATGGTGGTAGATGATGGTGTTGTGGTGGTGGTGGAGTGTGGGTGAAGTGTGAGAGAGGTGGTGTGCCAAGGGATGGTTTGCAAATGAGCCAAGCACCCCTATTTATAGCCTGAACAGCAGCTCGGGCACGGCCCCGTGTCCATCCTCCTTCTCTTTCTTCATTAAATGCAGTTTGTCTGCATTAGTTGACCACGCCCCCGTGTCCGCTGGGCACGACCCCGTGTGCAGAAGCGTATCTGTACTATCAAGATTTCCTCAGATTCTACGAATCTTAGAGTTGACCACGGCCCCGTGTCCGCTGGGCACGCCCCCGTGGTGGGTGATAGAAGCTTCTACAGCTTTGTCTTTTCTGCAGACACTTGGGCACGCCCCCGTGCTCACTGAGCACGGGGCGTGTTCAGCCTTCTGTTCTCTTGTTTTGCTTTGCTTTGGGAAGATGCTGTCGGGGGGTCAGGCATGCCACGTTTATTCCTTTTCTTGTATTTTTGTTAGGTTTAGCTGCCTTTTTGCTTCTTTTGTTCATTTGAGCTCATTTAATCCTGAAAATACAAAAGGAAGACAAAAACACACTTTTTCCAACATTAGTACTAAAAAAGGGTTAGTTTTATGCCTTATTTGATGTAATTTATATGTTGCATTTTGCACATATCATTACACTATATGATAACTCATGTTATGCAATGTGAAATTATTTGAAAACTATATGCTATGTGACACATTCATGAAAACAAAATTTCTTTAAACAAAGCATTATGATCAAGTCTCATCCATTCCCTGTTTTGAATCTTTAGATGTCTTCAAGTCGTCTCTCCAACTCAACCACGAAGTCTAAGATCAGCTCTCAAAATAAGATGATGGCATTCATGGCTATCCAGATAGCACACGTTATTCCCAAGATCGTGAGTGAGATCAACAACTCCTCTATCCCAAACTCAACCTGTGTCATTCAACTTCAAGCACTTTTCAGCGTGCAACCTTAAGCCCTTCACTGGAAATGTTGGGGTGACTGTATTGCTTGAACGGTTCGATAGCATTGAAGTCACTTTCATCAACAGCGAGTGTCCTGAGAATCTTAAAACTCGTAGCGCTACTGGGGTCTTCCAAGCCAGAGCCTTGGATTGGTGGACCAACGAGAGGAACATCCGCTCTAATGAAGCAGCTTATGCATTGCCTTGGGATGAGGTTAAATAACTTATGATGGATGAGTTTTGTCCTGCTCACGAGCAGCTAAAGCTCGAATAAGAGTTTTAGGCTCTAAAGCAAATTGGTGATGACAACCTGGCCTATACCACCCGTTTCAATCAACCCAGCTTTATCGTACCACACTTGGTGTCCACTACTGATCATATGATCAGAAAGTACATTCATGGATTACCCTCTGGCATGCGTGACACAATTGAAGCAGCCAAACTTGACAACATCAAGGCAGTCTATAGCCTCGCAGCTAGCCTGAACAACAATCGTATTAGCGATAAACAAGTTGCAACACCCTTCACCTTCACGAAACCAACCAACCAAATCACCGCACAATCAAATGGTAGCAAGGGTAAGAAATGAAAGTTTCAAAACCCTGGCTGCAATGCGATTGTTCCCGTTGCAAACCCAAACCCTGTAACACCAGAGAACACCAAGAAACCATACACTGGGGTTCATCCCAAGTGTAACACCTGCCATTATCATCACCCTGCCAATTCTACATGTCGCCATTGCACTACGTGCAACCGTTCTGGTCACACAACCCCTTATTATCAAAATAACCCTGCACCACAAGTTCAGCAATCTCCCCAAAAGCCTAAACCAGCAAACAACGCACGAGCCTGCTACAAGTATGGTGATACAATGCATCTTCTTCCTCAATGTCCTCAACCGAATCAAGAGGTGCAGCAGTAACAACCTCCACGAGGACGAGCTTTCAACATCAACGCTAATCAGGCTCAGAACGACAATGAAGTCGTTAATGGTACGTTTTTGTTAATAATCTTTATGCTTCGATACTATTTGATACTGGTGTAGATAAAAGCTTTGTGTCCGTTGAATTTGAATCTTTGTTAAATTGTACATGCTCTAAGCTACCTATGTCATTTTCAGTCGAAGTTGCCAATGGCAAGTCTATCGCAATCGATTATGTTCTTCATGATTGTTTTCCATCTCGATCTGTTGATTTTCGCATCGATCTCATTCCTGGTTCAACTCCTGTTACAAAAGCTCCTTATCGTCTTGCTCCCTCTGAGATGCAAGAGTTGTCCAGTCAACTCCAAGAGCTCCTCGATAAAGGCTTCATACGCCTAAGTACTTCACCATGGGGCCCTCCTGTTCTTTTCGTCAAGAAGAAGGATGGTTCGTTTCGCATGTGCATAGACTATTGTGAGCTTAACAAACTCAATGTCAAAAACCGTTATCCTCTTCCTCGCATCGACGACCTTTTTGATCAACTTCAAGGCGCAACATGTGGCACCTGAGGAAAACCTGCAACAGTCTTGATTTATCCCTTCATTTTTCTTAGCTTACTTGTCAAATTTCGGGACAAAATTTCTTTCAAGTTGGGGATGATGTGACAACCCGAACTTTCAAGGTTAGTAACGTTAATCTTGTGATTCTAACTTCTCATTAATTATTTCTCTCCAATGCGCAGCATTGAACATACAATGTTATTATAACTCGGTTAAATAACTTTTTGGCATTTGTTTGGGCCGCGCATGTATTAGGCAACATAATGTTACCTTTCAACTTCACACCATATCGGCCCAAGTGGATCACCTGAGCCAAACTAGCTCTTCGTATGTTTTGACCAATTCGGCCCAAGTGGTGTAACCTTATATTAATTCGGCCCAAAGGTATATTGGCCCATTTGTTTTAGTAATTAGCATTATATATGCACTTGTACGTAACTTTAGATCTCTAAATCTCTAAATCCCAGAACGGCGTTTCGAACGCGGTATGGCCACTATGAGTTTTTGGTTATGCCGTTTAGGTTAACTAACGCACCAGCGGTTTTCATGGATCTCATGAACCGGGTGTGCAAACCGTATCTCGACGACTTTGTTATTGTTTTCATCGACGACATCTTGATCTACTCCAAGAGCAAGGAAGACCATGAGCGGCATTTACGTCTTGAATTGGAGCTCCTGAGGAAGGAGCAGCTTTACGCAAAGTTCTCAAAGTGTGATTTCTGGATTCGGGAAGTACACTTTCTTGGTCATATTGTTAACGAGATGGGGATACACGTGGATCCTGCTAAGATCGATGGTATTAGGAATTGGGCGGCACCGAAGAATCCTTCGGAGGTGCGACAATTTCTTGGTCTTGCGGGGTACTATCGTCGGTTTATTCAGGATTTCTCGAAGATCGCTCAACCTCTCACCTCCTTGACACAGAAGAACATTGTATACTCTTGGGGAACGAAACAGGAAGATGCTTTCCAACTTCTGAAACAGAAACTCTGCAGCGCGCCGATCTTGTCTCTACCTGAGGGTACCGAGGATTTTGTGGTTTATTGTGATGCTTCTATTCAGGGTCTCGGTTGCGTGTTGATGCAACGCGAGAAGGTGATAGCTTATGCTTCTCAACAGTTGAAGGTTCATGAGAAGAATTTTACGACTCACGACTTGGAGTTAGGGGCCGTAGTATTCGCATTGAAGATTTGGAGGCATTATCTGTACGGTACCAAATGCACTATCTACACCGATCACAGGAGTCTCCAGTATATCTTCGACCAGAAGGAACTGAATATGCAACAGCGCTGTTGGATAAAACTGTTGAACGATTACGAGTGTGCCATCAAGTATCACCCGGGTAAAGCTAACGTCGTAGCTGATGCACTTAGCCAAAAGGAGACGAAGCCTAAACGTGTTCGCGCTCTACAGCTTACTATTCACTATGGTTTATCGGCTCAGATTCGTTCCGCTCAGATCGAGGCATTGAAAGAAGAGAACATCAAGGCTGAATACTTGCGGGGCATGGAAAAGCGACTGGTGGAGAGATCTGACGGCATTCATTACTTTATGGAGCGGGTATAGGTTCCTCTATGCGGTAATCTTCGAGAGCTTGTGATGGATGAAGCGCACAAGTATCGGTATTCTGTTCACCCAGGCTCAGACAAAATATACCAGGATCTTAGGGTTATCTATTGGTGGCCAAAGATGAAGGCTCACATAGCGACGTACGTAAATAAGTGTTTGACTTGTGCTAAAGTCAAGGTGGAGTATCAGAAACCTTTTGGTCTACTTCAGAAGCCAAAGATACCCACGTGTAAATGGGAGCAGACTGCTTTGGATTTCGTCACAGGTTTACCGAGAACTCAGGCCGGAAACGATACTATTTGGGTGTTTGTTGATCGTCTCACGAAGTCAGCGCACTTTCTAGCTATCAAGGAAATGGATAAGTTCTCACAGCTTGTAGTTGTTTACTTTAAGGAAGTGGTTTCTAGGCACGGGGTGCCAACTTCTATCATCTCAGATTGAGATCCGCGTTTCTATTCTGATTTATGGCAGTCGATGCATAAATCGTTGGTTCACGTCTCGATATGAGTACTGCTTATCACCCACAGACGGATGGTCAGAGTGAGCGAACCATCCAGACACTTGAAGAAATGTTGCAGGCGTGTGTGATTGATTTTGGGAAAGGGTGGGAGAAACATTTATCGTTGATAGAGTTCTCCTACAACAACAACTACCACACTAGTATTCAGGCAGCTCCATTCGAAGCATTGTATGGGCGGAAATGCCGTTCTCCTCTTTGTTGGGCTGAGGTGGGTGACAGCCAGATCACGAGTCCAGAGCTTGTACTTGAAACTTCTGAAAAGATTGTCTAGATCAGAAACCGTATGGCTGCAGCGCGTGACCGTCAGAAAAGCTACGCTGATAAGCGTAGGAAACCCTTGGAGTTCGCAGTGGGCGATCATGTTATGTTGAAAGTTTCGCCGTGGAAGGGTGTTGTACGCTTTGGGAAGCGCGGCATGCTCAATCCGCGTTACGTTGGGCCATTTAAAATCTTGGAGCGAATCGGTAAAGTGGCTTACAAGCTCGAGATACCTGCTGAGTAGGGTAATGTTCACGATGTCTTTCACGTTTCGCAATTGAAGAAGTGTTTGTCTGATGAAACACTGATTGTGCCGTTTCAAGAACTCAAGATTGACGACAAGTTACAATTTATCGAAGAACCTATCGAAATCATGGATCGGGAAGTCAAGGTTTGTAAACATAGTCGAATTCCAATCGTTAGAGTTCGTTGGAACTCAAGACGTGGACCGGAGTTCACGTGGGAACGTGAAGATCAGATGAAACTCAAGTATCCTCAACTTTTTCCTGATGACCAATCTAATTCGGGTACAACTGGTGAATTTCGGGACGAAATTCCATTTCAAGTTGGGGATAATGTGGCACCTAAGGAAAACCTGCAACAATCTTGATTTACCGCTTCTTTTCTCTTAGCTTATTTGTCAAATTTCGGGACGAAATTTCTTAGTTGTGGATGATGTGACAACCCGAACTTTTAAGGTTAGTAATGTTAATCTTGTGATTCTAACATCTCGTTAATTATTTCTCTCCAATGCGCTGCGTTGAACATTCTGTGTTATTATAATTCGGTTAAATAACTTTTTGAATTTGTTTCGGCCGCGCATGTATTGGGCAACATAATGTTACCTTACAACTTCACACCATATCGGCCTAAGTGGATCACCTGAGCCCAACTAGCTCTTCGTATGTTTTGACCAATTCGGCCCAAGTGGTGTAACCTTATATTAATTCGGCCCAAAGGTATATTGGCCCATTTGTTTTAGTAATTAGCATTATATATGCACTTGTACGTAACTTTAGATCTCTAAATCACAAATAACAAACCCTACTTAATCCAAGTTGCGTGCGGTAGCAGACCCCCCCCCTCTTCGAAGCAGTAGTCCATTCGGTAGAGCCATCGGTTAGTATATCCCCTCTTTATTCGATGTATATTAATTGGTATTCCTGATTCTTGTGTGGCATGTTGTTATGCGATGAAGTGTATAAACAAGCATGATTGTAGTTTACAATCTGAGATCATATGTGTACATAACTTTATTTGTGACTAGATGGTATGATTACTTGTTTGCTCGCATAGGTATGATCAAGATTGAAACTGTATGATCAAGATCGATGCTAATAATTAGTGATGTTAGAACCATATTACGTGTAACAGTTACGTTAAACTTGTGATTAGTTGTTCATGATTTAGGGTTTCTCTTTCTAGTCATTATGATGGGTAAAGTTCTAACAGATCATGTTGCATAGGGAGGGGATCGAATTAAATTAAGGGCTGTTGTGTAGCCACTATTAAATATCATTGATGGGGATTCATATAAGGTTTGATTTCTTGTGATTAATTGGTTATTAAAAGAGGGAATGAGTATTAAAGAAAGTTATAATCGATGAAGTAATTGTGCCGATTTGATAATGTACACCACTCATGATCAAACAACTCATTATTTTCGTGACACATGACAGTAGGTTGCATGTTTGTGTTAATTGAATATGTGTTAGTTGATCATATGATTTATTAGTGGGCCTTACATGATAGTGGACTGCATAATTTAATAGATCGAGTAACTGGGCCGCATAAACAAAACGGAATAACCTAATTTCAACTCGACCGCATGAAGTTGTTTTTGTATTGGGCCTCATTCGTAACTGGGCTGCACTAGTGGACAGACTCGCCTAATTTCCACATGGGCCGCACGCTGGTTCGGGGCAGCCGCACATTCCAGTGGGCTGGGCTCGATGGGCCACTCATTATCCTTGGGTTTATCACACCAATGCTAAGTGAATAATTAATCTGATAGGGTTACATACATATATGGGTTGAAGGACCAATTATTGTATGTCTTGCAAGCATTAAATCATGTAATGAATTTACTCATTAACAGAATATATACTAAGTGATTTCTTGGCAATATTGGGTATTAACTGGTGTGATTTGGATTATATGTGTGTGATACATGTATCCTGACTGTGTGACAAGTGAATAAGGAATACATGACTTGTTTGTACATGAAATATGTGGATTATGTGCACCTAAGACTGATTGTTGTCGGTAACAATTCTAGGACGTATTTGAACAATTGATAAACGAGTACCTAATCTTACCGAGCAAATCAAAGGTGAGTTCATTTCTCTTGAGCATGCGTCCCAGTGGTTGGGACAGTCTTTGGGTATCCCTGTGAGGGATTGGTTTTGGGTAAATTATGGGTACTCCTGCGAGGAATATGTCTTTTGGATAAATCTGGAATGTTGGATAATATACGCATCCTATCACCATTAAAGTCCCTCCGTGTTGTTTGGTTACCTGAGAGGTAACAAGGTATTAGTTGGTAGCGCTACTTAGGTTTGGCACCCTCACCCCGTACCTGAGAGGACGGGTGTGAACTAATGACCTAGTCATGACCAATGCTTTGATAGGAGCATTGGAGAAAGGGCAATGTAAATCAGGAGCCGTCTTGTATTCGGGATATTATCAACATTAAATTCAATGGATTAACTAAACACTTGGTAACCAACGTTTTCGTAAAACTATGAACTCACCAGCGTTGTCTGATACACTTGTTGCATGCTCGCAGGTCGTTAGATGTCTTGGATTTGGAACTTGCTGTCTGGAGTAGCTGAAGTGGTCATGGGTCGAACTGGATGGATACTTGTGCTTGAGTTATTGATACTATACATTGGTTTTGAAACAGTTTAACTTTGGTTTACTATTTGCTTCCGCTGAACATGATGGGTTTTATTTAAACATGTTATTGATACTTTTTATTAATAAATGTGGATTTTATTTACAAACTGGTATGAGTTCAACATGATTAGTGGCTCGTTGTTGGTACGTCACACGCCTAGCAGAGGTATTGATGTATTGTAAAATACATCTTTATTCGTGTCCGTTTTAGTTGTTAGATATTTGTTTTTGTTCCGTTTTTAGCGTAGAATGTACATACTTTTGATATTTTGTGTTTTCCAGGTCTTTGCAGCAAAAACGAGTAGACATAAGTCAAAATCTGGAAGGGCGAAAGGCTGGAACGGAAATCGAGAGCTCGGGAGAGGAAACAAATCGAAAAATCATTCAGAAGCTTTAAGGCGGGCCGCGTAAACTTAACATAACCTTTCACGCGGGCCGTTAGAACTTAACATACGGGTCGCGTAAGCTTATCCCTTTGGCTTACGCGGGCCGCAAGAGAAGTAAATACGTGCACCGACTTGAAATCAAAAACGGCTAGTAGGTTTCTTGGGTTATTTAACATCATCTTCATCAACAGCCGCAATACTTACAAATTTGGACATCTTGGAGACCATTGGAGGCTGTTTGAAGATCATAGGAGTCCTTGGAAGCTGAGAATCATTCGGGTATACTTCGGGAGCGTTCGGGAGTGAAGATTCGGGTTTAATCATCCTTTATCTTTCGTTTTCGTTCGTTTAACTTTGTGATACGATGAATTCAGAATGCACTTTGATTTTGTTTCTGTTCTTGATGATGTTTAGCGGCTAAAAACCTGTAACTACCTAGGCATGACAATGGTTTAATGAAAGTTTGGATTTTTATTCGGTTTTAATGTGGTTTATGGATTTTCTTGTATTGTAAACGGCTATGGAATTTTAACTTGGTGTATATGCAAGCTTGATATTGTTTGATCGCTGTTTATTGCTTCGTATAATCCTTAGTGACGGTCTATATCACATAATAGGATTATGCTAGGGTTCTTGATTTAGGTGAGTGTCTATATCACGTAATAAGTCATTAATCCTTTAGGGTGAAAATTGCATAAGTAACCTTAGAAGTAATATTCGGTAATCTCATAAAATCAAGTGTTCTACTAATCTTGTCGCTGTGAGGCTCGAGGTTGTTAATAGGTCTTGGTTTGGTTTATAGCTAGATTTAGGTTTTGTGAGAAATCGGTCTAGTTCCCTACCCATTCTCTTGTCTATTAAGCCAAGTTGAAACCCATAGTTGCCTTAGACTTTCGCGTTGTGAGGTAGATTGTCATATTAGGGCACTTTCAAGAAGTTAGAGGACTGTGAGGAAATCTAACAACCGGTAATCGTAACAGCCTAGGTAGTGCCACAAGAATCGCCTTGAGAAGGATCGAGGGGCTTAGTCGGTATCTTAATAGATTTAGCATTTAAAGATCCCGGTTCCATGCCACAATATTATCGAATAGAAATCCATTCCGAGTTAAGCTTGCGTCTAGCCTAGGTAGTCTTCATCACCACTGGTCAAAGTTTTCGTTCGAGTTCGTGTTAGTTAATCTAGCTAATCTAGTTTAATCGTTTTTTGCATTCTTAGGATTTTTCGAAACCCCCCCCCCCAATCAATAAACATATAGTTAAGTCGTGTCAGTCCTAGTCTAAATAGAGTCTTAGCGTAATCCTTAGAGTCTCGTGGGTTCGATACTCGGACTTACTGTAGCTATACTACATTGATCGGTACACTTGCCGGTTGTGTGGTTTAGTTTTAGATCGAGTCTAAGTTTATAAATTTAAAGCTTAGAGTGTCTAGATTTAGGGTAATTTTAGTTGTTTTTAATTAACCACTTCGTGCACATCAAGTTTTTGGCGCCGTTGCCGGGGACTCTTTGGCGATTGCGTTAATTACTCTGTTTGGACTTGTTTGACATATTACGTCCTATTTGTTCGTTTGTTTGAGTCGTAGGAGTCTAATTGTTTGTGTCTTTTATTTTTCTTGAGTCTTGTAAATATGTGTGAAATTTGTGGAGGACCTCATTTTACTATTAATTGCCCACAATATGAGGGGTCCTCTGCACGATGTTACGCTAACCCTTTTATGCAGCCACAGCCATATTTTTCACAGGGGTATTATTTGCATTGTTATGATAATCAGCCATATTACGATGATCCGTGTCAGCAGCCACAATATAATGGGGGTCGGTACAATGATCAATATTCTGGTAGCAACTCTGATGGGGGCGATGATGCTGTTTGGGGTAGGATTGAGGAGATGTTTGCTCAGTTGATGGTGGTTACTCAGGAAACCTTAACCGAATTTGATAACTTCGCTAAAAATCAAGAGCAAATAAATAAAAATAAAGAGTTTGCTATATTAGATCAACAGTCTACTCTATTAGATCTTCAACGTACAATAGATGACATTGCTAAGAGATTGAAAGAAGAGGAACAAGCGCAAAAAGTCCAACCAGAACAGCCAACGACTGGCTATACATATGATGCGAAAGGTAACTACCTCGGTTACATGCTTTCTGCTGGGGAATTAATCCCAACATTTCCAGAACTGGGGAAAGAGCTTCCATATGAGGATTGGTCAGATGAAGAGATCACTTCAGTAACGGAGACGAAAATGGACGACGAAGTCGCACCTCCGGTTCCACAGGTTCCAATTATTAATTACAGGAGTGACTTTGATGACGAGATAGACGAAGAAGAATGGGCGGCGTATCAGAGGTCGTTAGTGAAGAAAGAAGTAATTGAAGAAGAAGTGGAATTGGGGGATTCCACTGGTTGGATGTTTGATGAAGTGGAAAAAGATAAAGTGATGGAGGAGGAAGTGGATTTAGGAGACTCACTTGGGTTAATGTTTGGTGCAGAGGAAGAAATTGAAGAGGTAGAAATTAAGTCGTCTGGGGAGGATGAGTTTTTAGAGTTGGAATTAGAGGGTTTACCGGTTTATGAAGAGGTAGGAGTGTTGGACCCTGATTGTGACAACCCTCACCAAACCAGGTATCCATACGAATTAATTAATATCTAATTAATGCTTAATTACTGTGCTTGCTTACAGTTGTGATTAAACTGCTACTTGAATTCTGATACATACACATACTTGCATCATACTTTATTGCTGTCACTCCATTATTTACACAGAATTATAGTGACAAACTTGATGCACAAAAGCACAGTAGCACCATGAACGGATAACCTAGTAAACATGCTGATATAGCCAGCATCAGACAGGCACTGTCTCTGAGGCCAGTATGAGCCGAGAATAGTTTACTACACTAATAGGGAGTCTAGGGAGGTGAGGATTGTAAAACTGCGTCACTAGGTGATAGTTATTGTGACCGGATGTGCCTAAAACATGCTTTAACTACAAAATCCTGCACTTTAATACAAAATTCAACATTTAAGCTAACTAGTAAAGTGCAAAAACATTGGAAAATAATACTAGACACTTACCAAAGTGTCGGGAATTCATTGTGTCACTAAAACTAATATTAACGACACTTTAATTGCTTATTTAGCACTTTAACGGATCAATATCCAACCGAACAACCGGACTTTACCCGGAACATAAAAATATTGTCAATGACATTGTTTTTCCTTTTCTGAGCCAGTTAGGGTCCCCGAATACCCTAACATCCGTTATAATACATGACACACTAGTAACTAATTTTATTTCCTAACTAAACAAACTAGTTACTAACTTTATGGTTGAAATCTAACCAATACCCCCCCCCTAACCGAACGGTTCCCCATGTGGGGACACACCACACAATTTTGATTATTTTATTGCTTGTTGTCTAAAATCTTCATGGCACATTATATAGTGGATAAAGCTCTAAAATGGTTTATAAATATAACCAAGAGATCACCCTTATCTTTCATAAACACACATCAACACAAGCACCCTTCCTCTCTTCTCTTGTGGGTTCGGCCGAAACCAAGAAGCACCACCACCACCATCATTTGATCTTTCTCATGCAAACCATCTACACACAAGTGTGCTAGAGTTCATACAAGGAGACCCGGTGCTTACGGAATCTCAAGGACCCCTCTACATCGCTTTTATCCACCTAGTTTTCGCTTTGATTCTTCCCTAGCCTTGAGCTAGTTGTAAGTGATTCTAAACACTCTCTTGATCTTGTTTAAGGTGGTTAATAAGAAGTTTAACGGTTAAAATTCAAGAACATGCGAAAACAAAACTTAAAGTCTTGCAAGAAAGATGAACATGGTGGTTAAAGAGTAAATAATGGTGTAAAACTCATGAATCTTGTTTAGTTATGGTTATTTTATGTTGTTGGATGCTAGTAGTGGAACGGATCGTCACCTAACCACGCTAGATCATGTTCATGGAACATGAACTAGCATTATGTTAAGTAGGAAAGTTACAAGATGACGAACCACATAACCATGAACTTGTGTAAAAATAGTTTTTCTTGTAAAATGGAGTTTTAAACTAGTAGATCTAAAGGTCTACAAGTGGTATTTTCGAAGAACCAAGTAAAAAATACAAGTCTTATGTTAAAGCCAGATCTTTCATAAACTAAAGGTGTTTTTGTGAACAACCAAGTGTGTAAACACTTGTGTGACAAAAGATTTAACCAAGAAATATTTTCGTAATTTTTGGAATAGAAGTTGTAAACTTGCATATTCTTTAAAAATAAAGTTTTCAAGAAACTGATTTTTATTTTTAAAGATGGAAAGATCTACTAAATGTGTTGGAAAATTACTACACAATGTTACACAACTTACAAGTTCATGTGTTTGCGATTTATGCTTATTTTTGACTAGTTTGATATTTGAATGATGTATGTTGATGATTGGAAAATTGTTGATTGAATTTTGAAAAGAAAATGATACGCTAGTAAGCGTGGCCACCTCCAGTTATAGAGGAAACTCTGGCGAAATTTTTCCAGAAAATAACACTTAGAATATTTTTGTGACAAGTGTTATGAATATATTTTTGACTTGTTTTCCGAACAAACTTCGCCATGATTTTTATTATAAAATAACCAAGTATTCGGAGGTGGATTTTTGTAAATAAAACTTACTAAATATATATTTAGGATATATATTTCATAGTAAAACACTTGCGTGATTTTACGATTATTTTGTGAACTATATATTATTTTTAGAGAAAATAATATAACTGGAATACATTGTGAAAGCACGACTCCAAAATAATACCAACGCCCTCACAAATAAATATCTAAGTTACACCGGTATTATTATTACCACGCGAACTTTAAAAACGTAACTTATGTATTTTCGGAAAAATACTCTTAAATGCGTATTTTGATAAAAGTATTATTTTGGAAAATTGTATAAAGTAAAATATAATATTTTTGAGAAAAATATGTATATTTTGGAGATAGAATATTTTAGACAAATATATTTTATTAAGTGAGACTTAATAATATATATTTGGAATTACGAAAACGCACATGCATTAAAACCCCCATCCTTAGGAAGGAATACAACTATAAAATAATTAAGAAGTGGACATACGAAATAGTTGCCTAACTATTTCCCAAAAACGTTAAACCTTAAGCCAAGGCACGGCCGTCCGTCTAATAGAAGTTAGTACGTGTAGGTCGTCACGCAGCTGGTTGATTAGGAGATACTATTTCGAAACCCACTTCTGTGAGTTCATGTCCCCCTTTTCTCTTAACTGTTTTCAGTTTTAAACTGCGGGGGTGAAATACATGTTACTATGATTTCGAATACTTTTTACATGGTATGGTTAGCGTAAGGAGGGTTACTACTTAGATTATGTGAGTGGGTAGGCGGGAACTGGAGGCCATTAATCCTCATTGTAGGACCGAGGGTCTTTAGCGGTAGATCTATCTGGGTGTAGCGAGCCCAGCCCTAGGCCCAACAGTACGGACCTCGGGGTGACTTGGTACCCGATGCAAAAATCTGCTAGGTTTGAGTCTTCCTACTACACTTCACACATATCAATGGCCTTGCAAACCATTGGTGATCTCTTTATTTCCTTATTTGCTACATACCAGGGATTTTATACTTACAAAGGTTTTACATACTCACTTTCACATGAACTCGCTCAACTTTATGTTGATTTTTCAACTTACATGTATTTCAGGGAATTAGGGATCTGGCGAAATATGCTACGTTTTCACGCTGCGTAAGAGTTATGAGGTCATCCACGTTTAGGGATTGTGACTTTTACCTGGACGAGTCGCAAGTCTTAAACGGTGTTTATTTTATGTTTATGGTTATGTCGTATGAACAATGTTTTTATTTAGTTGTGATGTAAACTCGATGCATGTGTCAACGCTTTAAAACAATGTTGTCGTATTTTACTTTTCAAACTTGAATCAACGGATGATCTTCATGGTTTTATTTTCATATAGCTTGGTTGTGATTAAGCTATGGTATTAAGAAGTCACACCAAAATAAACCCACGCTTCCGCAAAGCCAGGGTGTGACACTGATGGGGACATAGCATACTTTGATACCCTACTTGAAGGTGAACTGACAGAGGTAATCAAACCTACCCCAGACGAAGAGACTAAGTGTGGGGATCATCCTTTGAAAGTGGTGGAAGAAGAAGAAGAACACCACAGCTGGCCCCTAGTGTTAGTAGTAAGTGAAACTGAAAAATCAACAAAACCACGGGAGAGGGCAAAGAAAAGAAAGAGAAAGGATCGAAATCGGAAGAGGATCGAAGGTTGGTGCAAGATGAAAAAGAAGAAGACAATACAGTTCACGCACGATCAGTCTTCTCGCTAGATGCTGCGCATTTGGTTTCTTCCAATTAAGTTTAAATTTTGGTGGTCTGACCCGTTTAAAATTTTTAAAATATTTTATTATTCCACCAGTAAATTTTAACTATTTTTGAGGAGCGGGTGGAATTAAACGGGTTAGATAGGGTCCAGATCAAAGAAAAGCCTCCTGATTAAATTCAAGTGTGGGGAGGTTTTGTAGAGTTTGTATAGAGTCGTAGTTTTTGTATATTGAGTCTTAGTTAGTAGTTTTGAGTAAGTTTTTGTTTAGAGTCGGTACTGCTTTGGTTTTTGCTTGTTTTTGTTTATGCAGGTTTAAATATGTACCACCCGTACTCAATCTCCATTCGGGTGATTTTGGAGCTGCTTATCAAATTCCAGGCATTTATCGAGTGTACTAGTCAGTGTCAAAAGCCGATCGCGAATGAAATGCTATACGATCGAGCTGGATTGGACGAGACACTTTGGAGCTTACGTGTTAAATGAACCAGCTAAGTCCTTTCCGATTTGCCCATTTTTTTTTATTTCTTATTTATTTTTAGTTTTTTTTTAGTCGGTTTCCATCCTACATTGCGGGCAATGTAGAGTTTAAGTGTGGAGATGGGAAACTATCGTTTAGTGTCTAGTTAGTAGAGTCTTGAGTCATAAAAATTTGAAAAATACAAAAAAAATTTAAAAATCCAAAAAAATTAAAAAAAATGTCTTTTGAAACGAGAAGTTTGCAAAATAAAAGCGGAAGATGATAGAAAAGTCGGGTTTTTGTTCGGGTTCAAATAATAATAATAATATGAATAAAATAATTGAGCTCGTGTCTAGTTTGGGATGTGCGGGTAGGCTCGATTCGGTTCTGGGTTCCTTTGATCTTAAAATTACCTAATTGTCGGTCTACTATTGGGTTCTCATCTAGGGAAAGTGGAGAAATTGAAACCGCCAAAAATAGCATAAGGGATGCCGTTATAAGTTAAGATCGTTAGAGTTTCTTTTCATATCTCGTTGAAAAAATAATAAAGAAATAAAAGAGCTAGAAACTGAATGAAAGTAGCGCATTTCTATGTAGTCTGGGTTGGGGATAGCGACTCTACAACCGGATTACCGCTAGGATGTGTGAAATCGACCTTGCAAAGAAAAGAATGAAAAAAGTATCGAAGCCTAAGTAATCCGAGTTAGGGATAGCGACTCTACAGCCGGAATGCCTCTGGGTTAGGGAAAGCAACGTCTACGCTCGAAAAAAGAAAAAAAATGAAAAAGTGATGAAAAGAAAAAAAATGAGAAAAAAATAAGAATAGATTTGATTTTAAACTCTCTTGATCTTGGTATAAAACGGTTAGGAAATAACCCAGTGGTTGTTCCTTTTGTCCTATAAGCTTGAGGGGGGATTAGGTGGACCTGTGATTCTTAGCGTGAGACCCTAGGTAGATTGACCGCACTTGAACCTAAACTGCATGATAAGGGCTTGGAACTGGGTTTGGGTTTAAGAGGATCAATATACTTGCAATCGCGGCTAACACGAGTTTCGGTTTTAATAAAATAACTTAAGCTTTTGTCCCGAACGACTATTCCGACTATGATTCCGTTTGCATAATTCTTTTTCGAGGACGAAAAAAAGGTTAAGTTTGGGGATATTTGATATATTGTAAAATACATCTTTATTCGCGTCCGTTTTAGTTGTTAGATATTCGTTTTTGTTCCGTTTTTAGCGTAGAATGTACATACTTTTGATATGTTGTGTTTTCCAGGTCTTTGCAGCAAAAATGAGCAGAAATAAGTCAAAATCTGGAAAGGTGAAAGGCTGGAACGGAAATCGAGAGCTCGGGAGCGGAAACAAATCGAAAAATCATTCAGAAGCTTTAAGGCGGGCCACGTAAACTTAACATAACCTTTCACGCCAGCCGTTAGAACTTAAAACAAGTTTTTGGAACTATAGCCTTCATACGGGCCGCGTAAGCTTATCCCTTTGGCTTACGCGGGCTGCGAGAGAAGTAAATACGTGCACCGACTTGAAATCAGAAACTGCTAGTAGGTTTCTTGGGTTATTTAACATCATCTTCATCAACAGCCGCAATACTTACGAATTTGGACATCTTGGAGACCATTGGAGGCTGTTTGAAGATCATAGGAGTCCTTGGAGACCATTGGAGACTGTGATGCTCGAGGTTGTTAATAGGTCTTGGTTTGGTTTATAGCTAGATTTAGGTTTTATGAGAAATCGGTCTAGTTCCCTACCCATTCTCTTGTCTATTAAGCCAAGTTGAAACCCATAGTAGCCTTAGACTTTCGCGCTGTGTGGTAGATTGTCATATTAGGGCACTTTCAAGAAGTTAGAGGACTGTGAGGAAATCTAACAACCGGTAATCGTAACAGCCTAGGTAGTGCCACAAGAATCGCCTTGAGAAGGATCGAGGGGCTTAGTTGGTATCTTAATAGGTTTAGCATTTAAAGATCCCGGTTCCATGCCACAATATTATCGAATAGACATCCATTCTGAGTTAAGCTTGCGTCTAGCCTAGGTAGTTGATGACGGGGGTAGCTCAAACCTTAATAAACTGATTAGAGACAACAGCTTAAAAGGTTAAAAGGTTCGGAAATGGTCCAACGGTCATGAACAGTAAAAAGGACAAGCACGGTGTCTGGTCACATCAACACTTAACGTGTGAAACCTTCTGCCCAGCCGCAACCAGAACATGTGGGAGAGCACACCCTTTTGTCCGCAGGTCCAAACCCTTCAACCCCCAAAATGGGCAAACCCCTTGTTGGACCATTGTACGACCTCTAAAAGTCAGTTAAGGCGTTCATCTTTGAATACAAAGGCGGAATCAGTATATACAAAGTCATAACAGCTTTGTTCCTCTTAATTTTCTTTCTATTAATGCCTTCTGAGTCTTTACAAAGATTTTCTGACAAAAATTCAGCAGCACCTTGACTCACATACAATGACAACTGATATCGCTTCAAATGACCAACACACCTATATATAGAGTAGTTGGTTTCGCTTGAGGCTGTCTGAAGCGAAATTATGTATTGTTGATTTCGCTTCAAGCATAAACATACCCTCTCAAGGGAAATCTTGTGTTTAACACATAAAAACCCTAACTTAAACCCTAATGTGTGATCATTCAAACAATCCTAGACACAAGACTTGATAATGACGTAATCAGCAGACATTTAGTGCACCAACAGACTCCCCCTTGGATGTTGATGAAGTCTTTTGGCTTCAAGTCTTCGTCTTTAACAATCTTCAAACATTGTAAAAACTCCAATCAATCTTTGTCTTCAATCTTCCCTTTGACCGTTGATCCAGACTCCCCCTTTCACAGACTCCCCCTCTCGATATGCTAGGATCTGAGAAATCTGGTTCAAGCTTTAACATTTAGCTTCCGTTGGGAATAATGAAGATCAAACCTGTTACTCAACCAGCAAACATAACCATTCTATCTTTTCAACTATAAAACATAAACTCAATCAGCTTTAACAATCCACTCAAGTATTCAGGTCCAAGTTAATGACCCTGATTACTCAAATAATCTACCAAGTCCAAATTAATGACCTTGGTTGATCTTTTGACGAAACAATACTGATTTTACAACAAACATTTTCAAACATTTTCTGAAAATAACAAGTATCAATTTAATGAACTTGTTTTTGTCATTTCAAACAATTCAAACTTCTTCAAAGTAAGCTCTCCTCATTCTTCAGTCCAGAATCTCCTGCATCTGCTTCAAACATCTGAGAATTCAACAATCAACTTTCCACTTTGGTTTGTCGGAAAATAAAGCAGAAATAAAATCTTTTTGGATTTTATCAAAGTGTTCTAAACTAAGAAATGAAATACAGAAAATTTAAATTGCAGAAATTAAACAAAGTAAACTATTTACAAACATATTTTTGGTGAGCGTGTCAGGGAATCATATCAGCTTTTCAGACAAATCACAAGTACCGTTAAGCTACATTTCATACTCAGACTTAAACAATTTACCTCGATTGTCGATATACTGATCCATTTTAAATTCTCATACAAAGTTCAACTTATTCAGGATACGATTTAGATGAATTAAGAACTTAGATCATTCATGTGTCCCACCTCTTGAATATACTCCCGTATCCAGAATCTCAATAATCAGTCTTACAGGTGAGAATACTACAATGATATCTGTATATAATTTAGGTATGCGAGGGCCGAGGGATCTCAGATCGATACTTCCGTATACGCAGAGAGATATCAGCTTCGACTTTTCGGTGTGTCCCCTTTAGAGTATCTTTTTGCTTACAACAGCAGCATATATCAATTTTATTGTTTCAGCATGCTGAGGGTTTAATGCTGTGTTCCAAGCATTGAAGCAAGTATTAGCCAAGGACTAGGTCAGAACTACCGTTCAGCAGAAGTCCCGGAATAATACCCCAGATATCATAGAGTATAAAGACCTAGTATATCAGATTAAGAGACCTTTCAAACAAGATTTCAGGGGTTACCTATATATCCAAGTAGTGTTCCCCACGAATTCACAAGTTTGAATTTAGGTTTATATCCCGAATAAATCTACTAAATGTGTGAAAACCTATCGACACATCATCAGTAAGATTGTTTAACTCTTTTATACTTTTCAAATCTTTAGCATACTGTAATCATCTAGCTGATGTACTATCATTTTCCCTATATACACAAGCTCTTTTTCATTTTATCATGTTTTTGTATTTTTGCATTTTTACTGTTTTTGTATTTTCTGAAAATAAACTATGTACTAACATCTACTCCCCCTAAATACCAAAACAAGTAAAAATTCGACAAACCATTGCAGATTGTTTCTCGTCTTCATCCGCAACAGTACTCTCATCAACGCCAATAATGCCATCCGACAGCGACAGAAGCTTCATACCATTCAGTTTTAACAAATATTTAAACCGATTTTTATCAAAAGCTTTGGTATGTAAATCAGCTTTCTGTTCGTCTGTGTGGATTTTCTCAATTCGTATCAACTTTTTCTCAAAGCAATCACGAATAAAGTGATGTCGAATTTCTATGTGTTTAGTTTTAGCGTGATGTACTGGATTTTTAGTTATATTAATTGCGGCCTCATTATCAACAAAAAGAGGTGTGTTAAGAAACTGCAAACCGTAGTCGCGCATCTGTTGCTGTATCCACAAGATCTGAGAGCAGCAACTGCTAGCAGAAACATACTCCGCTTCACAAGTAGATAATGCCACAGACGTTTGTTTCTTACACTGCCAGGTAACCAATCTAGGACCAAAGAACTGGCATCCTGCAGTTGTTGATTTTGAATTGACTTTGCAGCATCCGAAATCCGAATCGGAATACCCTTCGAGCTTAAAATCGCCTTTTCTAGGATACCACAACCCCAATGAAGGAGTTCCTTTCAGGTAGCGCAATATCCTCTTTACAATAATCATGTGCGATGCTCTCGGGTTAGACTGAAATCTTGCTGCGAGGCACGTTGGGTACATGATATCAGGACGTGAAGCAGTTAGGTACATTAAAGAACCTATCATGGATCGGTAAAAAGTTTCATCAGCCCTGTCTCCGGTGAGATCTGGGTGAATCCCATGATTTGTTGCAAGTGGGGTAGCAGCAGGAGTAGAACTTGACATTCCAAATTTCTCTAGAATATCATGAACGTACTTTGACTGATGAATGAAAATTCCTTCAGGAAGTTGTTCAACTTGTAAACCCAGAAAGAATTTCATCTCCCCCATTGATGACATTTCAAACTTTTGCTTCATCACTGATTCAAAATCTTTGCATAGATTTTCATTTGTTGACCCAAAGATTATATCGTCCACATAAATCTGAACTATCAGAAGATGACCATCAACGACTTTAGTGAAGAGAGTGGCATCCACTTTTCCACGAATGAACTTGTTGGCGAGTAGATGTTGAGACAAAGTCTCGTACCAGGCTCTCGGGGCCTGGTGTAAACCATACAGCGCTTTGTCCAATAAGTAGACCTTGTTTTTGTGGATTGGATCGGTAAAGCCCGGCGGCTGACCGACATAAACCTCCTCTTTAACCTTCCCATAAAGAAACGCCGATTTAACATCCAACTGATAAATTTTGAAGTTCTTCCAAGACGCAAATGCTAGGAAAATTCTGATAGCCTCTAGTCGTGCGACAGGAGCATAGACTTCGGTAAAATCAATTCCCTCCTGTTGACTAAATCCCTGAACAACGAGTCGAGCTTTGTTCCTTACGACAACTCCTCTATCGTCCCTCTTGCACTTAAACACCCACTTAGTGTTAATTTTCCTATGACCATCCGGCAAATCAACTAACTTCCACACTCCCAATTTCTCAAATTGACTAAGTTCCTCCTGCATAGCATTGACCCAAGAGTCTTTAGTAAGCGCCTCTTTGTAAGTTCTTGGTTCAATCTGCGAGATAAAACAACTTAATGAAAATTCAGTTTGCAAAGGAGCAACTTTTGTATAAAAACAAGTAAGCCCTTTATCAATCTGATTTCGAGTGCGAACTCCAGCTTGCAATTCTCCTATAATCAACTCCTCTGGATGATATGAAAAAGTTCTCGGCATCACTTCACTCGGAACATCTACATTTCCCTCCAGATTAGTAACATTCTGCTCTGCATCTTGTTCACCAACTTGGTTTGTTTGACCTGAAATCTGAATATGCTCCCCCTCAGAATGTGAATCTGAATCACCGTGATCAAAAACTGGCATGTTTTCAGCTTCTAGATTATCATTCTGAGCCGACTGATTATCCTGAGCAACTTCATTCTGTTGGACATCATCATGTTCACCAGCATTACTTGGACCTGCTTCATCGTCATTTGAAGTATCCCGTGGTCTCCACGAATACTCAGCTGGGAATCTTAACTGCGACTCATATTCACGCAAAATATCCAACTCATCAAAGAAATCTTCATCATCCTCTTATTCTTCTCTCATGTCAAACGAATCCCAAAGTTTGTCATAATGATAACGCCATGAATCACCAGGATTCTGTGGCGGCATAGTATAACCTTGACATTCAACATTTGCAGCTTCAATAATCCGCTTCTCACTTGGAACGAAGACACGTCGCAATGGATTTGAATAACCAACAAATATACCCTCAATGCACTTCGGACCAAACTTCCCAAAAGGTTCTATAACCGTACAAGGTGACCCGAACGGTTCTAGATACTTCAAATTCGGTTTGCGATTATTGATTAACTCAAAGCATGTTTTGTTGAACTTCTTGACAGTAAGAACCCTGTTGAGCGTATAGCATGCGGCAGAAACAGCTTCAGCCCAAAAATTAATCGGTAACTTTGAATCTGCGAGCATAGTTCTAGCCGTCTCGATTAGTGTCCGGTTTTTGCGTTCTGCAACTCCATTCTGCTGCGGAGTGTACGGAGCACTAAACTCATGCAAAATACCTCTTTCATCACAAAATTCTTCCATCTTACTGTTCTTGAATTCTGTACCATTATCACTTCTAATTTTCTTGATACGCCTCTGATACAAATTCTCAATCTTTCTGAACAGACCCATTAAACTGTCAAATGTTTCATCTTTCGTCTTCAAGAAAGATACCCACGAAAATCTGGAATAATCATCAGTAACGACCAAACAATAGTAATCTCCTGTAATGCTCTTGACATTCACCGGACCAAACAAATCCATGTGAAGTCTTTCCAGAGATCTCGAAACTGAATTGACTTTCTTTGTAGGGTGTGACTTTTTCTTCTGCTTGCCTTTGATATAGCTAATGCACTCCCCTTCCAGATGAAAACCTTTGATATTAACTCCCAATACCAAATCATTGTGCACCAAGTGATTCATTTTCCTTAGGTGAATATGCCCCATCTTGCGGTGCCACAATCTCGATTCTTTCTCAGTTGCTCTAGACACGAAACAATGTGCTTGACCAGTAGTTGTAGTTGCTACAGACATATCTAACACATATAAATCGTTCACTCTAGGTGCCTTCATAATAATCCATTCTTCAGGTATAACAAAACCAGGTTTTAGAATCAAACATTCTTTATCAGTGAAGTGAGTAGTATACTGATTGTCACAAATCTGCGAGATACTAAGCAGATTATTCTCCAGCTCAGTGATGTAGTTAACTCTCTCAAACGTCACAATCCCATTGGATAACGTTCCTTCACCAACAATTCGACCACCTTCATGACCTGCAAATCCCACATAACCACCATTGATATTCTTCACATCATATAGCAATGCAGTTTTTCCTGTCATATGTCGAGATGCGCCACTATCCATGATCCATCTTGAAATGGCTCTTGGAAGATCCTGCATATACCACAAATTGATTTTAAAACACTTCAATAAAGATGCCGATTCATGCTTTGCGATCCAGGAAGCTCCGGCAATTCAAACTGCTTATTCGAACATGGTGTCCACCCAGGCCTCATCAGCCTTAGGTGTAACCTTGACTCTAGCAATTTGAATTTTGAAATTTTCAGCCTTCAAAGGTGGAAATTTTGCATCATAATCAACCGTAATTGATTCTTCACCCTTTTTCATTTCAGAAGTTGAAATTTTCATTTCCGTTTTTGGTTTCCAAACTTGTTGAGATAATGCAACCCTCTTATAAAATTTGTCATTTTTAGTTACCACTTTCTTTACGGGTTCATTTTTCAATTTGATATTGTCATTTTTCACATTCTTTTTCTCAACAACGATTGGTGCTTTACCCTTCACATCAACTTTCTTCTGTTGAAACTTCACATTTTCAATCTTAGGCTTCACATTGGTACACATTCGTGCAATGTGACCAACTTGATTACATCTAAAACATGTACGAGTATCAACAACTCGACTTGTACCTTCAGACTGATAATGTGAAGCTCTTTTCTCAAAGAACTCTTCATTTGATTTTGAAAAAATTTCATTTTCCTCATCAGAAAGTGAACTTGAACCATTCACAAACACCTTCTTTTCAGCAAACCTCTTGTTTTGAAAACTCTTTTTCTGATAACTCTTACCACCTCGATAACCACCCGACCAATTGTTTCGATTGTTATTATAAAAACGTGGTGGAACAATAGGCTTTTTGTAATAAGCTTTATCTTTCTCAAAATTCATTTGCCTTTTTGTTTGACTCAAACTATTCACCTCTGACAACTCAACTTCAACTAACTTGAAAACATTTGTCAACTTTTTCACATTAACATTCTCAATGGGAAACTCAGAATCCGAATACAACTTATCAGATCCAGCCATCTTGTACATCACAAGACCCGGTTCATCACTTAAGTTGTTTTTGGACTTTTGTTTCAGAATGTATTTGTCCAAGAAACCCCCATCCTCCTCAGAAGTGTCACAATCCGGTTTAAGCACTTTATCTACCACACTTTTCACCACATCACTTTGGACACCCTCGTCATTGGAAGATGTGAACGTGACATCAATGTTTTCAGGAAGTTTAACTTCACTTTCTTCCTCAATTTCCAACAAACTAGACTGCTTTTTCGTGTAGTTGTCTAAAATTGGCGGTGGAACTTTGTGAAAACCTACACCTGTTCCATCAGAAAACACATCCTCGCCATCTTTGTTTTTCCCTATAGGTTTAGGAACAATATGCTGCAAAACAAAGCTTGCTGATTTATAGCTATTAATCTTCAACTGGATTCGTTCATTCTCAATTTCAGCTTCTTGAACTTTAAGTTTCAGTTTAGGAATTTGATCCAGTTGTTCATTAATCGATTCTTCTTTTAATCTCAAAACAACTCTTAGATGTTCATTTTCTTTAAATGTTTTGCCATTACGATCATCACTATCTTTGACAATGCTTTTCAATTTCTCAAACTTTTCAGAAATTTGACGGTTTTCAAGAATTAACTTTTCATTTTCAGATTTTATTTTCTCACGTTCAGTATTATCATTTTTAATTTGAGCCGTTAATTCTTTGATCCGTTCAGTTGAAGCTCTTACACTTTTGTCACGATCAAGAATCTGATTTTCAACATTTCTAACCTTTGTTGTCAGATTCTGGATTTTCTCATTGTTAAGATATGTGACAGTGTTACAAAAATTGCATTGTTTGGTGCAATTTTTGCAATCAGCATTCCCTTCAAACTTGTTACCTGACGCATTTGTTGACACACTTTGACTGACCGATTCCTTTGACTCAGTAGCAGAATTAGAATCTACCTCAAGTGCTTTTGCAGCTAGCACTTTGTCAGCCATCACTCCCAGGTTTTCAGCTGTCAACTCTTGCGTAGTATCAATTATGCCTGTATCAACTTGCTTTTCTTTCTTCTCTTTCTCCTCTTTCTCCTTTCTCTCTTTCTCTTTCTCTTCTTCAATCATTTTCGAAGTTGGAGTTCCCCACCACTTGTGTTGCCAATATTCATCTTCTTCTTTATACTCCTTGATGATGGCTTTGATATCAAGTGTACTATCATCAATTGCAATATTTCCATACTCATCAAGATAGCACTCTCTATCTGGATCCCATCTATTGGCTCTCCTTGCATTCAGATAGATACGAGAAAGTCTGATAATCTTTTTTTCAGCAACCATCTTCCGGTAGTGATATTTCTGTTCTTCAGTACGATCATCTTTCCATGGCTTAGGTTCATCATTGCTTGCCATGAATGCGTAACCCACCGCATCTTCTTCCGGTAGAACTTCTTTACTCCAATCATACCCCTCATCATCATAAATCACAGCAAGAGCCCTTGATTTGTCTCTGTTATCTTCAACTTGCTTCAAACTAGGCAGCTCAGATTTATTCTGATGGTAGATTGCCTTTTTGTAATAATCATCTCTGAAAGGGTTCTCCGATTCATCAGCATAAGCGTTTCGGCATTCTCGTTTGAAGTGACCCTTCTGCTTACACTTGAAGCATGTCACTTTGGATTTATCGAACCCCAGTTTTGTAGACGGACCACCGATCGTTTTTCTCCCTGTAATCTCCATGAAGCGTTGTGCACGTCGAACTGCACTTGCCATTGCCCAACGAATGTCGATCAGTTCCATTTCCTCCGGATCAATCTGATCGTAATCTTCTTTCGTTAGATTTGTGTTGCCTATCTTTCCAGCTACCAACCCTTCATACGATTCCAACACCGATGCTAGAAAGATCATCTGCTGCTTGGCCGACTCTTCATCAAAGTTTTGAGCATTCTTCAAATCTATCGCAATGTTGCATTGAAAATGATTCTTTGCATCAGAATGACCTCCAGAAGATGAAAATCCACTGTGATAACCACTGTGACTTCCACTGCTTTGACCACTTTGACTTTCTTTGCCAGCTGTCGAAACATTTTCAGCAGAAAACGCAGTTTTTGGAGAAGTTGCTTTTGGCATCATGCTCTTTGGATAATACAAATCCAAATTCTGCTGGTAGGATGAATGATTGACTTTGTACGTCTTCTTCAACTCCAACTCATGACTTTCAAGTTTCTCAATTACCAAATCTGGTGTCAACAATTCAGAAGGAATAGTATTTTTAAGCATGAGAGCATAATATCTCCACTCCATCTCGTCTGGTAATGCATCGAACAACTTGTCTACTTGCTCATCATCTGAATATCTGATATCATGTCTTGCTAATTCCAGCTTCAGATGACCGAACCTTTCAATCATTTTACACACCGATTCATTTTTCATACAACTAAACATATCAAACTCTTTCCTAAGAAGTTTCTTTTTATTTTTTACAATCTCTTTGCTTCCAAGACACTTCTTTTCGAGTTTTTCCCATAAGTCTTTAGAATTAGAGTAATCTATCAGTGAAATGATGTCTTCACGCACCGATTGAAACAATAATGCCACACATTTTTGCTCAGCCACAAAATTATCAATCTCTTCAGCTGATCTTAATGCTTCACCATTCTTCTTTCCTTGGGCAAAACCATTTTTCATACTTTTCCAGCAAGGAAAAGCAAATGCCATCAACCAATCTTCGAACTTTGTTGCCCACCTGCTATAATCTTCTATAGCCATCAGCTTAGGAGGTTTGTTAAACGTTCCAAATGCACTTTCGGACTCCCAAGCTTCCTTCTTTCTTTCTTTTGGTGGACTTTTGTTTGCATCACTTGAAGAAGTATCGTTGTTTCCTGAACTGCCCGTGAATGCGTACATATCGCTGAAAGGATTCATGAAAATATCATCCATTTTGATCGTACCTGAAAAATCAGTCAAACACTTAGAAAATTTTTGGATTTTAAAAAATTATCAAGTTCAAGCGAAATACTTGAAGTTATCAGCTTCAAGCGAAATCAGAAAAAAAAAAAATATTGTTCAAGCGAAATCAGTCAGCAAGACTGATTCAAGCGAAATCCTCTATTTCACTTCAGCTGATTTCAAGCGAGACCAACTGTTTCGCTTCAACTGTTCAAGCGAAAACCACTATTTCGCTTCAGGTAGTCTCAAATAACACTATTTCGCTTCAGAGGTTCAAGCGAAATCGTCCAAACAGTCAGATCTGAAGCGAAATCAACTAAATCCTTCGAACACTTTTCAAGCGAAACCCTGTTTTAGGTTAATTTTATCATGTTTTAATCTGAAATTCAGTCCGAATCTTTGTAGGCTTTGTTAACACTACGTTTTACACGTTATACTCGAAAATCAAACCATTTCGACCGTTGAAACTTGTTCAGATCTGAAAAATGTAAAAAGAAATGAGTAGAAAGAAGATAATCCGCTGCTATGGTATGAACTCCTCGTCCTGAGCTCTGATACCACTTGTTGGACCGTTGTACGACCTCTAAAAGTCAGTTAAGGCGTTCATCTTTGAATACAAAGGCGGAATCAGTGTATACAAAGTCATAACAGCTTTGTTCCTCTTAATTTTCTTTCTATTAATGCCTTCTGAGTCTTTACAAAGATTTTCTGACAAAAATTCAGCAGCACCTTGACTCACATACAATGACAACTGATATCGCTTCAAATGACCAACACACCTATATATAGAGTAGTTGGTTTCGCTTGAGGCTGTCTGAAGCGAAATTATGTATTGTTGATTTCGCTTCAAGCATAAACATACCCTCTCAAGCGAAATCTTGTGTTTAACACATAAAAACCCTAACTTAAACCCTAATGTGTGATCATTCAAACAATCCTAGACACAAGACTTGATAATGACGTAATCAGCAGACATTTAGTGCACCAACACCCCTCACTGCAAGTACAAATTCACTAGTCACGGGTTTCTCCTTTGAGAAACACCTTCCCCTATAAAATGCAGGCCATTCCATCATGCCATTCACTCCAGGATCAGCAGATGTCACTCTAACTCTCTGATTCTCCTTCTCCCTCTTGAGAACTAGCTTCATGCTTGCTTCTCTTCTTCACACTAAATAATTCATCTTCACCAACGATCGCTTTCTAGGCTGATTTCTAATCAGCTCAAGATCTAAGGAAGATAAAAACAATACTAGTGAATCTCTCTCCACGTCTTGTAAACGTGGAGGGACCCCACGACCTGCGTTAGGCTAATCGAACCCCTGAACCCCTTTACCCCAGAGATATCGCTACAGGCCTTGGTCTATTATTTGTTGTATCAACAAGTTGGCGCCCACCGTGGGGCTACGCCGCTTACTTTTTCTTAAAGACCAGTTGTGTAGCTCCATTTTCTCTTTACATCATGTCTGAAAGCGAGTTTCTCGGTCAGGTAAATCAGGTGCCTAACAACATCGATTTAACACCAAATTCGGGTCGGATCTCACCGGTCCTATCTACACCTCTTTCTACTCCCGGAAGTACTCCACCGGGATATATTCCCGGAGTTCACTTCTTTTCAAACACCAACCCCATCTCGGTCAGGGGTTACACATACTCAAATCGATGTAATGCATACACCGGAACGCATAGATCTAACACCCGAGTGACTAGCTAGAAATTTCTTACAACTGAGATTTCTTCTCAACTAGCATGTGAGCTTAGAAAGGGAAAAAAGGGTGAGAATAAGACTAAATTATGAGGAGTCTAAACCCTCATTATCACCTGGCCGTCCATCTCTTCCTTTTAGCAGCTCACGTTCAGCCACATCTTACCTTGAAGCTGGTCCTAGTGTGACAGACCAACCACTCAAGCCCTTTAGCTTTTGGGGAGGCCAAGTCCAACCGTTTTTCCCTTATTTACCTCCCAACCCGTTACAACCGGTGCACCTATGGGGCATAAAACCACTCTTGATCAATTATGGCAGTCACCAGCTTCAAGTGTTCCCCCTCCCATCGCTACTTCGTGAAAACAAGCTATGGCCACCCTGCCTTTGGCTCGAAGGTGCGGTCATGAGCACATCCATGGGAATGCCTTATACAGTAAGCCTTTAAGGCTTTAACCTTATGACACAGATAATGGCTTCAGAAAGCCTTTAAGGATTTAACCTTATGCCCTAGCCGATGACACAGATGATGGCACAATTTCCTTTGCAGCACGTGAAAGCTGGATGATGACACAGAAAGCCTTCAAGGCTTTAACCTTAATTTCATCAACCAAGTGCCAAACACTCACCAGGGTACCTCAAGCGGTAACCCAGCTTCAAGGGTAGTAAAATACCTCTCAAAACCTTACAAGCCCAACAACTTGTCTTGCTTCTCCCAACAAATTGTTGAGTACGAGTTTCAAACCCAGATAAAGATGCTATCACGGTACTGAAGACTACATCCAAATCTTCGTCGGGACTGCAAGAGTTGAAAAATGACCCAACTCCGAATGTTGTCTCATGTTCAGGTAAACCCTTGAAGGGTCTTCGCGCATATGGTTCAATGACCTTCCTGGACGAAGCGTTCAGACCTTTGACGATCTTAGCAAAAGTTCCTATAAAAACATGGGTATGTTAAGGACGCCACGATAATCTTCCAGATCAAACAACGTGATGATGAAAGTCTCAGAGACTTCATCGAAAGTTACAATAAGGAAGGTTTAACTTACACCGATGAAAAGATTAGGGTTGCAGGGTTCATGAATGCTATAAATTCCAAATATCTCACAGAAGATTTCAATAAATGCCTGCCCAAAACCCTTGAAGAAACACTCGAAAGGGCTGAAGCCCACATTCGAGGAGAATGAGCTGTAGACATCAAAGAACAAAATAAAAGACTCTTAACTGGAGCTTCCAGTATGGCTCTTATGACAAACAGTTCAAAGGTTCGGATTCCAGAAGGCCTGAAGGCCGGAACCCTCCAAGCCAAGAAAAAACCATAAACTTTACAGCCTTAACCAAGGCTACATAAGAGATCTTGGCAACCGAAGAGGTAAAACACAGCTTCCGCCCTCCTCAACCTTTGCCAAAAAACAAAAGATTGGAAAAATCAAGCCAGTATTGTGAGTTTCACGAATAGAAAGGTCACCATACCAATAATTGCTTCCAACCCAAAAAGAGGATCGAAAAAGCCGTCAAGTCCGAACTGGCTCACTTGGTTAAAGGGGTCAAGGACAAAATGGTTGAAGAATAAAAGTAGGAAGTGAACATGGTCGACCTTGAAAACAAAGCTTTAACCCTCTCAGCCGATGAAAAGCTTAAAACGCTTTAACCCTCTCAGCGATGATGAGCGTTCAAAGCTTCAACAGTCTTAATCCTCCAAAATCATGCTTAAGAAATGCTTTAACCCTCTCAGCTGATGAAAAGCTTGAAACGCTTCAACCCTCTCAGCGATGATGAGCGTTCAAAGCTTCAACAATCTGAATCCTCCAAAATCATGCTTGAGAAATGCTTTAACCCTCTCAGCTGATGAAAAGCTTGAAACGCTTTAATCCTCTCAGCGATGATGAACGTTCAAAGCTTCAACAGTCTGAAGGTATCGCAGACATACCTATTAAGCTTTTAGGCCAAATAACCCATTATGTTTGTTCAACGAGAGAACAAAGTGACGAACCGAACAACTCACTTTTGCGGTGATCAATATCCCTTCCAACTATGATATCATCATAGGAAGGCCAGGGCAAGGTGTGTTCGGAATGGCAGTTTTAGTTGGTCAAGGCACTGTGAAGTTTCCCACTGAAAAAGGGATCGCAACCCTTCAACCTACCCAAGAAGCTTTTGTGGTTGAAAGGGAAAGCTCAAGAAAAGACGAAGACGATGAAAAAGGGTTGAACATAAACCCAAAATATCGTCAACAGGGGATAAGGGTAAACACTAACCTTTACAATAAAACCCTCTCATACCTTGAAAAGCTGCTCTTGCACTATGTATTTGCTTGATGCCCCGAAGATATAACCGGCATCCCTCGTAGCATTGTTGAAACATGAGTTATGGATCCCACCTGATGTTAAGCCCATTATACAAAAGAAACGGAGTCAAGCCCCTAAAAGAAGCCTTGCAGAATGCCAAAAGATGGAAAAGCTTGTTCTAGCCGGAACCCTTCGAGAGGTCAAGTATCAATCATGGGTGGCCAATCCGATAATGGTTTAAAAACCCGACAAGTCTTGGAGGATGTATATCGATTTTAAAGACTTGAACAAAGCACGCCCAAAGGATTGCTACCCACTGCCCTGGATAGACCTCAAGGTTAACTCACTCACGGGCTTTTCGTGTTTTCTTGACACCTAAAAGGGTTACCATCAGATCCTAATGAAAGAAGAAGACGAATAAAAAACCGCATTACACACCGATAAAGGTATATTTTTCTACCAAAAAATGCCTTTTGTTTTAAGAAACGCAGGTGCCACTTATCTACGCCTGGTTGACAAAGCGTTTACCGAACAAACTGGCAAGAACATAGAAGCTTATGTTGAAGATTTGATGATCAAGAGCAAAACAGAATACCAAATGCTCAATGACATACAAGAAACCTTCCAAACCTCGAGAAAGATAAACATGAAAGCTTAATCCAGTCAAGTGCTCGTTTCTAGGGCACATCATGGGGGAACAAAGCATAAAAGCCAACCCTCAAAGGATGTGCTAACAAGAAATACTTTCAATGGAAAGCTTACAACTTTGAAGCGTTTTACCTCAAAAGGAAGCCTTCAACCAAATGAAGCAACACTTAGCTTCACTCCCAGCCATTTCGGCTCCAGAAACAGGAGAAACGGCCTCTATCTACCTTTCGATTGCTGAAAATACCATAAGTACGGCTCTAATCATTGAACGAAACAAAGTTCAGATACCCGTTTACTTTTTCAAAACTTCAAAATTAGCAGAAATCAAATATTCTTCTAAAAAAAAAAAAACTTGCTCTAGCCCTAGCCCAAACGGCTAGAAGGCTTCGAAGGTACTTTCACTCACACCCGATACAAGTGATCATTGACTAACCAATTAAGAATGTGCTTGAAAAACAAGAAAATTTCAGACGATTAGCCAAATGAGTTGTGAAACTAGGTGAACACAAAATCACCTATGTCCTGAGAAAAGTTGTCAAAGCTCAAATCTTGGCTGACTTCATCTTGTAAGTCCCTAAAGAAGCCATAACAGAAGTTAATACAACTGCAGCTGAACCTTCCAACCCTGATACCTGGAAGCTCTTTACCGACGAAGCTTCCAGCATTGAAGGGTCAGGAGCAGGGCTAGTTCTAATTGATCCTAACGAATTGTAATTCACGTATGCCCTTCGTCTTGAATTTCAGACTACAAACAACAAAGCTGAGTATGAAGCATTGATTGCTGGGCTCAAGCTTGCAAAATATGGGTGTCAAAAGGCTTCAAGTCTTCACAGACTCGTTGCTTGTTTCAAACCAAATAAGTGACAATTACATAGCCAAAGAAATGGGGGTTCAAAAGCTTCAAGTCCTTACAGACTCTCTCAAGCTAAGACAATAACAGCTACATAGCAAAAGAACCCAACATGTATTAGTACCGAGAGAAATCAAAGGAATTGATGAACACATTTCAAACATTTTCCATCAAAAAAGTTCCAAGATCTCAAAACAAGAGAACTAATGCACTAAGCAAACTTGTATCTCCTACGTTTGCCCACCTCACCAAGAAGGTACTAATTGAGGTGTTAAAAACCTCATCCATCCAAAGACTTGAGGTTCAAGATGTGATCACTAAAAAAGGGCCAAATTGGATGACTCCCATTGAAAGGTTCCTCAAAATGGTGAATTACCTAATGACCAGACTAAGGCTAAAAGGGTTCGTATCAAGTCAAGGCAATATGTGTTACAAGGAGATATCCTTTACAAAAAGGATACCTTGCACCACTACTTCGATGCGTTGGCCCAGAATAAAGCCAATATCTGATCAAAGAGGTTCATGAAGGGATATGTGGAGCTCATTGTGGCCCAAAATCGGTAGTGTCAAAGTTGATGAACCTCGAACACTTTTGGCCTTCCATGCATCGAGATACCTCCGAACAATTGCGAAAGTATGAAGCTTGTCAGTTACATGCTCCGGTACCCAAAAGCCTCAAACATGACCCCGTTCCCATCTCCTCGGCTTGGCTATTTCACAAGTAAAGAATCAACATCGTTGGTCCATCCCCACTAGCCAAATGAGGAGTCAAGCTCTTATTGGTAGCCGTGAACTACTTCACCAAGTGGCCAAAAGTAAAACTATTGGCAAAAATCTCAGGGAAACAGTTCATTGATTTCGTTTACGAAAACATAATCTGTCGTTTTGGGCTCCAGGGGTACTAGTCACGAATAATGGGAAGTAGTTTGCCGAGAAGCCTTTTAGCCCCTGGTGTAAGGAGTTCAAAATAACCCAAGTATTCAGCTCGGTAGCTCACCCACAATCCAACGGCCAAGTTAATAGGACAAACAACAACATTGTTGAAAGGATTAAATCTCGATTGGAAAGATACAACAACTGGCTCGAATAGCTTCCCAATGTGCTATTGGAAATTCGAACAACCAAGAAAACGAGCCACAAGAAAACACCCTACAGCCTAGTGTTTGGATCAAAGGCTGTAATCCTAGCTGAAATCGGAGTAACAACACAAAGAACAATTAACATCGACCTCGAGCCAAATAAGAAAGAGACGATATTGAATTTGGAACTCCTCGAACAAGCTCGTGATCAAGCAGCCATACAAAAAGCAAGGTACAAGCAAAACATGGAATTGCATTAAAATACACGGGTGAAGCATGAACACTTCAAGCCTGGGGACCTCGTGCTTCGAAATAATGAGGCCTGCAAGAAAGAAAGCTAAGGAAAGCTCGGCCCTAAGTAGGAAGGGCCATACACTATCCTTAAAGCCCACAAAGGGGGATCATACAAGCTGGCAGGTCCGCAAGGCAAAAAGCTTCCCTGCCATTGGAATGGCAAAAACCTTAAAAGGTTCTATGTTTAACCAAAACGTATTACAAATAGTTCCCAAAAGTTGTTCTATTCAAAGTACTTTGAAATGAATGAACGATGAATCAAAATTTGTCTTTCTATCCTATAATCAGGTTGAGAACCTAGCAAGAAACTCCATGGCAAGGGCCATGTAAGGGGATGAGCTCCCAGGCCACATCGCTCAATAGGTTCATGGGTTGAATGGACCTATATAAGGGGTGAGTTCCTAAATCAATACAACTCCATGAGACTCAGAGAAATCTTAAAAATCATGTCTCATAGCGGGTTTAAACAGCCTACACCAAATGTTCCTTAAGCCCCAACATTGGCTTACGAACCAAAAATACTCTAAGTGAATGTCATACATATGATAGAGGTTGTATCTTTGTCACACCCCCAAAATCCACACGCGGAGTATCACCGCTTGGAGGCGTGACTGACCAGGATCAAGCCACCAATCATATTGAACATATAAGTAAATACCAAAATTCATTCATCAATACGAAAGGTGTTTTCAAAACCAAACATCAACAAGTGTGTAGCGGAAGCATAAGTATGTAAACCCAATGTAAATAGTAAATTCAAATGTTTCGATAGATAACATGGCATCATCGATCCATGTCCCACAACGACCTGCTCCTCCCTGTGCAAGCTTCATATGTACCTAAGGTCCTGCAAGGCATGCAAGAGAGAGTCAACAACTAGTTGAGCGAGTTCACAGTTAATAGTTCAGTAATAGTATAGCGTGAGTAGTAGTATGTTCGTTCGTTACAAAGTATCGTATTATTTCCCATCGCGGCCTTCCAGGCAGGTGTGCGAAGATATTGGGGAATGTTTTTCCCAAGTATTCTAGACTAGGTTTATTTGTATCGCGGCCTCTCCAGGCAGGTGTGCGAAGATTTGTAAATTTAGTTCGCGGCCATCATATGGCAGGTGTGCGAAGTCAGTCATAATATCGCGGCCAATCCTTGGCAGGTGTGCGAAGATCGTTCAATAAGTGTTACTAGTCTAGTCGTATGTTGTCGTTAGGTTCTACCTTATGAGTATACACAACAATTCATCAATCCCATTCCCACCCGGGAACCCCATGCCTTGGCTGTGTGAACTCACCTTGGGTTTGCTCGGTATGCTAAGTATATGTTCGCAAGTAATCAATCACGTCCTAAAGTATGAACGTATGTGAAATCAGTTTGTGTTCAAGTAATGCATGTATAAACATGTAGCACGTAATCACAATCATATACCAGATGGTTACACTTAACAGCAGTTAAATATTCCAGTTAACACTTAACAGAATTAACCCGAGTTACTGTGCAGATTACATATACGGCGAAACACAATATTGGCGAAACACAATATTGGCGAAACACATATGTTTCGTCGAGGTGTCCCTTGGCGAAACAGAACTTCTGATTCGTCGACTACCCTTGGCGAAACACATTCTGTTTCGCCGAGAGTTCGGTTTCGTCGGACAGTTCAGTTACGTCAGTACAGTTACATGCAGAAACCCTAATCATCACTAACAGCCGACATCAATATTATCAATCATGCAGTAATCATTTAACACAGAATCATCGTAACATCATCATAGTATAATCATCGGACCACTTTAACGTCTAGCATGAACCCTAGCTTACGTATACAACATATCGATTACAACATCACATCATCAAACCCTATCAAGATGCTAACTTGCATTCAGAACCAGATCATAATAACAACATCCAGAACCGAGTATTCAATCATATTAAGTTTCGCATAAAACCATTTATATCCGACTACAATATTCATATCGAAATCCATATCATCATCATCATAACAAGAACCCTAATATTTAACATGTATCGATTTCAAATATACAACATCAAAGCAAAATCACATGACACATAGACACATACATGGATGAAAGATCAATCAAGACACATAGATTTACTAACCGAGATGATGGTTTGATCGCACAAGGGTTTCCGGTGGGTTCTAGTTTGCCGTCACACAGTAGAGTGTCCTCTAGGGTTTCAGATTGCTCAAAAGTGTGAAACAAGAGGTTGGTTCACGTAGTAATATGCGAGTTTACGTACTGGGCCTAAGCTGGGCTTCGTGAATTACTGGGCCGGCGAAACAGACTTCTGTTTCGTCAAGATGTATATGGCGAAACAGTCTGTTTCGTCGGGATGGGTTATGGCGAAACACTCTTGTGTTTCGTCGGGTTGTTCAAATCTTAAACAGCTTATGTTTCTCAACAAGTTCCACATTATACAATCAAACACATAATCATGCAACATAATACGTCTCATCATATCACAAAGTGTACAGTTACGAAGTCAGGCAAGTCAAACAACTAAACAGTCAAAGTCAACGTGCATTAAATGCGAATAGAGAATGTCGGAAATTCGAGTTGTCACATTATCCCCAACTTGAAAGAAATTTCGTCCCGAAATTTAGCATGCAGTTACTGAGGAAGCTAGTAGTGTGACGTTGTTTACCTGTATCGTATCGCGGCTCCCCGAGCAGGTTTGCGAAGATTACTGGTTTTCTTGGGGTGTCACATTATCCCCCCGTTGATTTGGAATTTCGTCCCGAAATTCAGCATTGGTAGCTTCAGCCTCAGTAGTAGTTGCTTGGTTTCCGAATAACTGGGGATATTTGAGTTCCATTTGATCTTCACGCTCCCAGGTGAACTCTGGGCCGCGGTGGGAGTTCCAACGAACTCGTACAAGAGGGATTCTCGTGTTCTTGAGGACCTTAACATCCCGGTCCGTGATTTCAACAGGTTCCTCGACGAAATGCAACCGCTCGTCGATAGTGAGTTCCTTTAAGGGAACTATGTGGGTCTCATCTGACGTACACTTCTTCAGATTCGACACGTGAAAAACATTATGAACTGCACTGAGTTCAGGTGGTAAGTTTAGTCTGTAGGCCACTTTACCTATTTTCTCTGTAACTTCGAAAGGTCCAACATATCGTGGATTTAGTTTGCCGCGTTTGCCAAAACGAACCACACCCTTCCAGGGTGAAACTTTGAGTAGCACTCGATCCCCAACTTGGAACTCGAGTGGTTTCCTGTCTAAATCAGCGTATGCTTTCTGACGGTCGTGTGATGCCGCCATGCGTTGTCGTATTTGTGCAATCTTTTCTGTAGTATCGACTACCATTTCTGGACCCGTGATCTGACTCTCACCCACCTCTGCCCAACAAAGAGGTGATCGGCATTTACGCCCGTACAATGCCTCGAATGGAGCAGCTTTAATGCTGGTATGGTAGCTGTTATTGTATGAAAATTCCACCAGTGGCAGATGTTTCTCCCAACCATTGCCAAAATCAATTACGCACGCCCGAAGCATGTCTTCTAGAGTTTGAATAGTGTGCTCAGACTGCCCATCGGTCTGAGGATGATACGCCGTACTCATGTCTAAACGAGAGCCAAAAGATTTATGCATTGCTTGCCACAGTTCTGAAGTAAAACGTGCGTCACGATCAGAGATGATGGAGGTGGGCACCCCGTGCCTTGAGACCACTTCTTTTAAGTAAATGTCTGCTAAGGTAGAGAACTTGTCTGTTTCTTTGATAGCCAAGAAGTGAGAAGACTTTGTGAGTCGATCCACGATCACCCAAATAGTATCATTTCCGCGCTGAGATCTAGGTAAGCCAGTAACAAAATCCATGGAAATTTGCTCCCATTTCCATTGTGGTATCTCAGGTTGTTGGAGTGGTCCTGACGGTTTCTGATATTCTGCCTTGACTCTCGCACAAGTCAAGCATTTGCTAACGTATGTGGCTATGTGGGCCTTCATGCTAGGCCACCAATATGTAGTTTTAATGTCGTGGTACATTTTATCCGAACCTGGATGTACCGAGTAGCGAGACTTGTGAGCTTCATCCATTACAAGCTCGCGTAGATTACCATAGAGCGGAACCCAGATGCTTCCTGTTACGTAATAAGCACCATCTTCCTTCTGTTCTAAGCGTTGCCTTGAGCCACGTAGGGCTTCAGCCCTGACATTTTCTGGTTTCAATGCTTCTACCTGAGCATCTCGGATCTGAGAAGGAAGACTAGACTGTATAGTGAGTTGTAAAGCTCGCACGCGCTTAGGCGCGATGTCCTTTCGACTGAGGGTGTCAGCCACAACGTTGGCTTTGCCTGGGTGATACCTGATTGAGCATTCGTAGTCATTTAACAGTTCAACCCATCGTCGCTGTCGCATATTCAGTTCTTTCTGTTTGAAGATATGTTCGAGGCTTCTGTGATCAGTGTAGATTGCGCACTTGGTACCATACAAATAGTGTCGCCATATCTTAAGTGCAAAAACAACTGCTCCCAGCTCTAGGTCGTGTGTCATGTAATTCCGTTCGTGAATCTTAAGTTGGCGCGAAGCATAAGCAATAACTTTATCCCTCTGCATCAATACACATCCAAGACCTTGGATAGATGCGTCGCAGTAGACTACGAAATCGTCCGTGCCTTCAGGCAGTGAGAGGATAGGTGCGCTACAAAGTCTATCCTTTAAGTGCTGAAACGCTGTTTCCTGTGCATTACCCCAACGATAAACAACACCCTTCTGCGTCAGTAGTGTAAGTGGCTGAGCAATTTTTGAGAAGTCTTTGATGAACCTTCTGTAGTAACCTGCCAAACCTAAGAATTGACGTATTTCCGTTGGTGTACGAGGCGCAGGCCAATTCTTGATCGAATCTACCTTGGATGGATCGACATGGATCCCATCTTTGTTTACCACGTGGCCTAAGAAGTGGACTTCACGAAGCCAGAAGTCACATTTGGAAAACTTAGCGTATAGCTGTTCCGTTCGCAGAAGTTCCAGTATAAGTCGTAAGTGCTGCTCGTGTTCCTCCTGACTTTTCGAATAAATCAGGATGTCGTCGATGAAAACAATGACGAACTTGTCGAGATAGGGTTTGCACACCCTGTTCATAAGATCCATAAACACGGCAGGCGCGTTCGTTAGCCCGAATGGCATGACCATAAACTCGTAGTGGCCGTAGCGAGTTCTAAGTGTTGTTTTAGAGACGTCCTCATCCCGGACTCTCAGCTGGTGATATCCTGACCTTAAGTCTATTTTGGAGTAGTAGCTCGACCCTTGCAACTGATCGAATAAATCATCTATGCGCGGAAGAGGGTAACGATTCTTGATCGTCACCTTGTTGAGTTCACGGTAGTCTATACACATCCTGAACGTACCGTCTTTCTTCTTTACGAATAACACTGAGGCGAAGAGCTAGGACGTATAAAACCCTTTTCCAAGAGTTCTTGTAGCTGCTTTGACAGTTCTTCTAATTCAGTTGGAGCTAGACGATAAGGTGCTCGAGCTATGGGTGCTGCTCCTGGAGCGAGCTCGATCTGGAATTCGACTTGACGATGAGGCGGTAACCCAGGTAATTCCTCAGGGAACACTTGAGGAAAGTCACGTACTACAGGAATATCTTCAATCTTTTTCTCTTTCTTCGAGGTATCTGTAACGAGTGCCAATATAGCAGTGTGCCCCTTGCGCAAACACTTCTGAGTCTTCAAAAATGAGATAATACCACTCACGACACCACTCTTGTCGCCTTGAACTTCGAGAGGTTCTTTACCAGAACGAGGAATGCGAATAACCTTTTCTTTGCATAGGATCTCCGCTTGTTGTTGAGATAACCAATCCATACCGATGACAATGTCGAAACTACTCAGGGTTATAGGAATAAGGTCGATGGAGAAAGTCTGACCGGCGAGGATAAGATTAAACCCTTTAACTATGTGTGTGGCCTCAAGACTTTTACCGTTAGCTAACTCTACGACATGTTTGGTGTTTAAGAGAGTTGGTGCACGTTTTAACATTTCGCTAACTTTTAAAGACACGTAACTTGTATCCGCACCCGAATCAAATAAGACAGTAACGTAAAAGTCGTCTAGAAGAAACTTACCCATAACTACGTTGGGATCATTCCTCGCATCACCCTGACCGATCACAAACATACGGCCTCTAGCACCATTGTTGTTGTTGTTCCCACCGTTGTTGTTGTTCCCGTTGCCCTGATTGTTGTTGTTGTTGTTATTGTTCTGGTTTAACTGAGGGCAATCCCGCTTGTAATGACCTTCAGCCCCACACTGGTAGCATCCCCTGTTTCCATGCTGCTGCCGCTGAGGCTGGTTTTGTGGAGCAGGCGGTTGTTGTTGCTGGTTCTGATTTGCTGGCCGTGTGCTTCTACAATCCTTAGCCTCATGACCCATCTTGAGGCATCTTTGACATTGTTCCCTGCGACATCTTCCACTGTGGTGTTTGTTGCACCTACTACACCATGGGTGAATTCCCCGATAGCCACTCTGCCCTTGACCACCTGATGATTGCTGATTCGGACTCTGGTAGTCATTTGTCTTTCGTTGCTGAGCTTGAGACTGAACAGTAGCTGATCCTTTGCTAGAATCCCCCTCCCATTTCCTCTTATTGTCGCTGGGAGTAGCAGGAGTAACTGAAGTGGTAGCGGTAGCAGTAGCGTTGATGCGTTTAGGCAACCTGTTTTGCTCCACCGCCTGATCAGTGAGACGGTGAGCCAACTGAACAACCTGCTGGTAAGTGGCATGATTTGCTGAAGTCACATGACTTTGGATCTCTGGCACCAGACCCTTAAGATAAAGTTCGATACGTTTGTCCACCAGAGTAGGACACAGTAACGCAAGCTCATTCGATCTTTTGGTATACGCTTCAATCTCAGACCCCGTCATCTTGAGGTTGAAAAACTCGACTTCCTGCTTATGAATATCATCTCGACTGCAGTATTCTTCCTTGATCATCTCTTTGAAATTGTTCCATGGGGTGGCGTTAGCAGCAACCAACCCCAGTATTTGGACCTGAGCTTTCCACCATGTGAGGGCTAAACCCTCGAGGGTACCGGTAGCATACTTCACCCTGCGTGCCTCAGGGCATTCACACATCTCAAACACAGACTCTATCTTTTCAAACCAGTGCAGGAGACCTACGGCTCCTTCAGTGCCGCTGAAAGTGGTTGGACGACAGTCCATGAAAGTCTTGAAAGTGCAAACAGGTGCTTGACCTGTTGTGTAAAAGAATTAGGACAAGTTTAAACACGAGAGTTGATTTAGGAATGTAGGATCTAAGGATCCTAGTGTGAGTTGTAACTGCAGGGTATACCTCCTGCTTGTGCGGCTGCAACTACCGCAGTAACTCGTTCGTTAATGAGGGCCGTCAACTGGTCCTGGGTCATGTTGATACGTGCAGACATGATCTTCATAGTAAAGATAACGTAAGTGAGAAAGGTTCGCGAATAGTGCGATGACAGAAGAGAGTAAGCACACAAGTGTTCTCAAGTAATAGCATATAGTGGGTTCTGTAATCTAGGCATACCAGGAGCAAAGTTCTATGTAGTTCTAGCATGTAGGTAATGTAACATGAATAGTAATACCTATGGTGTTGAGCCTTGCACGTGGAGCGAAGCGTCGTTGTGGATCGTTGAGAGCACTGTTCTGGTTATAGTCTGGTTTTAACAAAATTGTTTTCCCTTTATTAAAACCAAGTTCTCTATAACCAATGGCTCTGATACCAATCTGTCACACCCCCAAACATCAACAAGTGTGTAGCGGAAGCATAAGTATGTAAACCCAATGTAAATAGTAAATTCAAATGTTTAGATAGATAACATGGCATCATCGATCCATGTCCCACAACGACCTGCTCCTCCCTGTGCAAGCTCCATATGTACCTAAGGTCCTGCAAGGCATGCAAGAGAGAGTCAACAACTAGTTGAGCGAGTTCACAGTTAATAGTTCAGTAATAGTATAGCGTGAGTAGTAGTATGTTCGTTCGTTACAAAGTATCGTATTATTTCCCATCGCGGCCTTCCAGGCAGGTGTGCGAAGATATTGGGGAATGTTTTTCCCAAGTATTCTAGACTAGGTTTATTTGTATCGCGGCCTCTCCAGGCAGGTGTGTGAAGATTTGTAAATTTAGTTCGCGGCCATCATATGGCAGGTGTGCGAAGTCAGTCATAATATCGCGGCCAATCCCTGGCAGGTGTGCGAAGATCGTTCAATAAGTGTTACTAGTCTAGTCGTACGTTATCGTTAGGTTCTACCTTATGAGTATACACAACAATTCATCAATCCCATTCCCACCCGGGAACCCCATGCCTTGGCTGTGTGAACTCACCTTGGGTTTGCTCGGTATGCTAAGTATATGTTCGCAAGTAATCAATCACGTCCTAAAGTATGCACGTATGTGAAATCAGTTTGTGTCCAAGTTATGCATGTATAAACATGTAGCACGTAATCACAATCATATACCAGATGGTTACACTTAACAGCAGTTAAATATTCCAGTTAACACTTAACAGAATTAACCCGAGTTACTGTGCAGATTACATATACGGCGAAACACACATTTGGCGAAACACAATATTGGCGAAACACAATATTGGCGAAACACATATGTTTCGTCGAGGTGTCCCTTGGCGAAACAGAACTTATGATTCGTCGACTACCCTTGGCGAAACACATTCTGTTTCGCCGAGAGTTCGGTTTCGTCGGACAGTTCAGTTACGTCAGTACAGTTACATGCAGAAACCCTAATCATCACTAACAGCCGACATCAATATTATCAATCATGCAGTAATCATTCAACACAGAATCATCGTAACATCATCATAGTATAATCATCGGACCACTTTAACGTCTAGCATGAACCCTAGCTTACGTATACAACATATCGATTACAACATCACATCATCAAACCCTATCAAGATGCTAACTTGCATTCAGAACCAGATCATAATAACAACGTCCAGAACCGAGTATTCAATCATATTAAGTTTCGTATAAAACCATTTATATCCGACTACAATATTCATATCGAAATCCATATCATCATCATCATAACAAGAACCCTAATATTTAACATGTATCGATTTCAAATATACAACATCAAAGCAAAATCACATGACACATAGACACATACATGGATGAAAGATCAATCAAGACACATAGATTTACTAACCGAGATGATGGTTTGATCGCACAAGGGTTTCCGGTGGGTTCTAGTTTGCCGTCACACAGTAGAGTGTCCTCTAGGGTTTCAGATTGCTCAAAAGTGTGAAACAAGAGGTTGGTTCACGTAGTAATATGCGAGTTTACGTACTGGGCCTAAGCTGGGCTTCGTGAATTACTGGGCCGGCGAAACAGACTTCTGTTTCGTCAAGATGTATATGGAGAAACAGTCTGTTTCGTCGGGATGGGTTATGGCGAAACACTCTTGTGTTTCGTCGGGTTGTTCAAATCTTAAACAACTTATGTTTCTCAACAAGTTCCACATTATACAATCAAACACATAATCATGCAACATAATACGTCTCATCATATCACAAAGTGTACAGTTACGAAGTCAGGCAAGTCAAACAACTAAACAGTCAAAGTCAACGTGCATTAAATGCGAATAGAGAATGTCGGAAATTCGAGTTGTCACAATCTTCTTGTTAAAAATACCCTAAGGCTAAGTGACTGCAGCACTGAACCCTTTAAGGTATAAATAACATAAGATGCACCACCCAAAACAAAGACAACTTGCAAAATCAATGAAAACGCAAGGGAATAAATAGAACAACATAGCAAGATAAGTTAAAGATAGCAAGGGCCATACTGGCCATCAAACATAAAACATTGTCCACAAGCCTCCAAGGCTTTAACCACCAAGGGATCTAGACGGTTCCTTTAAAATAAAAAGATGTTCAAACAAACAACCCATAACATTGTTCGACATGCTAAGAAAGCTATGAATTAAGACCTCTTCTTCACTTAGCAACGTCAGGGATGGTAGACTTTGCTGCATCATCCTTCTTCGAACCTCCATCATCTGGGGTCTTTTTAGCCTTCCTCTTTTTCCTCCCTGCTGCACCCGTTGCCTCGGAGGCTTCAAGGCTTGAACCCTTTGAGCCCTCACCACCTTCAGAACACGTTTCCTCGCTATCTCCGAAGCAAGGACGTTTCTTCGAGAGGGACTTCAACACTTCGTTACAAACAGCCTCATTAAGGCCCTTGGGTTTTAGCTCCTGCAAGACAGGCAAAGGTTTACCAAAACACTGGAGACTTCACCCACATATGGGTAAATCATATGCTCAATCTTAAAAAGTTATTCCCTTGAAGACTTTGAAGGCTTTGGGTTGAAAAAGAGAAGACTTTTCCCAAGGCTCCCCAGGTTCACAAAGCTTTGTAACCAGCAAACAAACCTTGGTGTCTCCCATGAGCAAGAAGCTTGGTGTACACATCACCCAAGACTTTGTTGAACTCCGACGAATGGAGAAGATAGGTAACCACTTGCTGGAATCCATGCTCAATGAGCCATTCATTATCAGTAGTTGCCTGGGCAAGTGAAGCCTTTAACCGTTCTTTCTCCTCTAATAAGGACTTTTTCTGAACAACCAAGGCAGCCTTATCGACCCAGACTTGAACCTTGTCAGCCTCCAAGCGTTTTTCCAACTCAACCACATCAGTCTTGTGCGGGAAGAAACTCCTCAAATCTTCAAACAGCAATGCTTTCTCCTTCTCAGTGTAGCCCTTAGCTTCTTTCAAAGCAATCATTAAAGCTTTCATCTCATCCCTCCTCACCGAAAAAGACTTCATATTCTTGCATCCTTTTGCGAAATCATGATACACCCTCAAGAAGCAAGGTAGCAAGGTTGCAAGCACCCATCAACATTTTCGAAATCATCAGTTCATCGTCTATAAATGAGCAAGAACATCAAACAGTGGGAGGAGCAAAATGGGTAAGAACATCCACACAAACGGATGAAGACTTGAAGCTGTCACCAACTGTGACCTTCCAATCCGGCACATAAACCTCCCATGGATTAACATTGGTGGAACCTTCACTACCCTTCCCGGAACCCTTCAAGCTCACAACCTTTTTACCCGCCAAACCACCAAGGGCCGACCCTTGTCCTTTTTTGATTTTCCCCCAACCCCAACTTCTAAATCATCTGAAGCCTCTATGTCATTACTTAGTTCCACCGGCTCAGAAGCCGATGGTTGGTCAGTAGTCTTTATCAAACAACAGCTCGAACGACGAGTAGAGACTTTGGAAGCACCGACCCTAGTAAAGCCTTTGACATTTGGAACGTTAACATAGCCTGAACCCTCGAACCTGTGTTCAGCACCTCCGGCAACAACATCTTCGCTGGAGGTAGCCTCAACATCCCCAAACACAACATCAGAGGTATCATCACTCTTGATAAAGCATAAGGCAAAACATCATACCCTGATCATACCTCATGAGCACAGGGTCACGATCCGGCCTGTCCCACAAGGTGCTCACACCCATCAACACTAAAAAGTGTTCAGGAAAGGGACGAAGCCTTGAAGGACACTTCCTAATGGCTTTTAAACAATCTAGTTCAGACTCAAATGGCTTAAGCTTGTTTAACATAGCATCAGGGTGCCTCCAAACAAGCTTGAAGAAAACAATGGACTCAGAAATCCAGAAAATTCGGTCCTTCCAAGAACAAACGGTAGTAACCATTAAGGAAGTCAAACAAACATCAACTTGGGATGTCTCAAACATGACCCAATCGTCGTTCTTGGTCAACCGTAAGAAACATCGAAACAACAACGATGGGTCATACCATATCACAGGACCTCAAAGTGTAAAGTCCCAGCAAGACCTTGAGGACGCAACTAACCAAGCGACACACGATAATACTCTAAAATATTCAGAACAAAGACCAAAAACGAATGACACAAGTTGGAAAACTCGAAATGACAGCAATAAAGAGCAATCGAACCAGCAGGACACTGTTCGATCGATTTATCTAAAACCCAGAGCCACCGGATTAAACTTTAGATCGATCCCCCATTATTTACAAAAAGCCTCAACTTCCTATCTAGTGAGACAAGAATAACTCACATACAGATCTTTGCTAGCACCCAGGAGAGACGATCAAAAGAAAAAAGAAAGTCACGTATAGGCAGTTATTATTACGCAAAAGGCAAAAAAAACCGCCATCCATCACATTAACTGTCATTTCAAAATTCAAATCCAAAAAACTTAGACGCCTGATAACTTTCAAGCCTTGAAGACTTTAAGCAATAAAAATCGTGTACAAAAGTCAGAAGCATTTGAGCTTACACCCCAAATACCTCTGACTTGGGGGGCTGATGACGGGGGTAGCTCAAACCTTAATAAACTGATTAGAGACAACAGCTTAAAAGGTTAAAAGGTTCGGAAATGGTCCAACGGTCATGAACAGTAAAAAGGACAAGCACAGTGTCCGGTCACATCAACACTTAACGTGTGAAACCTTCTGCCCAGCCGCAACCAGAACATGTGGGAGAGCACACCCTTTTTTCCGCAGGTCCAAACCCTTCAACCCCCAAAATGGGCAAACCCCTCACTGCAAGCACAGATTCACTAGTCACGGGTTTCTCCTTTGAGAAACACCTTCCCCTATAAAATGCAGGCCATTCCACCATGCCATTCACTCCAGGATCAGCATATGTCACTCTAACTCTCTGATTCTCCTTCTCCCTCTTGAGAACTAGCTTCATGCTTGCTTCTCTTCTTCACACTAAATAATTCATCTTCACCAACGATCGCTTTCTAGGCTGATTTCTAATCAGCTCAAGATCTAAGGAAGATAAAAACAATACTAGTGAATCTCTCTCCACGTCTTGCAAACGTGGGGGGACCCCACGACCTGCGTTAGGCTAATCGAACCCCTGAACCCTTTTACCCCAGAGATATCGCTACAGGCCTTGGTCTATTATTTGTTGTATCAACAGTAGTCTTCATCACCACTGGTCAAAGTTTTCGTTCGAGTTCGTGTTAGTTAATCTAGCTAATCTAGTTTAATTGTTTTTTGCATTATTAGGATTTTTAGAACCCCCCCCCCCCAATCAATAAACATATAGTTAAGTCATGTCAGTCCTAGTCTAAATAGAGTCTTAGCGTAATCCTTAGAGTCTCGTGGGTGGGTTCGATACTCGGACTTATTGTAGCTATACTACATTGATCGGTACACTTGCCGGTTGTGTGGTTTAGTTTTAGATCGAGTCTAAGTTTATAAATTTAAAGCTTAGTGTTTCTAGATTTAGGGTAATTTTAGTTGTTTTTAATTAACCACTTCGTGCACATCAGGTATTCCCTAGGTGGTATTTTGGGGGTGCGACAGTTTGGTATCAGAGCCACTGGTTATAGTGAACTTGGTTTTAAAACGTTTTCATAAAACTAGACTATAACCGAACAGTTCCGAAATCGACCATAACACTCAGCTCCAGATTGCAAGGTTCGTCTCTCGTTCACTATTGCATGGCATATCTAGTGTTTTCTTATGAATAACATCACACGTGAATCCACACTTGGCACTACAGTATGAGTTTATATGTTACCAACCCATGTTATGTGTGACACTTCTTGAACTTTCATGATCTATGTTGTGGTGTCATCTGTCTTATTGCTCGAATTCGGGGAACCTTTTTAACACGAATTGAGAGGAGCTGAGATAAACATGCAAATCGGATTATTATTATGGGTGCACACATAATAATAATGTGGGGTGCATGTGAGTCCCAGTGAAACTTGACAAGTGCAAAAGGGGTTCCGCTCGGTTAATTGGCGTTATGTTAGAACTCAGTAGTCTATGGAGGTCATAGTAATGCTTGACTCCTACTTGAATTCGCATTTTAAATCCTTCCTCTTCTTGTATAGAAACATGAGCGAACGAGGCCATGGACGCGGACACATTGCTATGACTCAGGCCAAACTAACCAACTAGAACAACACTCGTGTGGCTGAAGCCCTAGCGGCTTACCAGGCTGGTACGATATGTGCCAATTACTTTCTATCCTTGTGCTGTATACTCAAATCTTACTTGTGTATTGTACGTTCTTTCGTTTTAGGTCAACCTGCGAATCAAAACAATCCACCTGCTTGTACATTCAAGACGTTCATGGATTGTAAGCCACAGACCTTCAGTGGGACTGAAGGGGCTGTAGGACTCCTGCGTTGGTTTGAGAAGGCAGAATAGGTGTTTGCAATGTGTAGCTGTCCTGCTAGGGACAGAGTGAAGTATGCTACAGGCACACTCGAGGATGGTGCCTTAACTTGGTGGAATGCCCAGGTGCAGATGTTGGGCATCGAGATGGCTAATGCAACGACTTGGGATGATTTTAAGGAGCTAATGCAGGAAGAGTACTGTCCTCGTGACGAGATTCAGAAGCTCGAGAACGAGTTCTATGATTTGAAGATGGAAGGATCCGAGATCGAGGCTTACACGAAACGATCTCATGAACTAGCAATTTTGTGCCCTAACCTGTCTCGACCACCACATCGACAAATTGAGTTGTATCTCAAGGTCCTAGCACCAGCAGTAAAGGGGTATGTCACTGCTGCGAACCATAACAATCTGCTCCAGATCATCCGTTTGGCACATAAGATTACTGATCAAGAGGTGGAGCGTGGCTCATTGCCGCCTCGTAAATCTGCCACTACCACTGCTACAGCTACAGCTACCACACCTGCTAGTGATAACAAGCGAAAATGGAATGATGCTGACAAAACAACCAGTGCCAGTCAATCTCAAAAAAGAGTAGACAACAGTATCAACCGCAGTTTTAGCCAGTCGTCTTCTGTGAATCAGAATTAGAGTAACAAGTCAAATCAGGGTACCTACGCGGGAAAGCTACCAAAGTGTAATAAGTGTATGTTCCACCATCGCGGGCCGTGCACCTGGGTATGTCACAGGTGCAACAAGGTGGGGCATATGGCTAAAGATTGTAGGGTCAGGCTTCCTAAGTAGACGCAGCAGCAGCAGCAGCCACAACAACAGGAGAGGCAGCAGCCTCAACAGAATCAAGGAAATCGAAAGGGGTGCTTTCAGTGTGGTGATGAAGGTCATTATAAGCGGGATTGCCCTCAGCTTAATCAGAATGCTGGCAATAATAACAACACTGGGAACAACAATGGGAACAATGGGGGAAACGGTGCGCGCGGGCGAATGTTTTATTTGACTATGGTGCCGATTGGAGTTATGTATCCTTGGATTTAGTCGTCAGTTAGGATTGAGTCCTACACCACTTGTAACTAAACATATAGTAGAGCTAGCTGATGGTAAATCGATTGAAGCTTCATATGTTCTCGTTGGGTGCAAACTCGATCTCATGGGTCAAGTGTTCGACATTGACCTGCTCCCCATTACTCTTGGAAGTTTTGATGTGGTTATTGGCATGGACTGGTTATCCAAGCACCAGGCGGAAATTCTCTGCAAGGAGAAAATTGTGAGTATTCCTCTCCCTAGCGGAGAATCTTTATCGGTTAAGGGTCATCGTAGTGGTGCTATGGTTAGTATTATCTCAGCGATGAAGGCTCAGAAGTGTTTACGTAAGGGCTACCCTGCTATTTTAGCTCTTGTTACTGATTCGCAGTCTGATGAGAGAAGGATCGAGGACCTTCCAGTTGTTAGTGAGTTTCCCGATGTATTTCCTGAAGACCTCCCCGGTTTACCTCCACATCGTCAGGTTGAATTTCAGATTGACCTCGCATCAGGAGCAGCCCCGATTGCTCGTGCTCCTTATTGTCTTGCGCCAGGAGAGTTACAGGAGTTGTCCAATCAACTCCAAGAGCTGTTGGATAAGGGTTTTATCCGACCCAGCTCTTCGCCTTGGGGAGCCCCTGTGCTGTTCGTGAAGAAGAAGGATGGGTCCTTTCGGATGTGTATAGATTATCATGAGCTCAACAAGGTAACAGTTAAGAACCGTTATCCCTTACCACGTATTGACGACCTGTTTGACCAGCTGCAAGGGTCAAGTTTTTATTCCAAGATCGACTTAAGGTCGGGCTACCATCAAGTACGAGTCCACGAGGAGGATGTTCCCAGAACGGCGTTTCGAACGCGGTATGGCCACTATGAGTTTTTGGTTATGCCGTTTGGGTTGACTAACGCACCAGCGGTTTTCATGGATCTCATGAACCGCGTGTGCAAACCGTATCTCGACGACTTTGTTATTGTTTTCATCGACGACATCTTGATCTACTCCAAGAGCAAGGAAGACCATGAGCGGCATTTACGTCTTGTATTGGAGCTCCTGAGGAAGGAGCAGCTTTACGTAAAGTTCTCAAAGTGTGATTTTTGGATTCGGGAAGTACACTTTCTTGGTCATATTGTTAACGATATGGGGATACACGTGGATCCTGCTAAGATTGATGCTATTAGGAATTGGGTGGCACCGAAGAATCCTTCGGAGGTGCGACAATTTCTTGGTCTTGCGGGGTACTATCGTCGGTTTATTCAGGATTTCTCAAAGATCGCTCAACCTCTCACCTCCTTGACATAGAAGAACATTGTATATTCTTGGGGAATGAAACAGGAAGATGCTTTCCAACTTCTGAAATAGAAACTCTGTAGCGCGCCAATCTTGTCTCTACCTGAGGGTACCGAGGATTTTGTGGTTTATTGTGATGCTTCTATTCAGGGTCTCGGTTACGTGTTGATGCAACGCGAGAAGGTGATAGCTTATGCTTCTCGACAGTTGAAGGTTCATGAGAAGAATTATACGACTCACGACTTGGAGTTAGGGGCCGTAGTATTCGCGTTGAAGATTTGGAGACATTATCTGTACGGTAGCAAATGCACTATCTACACCGATCACAGGAGTCTCCAGCATATCTTCGACCAGAAGGAATTAAACATGCGACAGCGCCGTTGGATAGAACTGTTGAACGATTACGAGTGTGCCATCAAGTATCACCCGGGTAAAGTTAACGTCGTAGCTGATGCACTTAGCCAAAAGGAGACGAAGCCTAAACGTGTTCGCGCTCTTCAGCTTACTATTCACTCTGGTTTACCGGCTCAGATTCGTTCCGCTCAGATCAAGGCATTGTAAGAAGAGAACATCAAGGCTGAATACTTGCGGGGCATGGAAAAGCGACTGGTGGAGAGATCTGACGGCATTCATTACTTTATGGAGCGAGTATGGGTTCCTCTATGTGGTAATCTTCGAGAGCTTGTGATGGATGAAGCACACAAGTCTCGGTATTCTGTTCACCTGGGCTCAGAAAAAATGTACCAGGATCTCAGGGTTATGTATTGGTGGCCAAAGATGAAGGCTCACATAGCGACGTACGTAAATAAGTGTTTGACTTGTGCTAAAGTCAAGGTGGAGTATCAGAAACCTTCGGGTCTACTTCAGTAGCCAGAGATACCCACGTGGAAATGGAAGCAGATTGCTTTGGATTTCGTCACAGGTTTACCGAGAACTCAGGCCGGAAATGATACTATTTGGGTGATTATTGATCATCTCACGAAGTCAGCGCACTTTCTAGCTATCAAGGAAACGAATAAGTTCTCACAGCTTGTAGCTGTTTACTTTAAGGAAGTGGTTTGTAGGCACGGGGTGCCAACTTCTATCATCTCAGATCGAGATCCGCGTTTCATTTCTGATTTATGGCAGGCGATGCAAAATTGTTTGGTTCACGTCTCGATATGAGTACTACTTATCACCCACAGACGGATGGTCAGGGTGAGTGAACCATCCAGACACTTGAAGACATGTTGCGGGCATGTGTGATTGATTTTGGGAAAGGGTGGTAGAAACATTTACCATTGATAGAGTTCTCCTACAACAACAGCTACCACATTAGTATTCAGGCAACTCCAATCGAAGCATTGTACAGGCGGAAATGCCGTTCTCCTCTCTGTTGGGCTGAGGTGGGTGACAGCCAGATCACGGTTCCTGAGCTTGTACTTGAAACTTCTGAAAAGATTGTCCAGATCAGAAACCGTATGGCGGCAGCGCGTGACCGTCAGAAAAGCTACGCTGAAAAGCGTAGGAAACCCTTGGAGTTTGCAGTGGGCGATCGTGTTATGTTGAAAGTTTCGCCGTGGAAGGGTGTTGTACGCTTTGGGAACCGCGGCAAGCTCAATCCGCGTTACGTTGGGCCATTTAAAATCTTGGAGCGAATCGGTAAAGTGGCTTACAAGCTCGAGCTACCTGCTGAGTTGGGTAATGTTCATGATGTCTTTCACGTTTCGCAATTGAAGAAGTGTTTGTCTGATGAAACACTGATTGTGTTGTTTCAAGAACTCAAGATTGACGACAAGTTACAGTTTGTCGAATAACCTATCGAAATCATGGATCGGGAAGTCAAGGTTTGTAAACATAGTCGAATTCCAATCGTTAGAGTTCGTTGGAACTCAAGACGTGGACCGGAGTTCACGTGGGAACGCGAAGATCAGATGAAACTCAAGTATCCTCAACTTTTTCCTGATGACCAATCTAATTCGGGTACAACTGGTGAATTTCGGGACAAATTCCATTTCAAGTTGGGGATGATGTGGCACCTGAGGAAAACCTGCAACAATCTTGATTTATCGCTTCATTTCTCTTAGCTTACTTGTCAAATTTCGGGAGGAAATTTCTTTCAAGTTGTGGATGATGTGACAACCCGAACTTTCAAGGTTAGTAACGTTAATCTTGTGATTCTAACTTCTCGTTAATTATTTCTCTCCAATGCGCTGCGTTGAACATTCTGTGTTATTATAACTCAGTTAAATAACTTTTTGGAATTTGTTTCGGCCGCGCATGTATTGGGCAACATAATGTTACCTTACAACTTCACACCATATCGGCCCAACTGGATCACCTGAGCCCAACTAGCTCTTCGTATGTTTTGACCAATTCGGCCCAAGTGGTGTAACCTTATATTAATTTGGCCCTAAGGTATATTGGCCCATTTGTTTTAGTAATTAGCATTATATATGCACTTGTACGTAACTTTAGATCTCTAAATCACAAATAACAAACCCTACTTATTCCAAGTTGTGTGCAGTAGCAGACCCCCCCCCCCTCTTCGCCTCTTCGAAGCAGTAGTCCATTCGGTAGAACCATCGGTTAGTATATCCCCTCTTTATTCGATGTATATTAATTGGTATTCCTGATTCTTGTGTGGCAAGTTGTTATGCGATGAAGTGTATAAACAAGCATGATTGTAGTTTATAATCAGAGATCATATGTGTATATAACTTTATTTGTGATTAGATGGTATGTTTACTTGTTTGCTCGCATAGGTATGATCAAGATTGAAACTGTATGATCAAGTTCGATGCAAATAATTAGTGATGTTAGAACCATATTACGTGTAACAGTTACGTTAAACTTGTGATTAGTTGTTCATGATTTAGAGTTTCTCTTTCTAGTCATTATGATGGGTAAAGTTCTAACAGATCATGTTGCGTGGGGAGGGGATCGAATTGGATTAAGGGCTATGGTGTAGCCACTGCTAAATATCATTGATGGGGATTCATATAAGGTTTGATTTCTTGTGATTAATTGGTTATTAAAAGAGGGAATGAGTATTAAAGAAAGTTATAATCGATGAAGTAATTGTGCCGATTTGATAATGTACACCACTCATGATCAAACAACTCATTATTTTCGTGAAACATGACAGTAGGTTGCATGTTTGTGTTAATTGAATATGTGTTAGTTGATCATATGATTTATTAGTGGGCCTTACATGATAGTGGACTGCAAAATTTGATAGATCGAGTAACTGGGCTGCATAAACAAAACGGAATAACCAAATTTCAACTGGACCGCATGAAGTTGTTTTTGTATTGGGCCTCATTCGTAACTGGGCTGCACTAGTGGACAGACTCGCCTGATTTCCACATGGGCCGCACGCTGGTTCAGGGCAGCCGCACGTTCCAGTGGGCTGGGCTCGATGGGCCACTCATTATCCTTGGGTTTATCACACCAATGCTAAGTGAATAATTAATCTGATAGGGTTACATACATGTATGGGTTAAAGGACCAATTATTGTATGTCTTGCAGGCATTAAATCATGTAACGAATTTACTCATTAACAGAATACATACTAAGTGATTTCTTGGCAATATTGGGTTGATAGATTAACTGGTGTGATTTGGATTATATGTGTGTGATACATGTATCCTGACTGTGTGACAAGTGAATAAGGAATACATGACTTGTTTGTAAATGAAATATGTGGATTATGTGCACCTAAGACTGATTGTTGCCGGTAACAATTCTAGGACGTATTTGAACAATTAATAAACGAATACATAATCTTACCGAGCAAATCAAAGGTGAGTTTATTTCTCTTGAGCATGCGTCCCGGTGGTTGGGACAGTCTTTGGGTATCCCTGAGAGGGATTGGTTTTGGGTAAATCATGGGTATTCCTGCGAGGAATATGTCTTTTGGATAAATCTGGAATGTTGGATAATATACTCATCCTATCACCATTAAAGTCCCTCCGTGTTGTTTGGTTACCTGAGAGGTAACAAGGTATTAGTTAGTAGCGCTACTTAGGTTTGGCACCCTCACCCCGTACCTGAGAGGACGGGTGTGAACTAATGACCTAGTCATGACCAACGCTTTGATAGGAGCATTGGAGAAAGGGCAATGTAAATCAGGATCTGTCTTGTATTCGGGATATTATCAACATTAAATTCAATGGATTAACTAAACACTTGGTAACCAACGTTTTCGTAAAACTATGAACTCACCAGCATTGTCTGATACACTTGTTGCATGCTCGCAGGTCGTTAGATGTCTTGGATTTGGAACTTGCTGTCTGGAGTAGCTGAAGTGGTCATGGGTCGAACTGGATGGATACTTGTGCTTGAGTTATTGATACTATACATTGGTTTTGAAACAGTTTAACTTTGGTTTACTATTTGCTTCCGCTGAACTTGATGGGTTTTATTTAAACATGTTATTGATACTTTTTATTAATAAATGTGGATTTTATTTACAAACTGGTATGAGTTCAACATGATTAGTGGCTCGTTGTTGGTACGTCACACGCCTAGCAGGGGTATTCCCTAGGTGGTATTTTGGGGGTGTGACACAACATGCTTTTCCAAGATCGATCTTAGATCTGGCTATCATCAACTTCGTGTTCTCAAAGAGGACATTCCCAAAACCTTATTTCATACACGTTATGGTCACTATGATTTTGTGGTTATGCCTTTTGGGTTGACCAACGCTCCTGCCGTTTTCATGGATCTAATGAATCGTGTTTATAAACCTTACTTGGATCGTTTTGTAATCGGTTTCATCAACGATGTTCTCATTTACTCGAAAACTCAAGCTGATCATGAGCGTCATTTCGCCTCATACTCGAACTCTTGCGTGGTGAACGCTTATACGTAAAGTTTTCCAAGTGCGAATTTTGGATCAAAGAAGTTCAATTCCTTGGACACTTCGTGAGTGAAAAAGGAATTCACATTGACCCTTCCAAGATCGAAGTAGTGTAGAATTGGATTGCGCCTAAATCCCCATCTGAGATTCGTTCCTTCCTAGGATTGCCAGGTTACTACCGTCGATTTATCTCGAACTTTTCAAAGATCGTCGTTCCCCTCACCATGTTGACTCAGAAAGAGAAACCTTTTGCTTGGGGTCCTGACCAAGAGGAATCCTTTCAAACTCTTAAGGACTTGCTTTGCAATGCTCCTGTTCTTACTCTCTTTGATGGGAATGATGATTTCGTGGTATATTTCGATGCATCGAACCGAGGTCTTGGTTGTGTTCTCATGCAACGAGACAAGGTCATCACTTATGGTTCTAGACAGCTGAAAATACATGAGAAAAACTACACTACCCATGATCTCGATATTGGGACAGTTGTTTTTGCGTTAAAGATTTGGCGACACTACCTTTATGGTACAAAGAGTGTGGTCTTCACCAACCATAAGAGCCTACAACACATCTTTAACTAAAAAGAGCTAAACATGCATCAAGTCGTCAGGTGGAATTGCTTAACGACTACGACTGTGAGATTCGCTATCATCCTGGCATGGCGAATGTCTTTGCCGACGCACTCAGTCGTAAAACTCATGCTAGTAGCATTCGTTGTTTTCAAATCTCTAGTGACCTTCATACTTGCATTCATGAAGCTCAGTATTCGTCAGCCAATGAAGGAAGTCTATTCGTCAAAATACGTGGTGCTACTGAAGACCAACTTGTGACAAAATCAGACGGACTCCAATACTACCTTGACCGCATCTGGGTACTAGATCGCGACAATCTTCCTGAGCTCATAATGAACACGGCACATAAGTCCCGATACTCCATTCATCCTGGTGCTGATAAGATGTACCATGATTTACGTACGTCTTATTGGTGGCCTGGTATAAAGAAGGACATTGCTACCTACGTTTCAAAATGTCTCACTTGCTCGAAAGTCAAAGCTGAGCATCAGCGTCCTACTGGGTTACTTGAACAGCCAGAAATCCCAGTTTGGAAATGGGATAGCATTGCTATGGACTTCATAACCAAACTTCCTTGCACACCTTCTGGTCATGATAGCATTTGGGTGATTATTGACCGTTTGACCAAATCAGCTCACTTCCTTCCTATTCGTGAGGAATTCAAAGTTGAGAAACTAGCTCGAGTGTAAACTGATGAAATCATATGTCGTCATGGTATACCCATTGACATCATCTCTGACCGTGATGGTCATTTCACTTCACGTCTTTGGCAAACTTTCCAAACCGCTATGGGTTCTTACTTGAATCTTAGTACGGCTTTCATCCTCAAACGGATGGACAGACTGAACTTACTATCCAAACCCTAGAGGACATGCTTCGCTCTTATTTTATCGACTTTTATAGTAATTGGGATGTACATTTACCTTTGATTGAGTTCTCATACAACAACAGCTACCACTCCAGTATTCAAATGGCTCCATTTGAGGCATTGTATGGTCGCAAATGCCGATCTCCTATTTGTTGGCATGAGATTGGTGACACTCAACTGACTAGCCCTGAGCTCATACAAGAAACGACGGATAAGATTCTTCAAATCCGCGACAACCTCCTCAAGGCTCGAAGCAGATAAAAGAGCTATGCTGACAATAGACGCAAACCATTGGAGTTTAATGTTGGTGATCATGTGCTACTCAAAGTATCTCATTAGAGAGGAGTGATTCGTTTTGGTAAAAAGGGAAAACTTGCCCCTCGCTATGTTGGTCCTTTCAATATACTCGAGAGGATTGGTAAGGTGGCTTATCGACTCGATTTACCTCAAGAACTCAGCAACGTACATCCAACATTTCATGTCTCGAACCTCAAGAAGTGCCTAGCTGATGAGGGACTTCAAGTGCTTGTTGATGACTTACAAATCAACGAGACTTTTCATTTTGTGGAAAAACCAGTCGAAATCATGGATCGAGGAACCAAACAGCTTAGGCGCAACAAAATTCCCATAGTCAAGGTTCGTTGGGAAGGAAAGCGTGGTGCTGAATTTACTTGGGAATTCGAGAGTGAGATGAAGACCAACTATCCACAACTCTTCGTTCAGCCTTCCTCTTAGATTTCGAGGACGAAATCTCCTAAAGTAGGGGAGACTGTAACGCTTCGCATTTTTATACTTTCTTGTTTTAGCAAGTCTTGTTGTACTTTCCATTTTTAGACACTTGTACTCTTGTTGTATTCTATTTCGTTTCAATTTGCAATCCGAAACTATTGATCATAATGAAAACGCAAGTATTTTAATCATATTCATGTTATTCATGTTAGACTTATGTGCAACTTGTAATCAAAATTTAGATTTTGAACGCTATATTATCTTGATCCTTCATTACACATTGATGCTTGATACTCGAAAAACCGATTAAAATACATAAAATAATCAAGGTTGGAAAATAAAAATATTAAAACCAAGTCCATTCGTACGAACCCAGTCCATTCGTACATGGAGTAGATTTGAACGAATGGAAGGGCGGATTTCTTGCAAACCCTAATTCCATTCCGAATCTATAAATAGACCTTCCATTTCACATATTCAATTCGCCATTCTCCTTGCAAACGCTCTCAGAATTTCTGTTGCGATCAGAAGCTTTGTAAGAATTATCTCCTTTCTGTCATGTTCATTTCATTTCATTTCATTTTCTTATGTCTAATCATAAACTTTAAACATTTTTGCAAAAGCCACTTGATTCTAACTATCTCGAAGATGGTTTCCACTCGTTTTGCTTGGGCAAACTGTTGTGGAGCATAACTCAAACGGGATTAAATCAAAGTTATAAGAAATTATAACATTTTACAACTTAATTATTGTCACACCCCAACCGATGGCGGAAACATCGGAGCGAAAAGAAAACTAGATTGCAAGAGACTTCATAACACTAATTGCGACAAGTATTTAATAATTACTTTTTGCATTGTTTGAACTAGTAATATCTCAAGTTTGAATTACTTAGCATAGAACAAGTATTCAAGTAATTAAATTTCATTTTATTGACAATGGTTTATTACAAGGTTGGAAACAAAATACAACAGGTTTGAAAGTAAATTACAATATAACAAGTATAAAATTTAAATGCGTTTCTAGGCAATCCTACTAGATTCCTTGCATCATCAAATCCTGCAACATGTAATAAAAGCATGGATCAATACAAAATGTACTGGCGCGCATACAAGTTTGAATATAAGTATAAGTATAAACGTTTATCTCAATCCAACGTGGCAACTTATATTTAAGTTGAATCTAGCATACATGTACAACCTAAGCAAAACAATAGCATGGATATACAGTTGAAACTAACATGCGTAAATAACCTAAGCATAACAATAAGCGTGGATATACAAGTTGGAACTAACATGCACAAACAACCTAAACATAACATATAATGTGTTATATGGATTGAGTGGTCGAATATATTTGATTGTATAAAGTGGATTTTGTTAGTTGATACATGTTGCACCCCAAAAATGCGTTAAAGCGTGAAAATGGTCGAGTATGCTCATAGTGGTTGCATTTGGAGGTTCGTTGAAATGTCGCACGAGTAAGAGAATAAGGATTTGGGAACTTAGAACGATGCGGGTTATCCTAAAACAAGAGTTCGGAATACACTCAATAAAATGGAAAAAAAATAATAATAAAATTGATCTTATTTTATATTTATACGTTAGGTACGACTTGTGTCACCACGATATCCTAGAACCGATGGACCCGAGTGAGCTCGGAGATCGTCACCACTTATAAGGTTAGGGATTTTCCTGATCATATTCCGTTACGTATACATAAGATTATTTTATAAGATACCGACATCATTTATTGGGTATAATAGTTTAACGTTTTTATACCAATTGTAAAGATTGTATGAATTGCCCACGAATATACAATTATAAAGTCTAATCTATGTATGTAAATAAATGTAATCACTGTATAAATTAGTTTATATATCTTAATATATAAACTGGTTTTTTTAGGCCAAAAATGTAAACTGGTTTGTGTATAATATGTTTTAATTATAAACGTATAAATAATAATATAATCGGTTTTAGAGAAAAAAAAAAAGAAATGAATAAAAGAATAATAAGATAAGGAAATGAATAATAAAGAAAATAAAAAAAAATATAACAAAAGACAAACTAGTAACATAAGACAAACTAAACAAAAACCTATTCATCTCCTTTTTTAAGGAGAACCCAACGAACCAGAAAGAAAACCCACCCTTCATTTTCTTTTGTCATCTTCCATTTAAAACAACATCAACAGTAGGTTCCTTTTTTTAGCATCATATGATATCATCTACATTTAAACAAGGCAACATGGACATATGATTTTTTTTGTTTGGAAGATTTTTTTTTTTTTGAAAGGTGAGTGTCTCAGCGGTGGAGGCAGATGAAGCCCTCCCAAACGACGCGCGTTCGAACCGGCCAGTGTAGCAACTGATCGAGGATGGATAGTACCCGAAGGCCTACCTCAGAGCCCCAAACCGACCCGAACCCGGAGAACAAACCCGGGCGGGAACCCCACGAAGTGGGTAAACCCTCCCCCCTCAGGATCGAACCCGCGACCTTACGGTTACGTTTCCGAACCCTCATTGGGGTGGCCAACTGAGCTAGCTGAACAAATATAAGATTTTAATATGAGGATTTAAACAAACGAAATGGATTAAAACAAACAGAAAGTATACCGAACCGATGAACGAGCACCGTCCCCGTCGTGTCCTCTGATCGACTCCGGTGTGAGTCCGGCGAGCAACAAGTTAATACCGAGAATAAGTATTGACGATATGTGTTAGTGCATACGTCTGTCGACTTCATCTTGTATCGAGTCTTGTACTAGAATTTTTAGATCAGGGCGCGTTGTACGAGAAATTAGGAGATTTTAGGGTTGTTTTTGGTGATTTCGCTTGAAGTGATTAAGTTCGCTTGAAATGTCAAATGACAGTTTCAAGCGAAATCAAGTCTGTTGATTTCGCTTGAACTGACATCATGACACTTTCAAGCGAAATCCCTTCCCTATATATAGCCTTCAAGTGGATTCATTTGTAATTTTTCGTCATTCCGGTACCGAACTGCTGCCGAAGCGTCGTTTGATCTGTAAACTGATTTTAATCAATATACAAGACGATTATTAGTGAAACAAGCTGTTTTTCACATCCGTTTCTTAGTTCCCGCCTATGAAACGGACTAGAGCTCTTCTGATTGACTCGTTTGGGTCACGAATCGATCCTACAAGTGGTATCAGAGCTCAGGAGGAAGAGTTCTTGCCATATTCAGCTTGAAAATCTGTTTTCTACACCTTCTTTCACAAAATTGAAAAATTTCACGGTTAAAATGGTCTGATTTTCACATATAACATACATAACAGTGTTTTAATGAATCCTTGAGAGTTTTGGACCTAAAATCGGCTTAAAACTGGTAAAAATATCTAGTTTCGCTTGAAATCAGTTCGAATTTGATGACGTCAGCAGAAGTTCAAGCGAGATAGACTGTTTGATTCCGCTTGAAAATGTGGTTTCGCTTGAAATTATATCTGTTTTCGCTTCAGGGGTGCTATTTCGCTTCAAGATACTATTTCGCTTGAGTTTGTGCTGGTTCAAGCGAAATCTGGGTTTTCGCTTCAGGGTGGTTCCGCTTATGACAGCTATTTCGCTTGAGATAGGGTTTCCGCTTGGGTTGTGATTTTATTTGAAACTTGTATTTTTTAGAAAAAATTTCTGATAAATGGCCGAGGAATTTTACAATGCTTTTGCCACACCTATTGCTCCTGTTACTGCTGCTGAAACTTTATACAGTGAGAATGAAACAGGAACGCATCAGAAACCGCCAAAACTGATGTACATTGAAGATTTCAAAGGTTGGCAGAATCGTTTTGAAACTTGGGTGCAAGCTTATAAGTTTGACGCATGGTGTGCTTTACACAAAGATTACGAAAAACCGAAAAATGAGTGTGGGATTGTAAAAGCTATTTGTGACTACTCAGAGGGTGATAAATTGAAGTTCACAAGTGATAAAATGATGATTAATTTTCTTCAACAAGCGATTAAGGAAGACATATTTGTTTTGCTCCAACATGAGGGTACTGCTAGATCGATTTGGAATGCATTGATTCAGAAGTTTAAAGGAAGTGCAGACATGATTAAAAATAAAAAGGCTTTATTGAAGAAATCATTTGATATGTTCACAACTTTCGACCATGAAACAACAAAGGAGACGATAGATTGATAGATAGATAGATAGATACTGTCACCTGGTATTGGAAATGGGAAGAATGGACATTGAAAAGGATGATGAGGAATGGGTTGATAAACTTGCTGATGCGTTACTGCATCAAAAGTGGGGAACTTATTTGATGATTGTGAAACACATAAGGAAGTCTGAGAATATGAATCTGGCACAGTTTATTCAAAAGATTGAAGAGCATGAGTTAGATATTCAGAAAACGGCAATCATGACAAATCCAAATGCTAAACAGGATGTTAGTTTGTATTACAGAGGGAACAAGTTTGAGGCTACCCCCAGAGCTAGTCCAAAGATCCAAACTGGTTTTAGTGCTGACAGCTCATCTGGAACAAAGAGTAGTGATGTAACTCAAAGTGGTGGATCTTCGTTTGCATACTCAAGTTTTGATCCAAATTATACAACTTCAAGTTCTCAAAGACAAAACTCAACAAATCTGCAGTGCAATGTTACTTTGAATATTCAGAATGGTCAGAATTTGTCTCCAGAAATTGCCAAGCAACACATGGCATCACTCGTTGCTATGTTGGAATCTTATGAAAGTTTGATTGCTGGCAAGATTGGAAATCCAATGCTTACCAAAGAGGATTATGACCAAATAGATGCAGAGGAACTTGAACTGATGGATATTAAATGGTGTTTAGCTAGTGCTTGGAGGAGGGCAGAAAAGTTTCAAGAAATTACTGGTAGAGATGAATTTCGAGGAATGGCTACTTCTCAGTTAGGATTTGACAAATCAAAAGTTACATGTTTCCGTTGCAAAGGAAAAAGTCATTTTAAACGAGAATGCAAAAATCAAGAAGCAACCGGGAATCAAGAAAAGAATAATTATTATCAGAAATCAAATTTTCATCAGATTACTCAACAAAAAGAACCACAAACTGCACATGCTCGACCAATTGTGGATGATAAACGGAAAATGATCGAAGATGCAAATAAAAAAGCTTATTTTGGTATCATTGATCAAGATGATGAATTTGTTGCAGAGGGATTTAGCTGGGATAAATACATTCCAACTGGTTCAGGTTTTGTTGCTCGAGTTCTGGGTGATGATGAGGTTAATCAGAATAGATTTCCGATATTTCCAGGATTTGGAGATGGTTTTGATCCTGACAGCTTTAATTTGTTCTTTGCAGATAAAATGGAGATGCTGAATCAGAAGAAGATTGCCAAATTGAAGAAAGAGTTGGAAGCAGCAAGAAGGCTAGCTGATGAAAAGGCAAAGATAGAAGCTGAAGAAGCTAATGTTGAACCAGCAACTGAGAAAGTAGTAGAGAAAATCGTTGAAGTGGAGAAAGTGGTGGAAAAGATTGTTGAAGTTGAAAAAGTAGTTGAAATTGAAAAATTGGTTGAAGTGGAGAAAATTGTCGAAGTTGAAAAGATAATTGAAAAAATGGTTGAAGTTGAAAAACCATGTTTGAAATGTGAAGAATCTTGCAAAGCTTGCGAGGAGAAAAACATGAAGATTGCTGATCTGGAGAAGATTAAAGAAGATTTGCTGTCCGATGTGAAGTATGTAAAAGAGTCATATGATGTGCTCAACAACACAGTTGATCGTCTGAAAAAGACGAATACAGAAATTGAAAAAGCAATGGAAAAAATGAGGGCAATATTAATGACAAAGCAGAGTGTCATAAATGATTACATCGAAGATTGTGCTAAGCTGAAGCAAGACTTGGAATTAGAAAAAATTGAGAGTGAAAGGATTAAACGATTATTGTTGAGTTACACTACTTGTGATTATTTGATTGATCGTGTTTATCCTACTGTTGCAGGTTTGGAAGCAATCATGGATAAAAAGACTGAAGATACTAATACTGGTAAGAAACCAAGTGTCAAGTATAACAGATGTCCGCCCCCGATCCGTGAAAGTTATTCTCCCAGGAATCCTAACGAGGAGCGTCTAAAAAAGGCAGTCAACATCAAGTTAAAGTCTGAAATCATTGATGAATTACCAGACAATATTGATGTTACATTCACAGCGTCTGACACTGATCATGAGTCTGAGTTAGTAAAGAAAGTGGTAGATCAGGTGTTGGATATGGATGAAGAGTCAAAACCGGAGTCTAAATCTGAAAGTTCGAGTTCATCAGAAAAGAGTCCGAGTTCACCGGCTAAAAGGGTTTACAATAAAAAATTCTTGTTATCAAAATCTAATTTGAATGATGGATCAATCAAAGTAGCTTATACTTTGAATGATTCAGACAAATTATATTCTGATGAGAAATTTCCAATAAGAAGTGTAAAAACTGAAATGATCAAACAGGTTTTCAAATTAACAGAGATTAACATTTCTGAAATAAAAGATTTAAATCTTCATGAAAAACCTAAAAAATACACTTCAAGAGTTCAACGGAGATTGAACAAGAAAAAGGGTTACGGTTCTGGTTCGGGTTATTGAAAGAAACCAAACTACAACGGTAATTTCAAAAAACAAGGTCTTGGTTTTAGTTCTTCAGAAAATTATAAAAATGAGAAAAATTATAAACCAAAAACAAAATTTGTTGCAGGTGGAAGCTCAGAGGATGAACAGAAGAAACCTTTCTGGAAACAGTCAAACCAGGAGTTTCTTGCTGAAGTGAAGAAGAATGTGAGAATGTTTGCTAAAAGAGTTGACAGAAGAACTTGCTTTAAATGCCAAAAAGTTGGACATATTGCTTGGAACTGCCAAGAGTCCACTTATTCAAAAGAGGAAGTTTCGTCGAACTCTGATATGAGAAGGAAATGTGTTGATAAATCGACTTTGGAAGTTGGTGAAACTTCAAAACGGTTTTACAAAAGAAGTGTCGATTTAAGCAAACAAAAATGGGTTGTTAAAAGTTCTCAGAGTAGTTCTGACAATGAATCTGATTCCATAAAATCAGAGGAGTCATTTGTTGAGAAAAAGGTTGAGAATTCAGTTCCTGGGGAGAACGATGAAAATTTTCCCAAGTTGACAAAAGAAAATTTGAAGTTGAAAGTGGATAAAACCGAGATTTCAGGACAATTCTTTGCTGGTAACAAAGAATTTGATATTGAAAAGGCGTTTAATGGCAAAGTAAAACATATTTTCGGGAAGATGGTTGATGGGAAGGTTAAAACTGCAAAAGATTTTTATAAATCAAAATGTTGGTGGGACAGATGTATCCCAGAATCTCCCAAGGTTGATCAGGCTTGGGGGAAAGTTTTTCCAAACTAAAAATCCTGACTTGTCGGAGCTCCCAGGTTGGTAAGAGTGGAGCAGGAATCGGCATCTTTCTTGAGAAATTCACGAAAGTGATTTCGTCCTACAAGTGGTAAATCAGGGACATTAAGTTGTACTTGATTTTTTACAAATGATTGTTTGTCTAAAATCGGGAAATGTAAAATCTTACAAGTAGTTTTGAAATAGAGGACAAGATGATGAACCCCAACTTACAAGTGGTAAAATCAATTATCAAAACTAATTTTCCAGAAAAACCATTTGATTAAAACAAACTTAAGTGTTTTGAAATCAATGGGAAAATAGTTTGTTGAAAGGGGGAGTTCTGATTGTTTATGCCAAGAGGATGGCGAATTGAAGCGATTTGATATCGGTTGTCAATTTTTTTAAAAACAAACTGTACAGGTAGAGTATCAAAATTTGTTTTCAAATTTCCTAAAATGGGTTTGCATTTTAGGGGGAGTAAAAATTTCAGAAAATCCAAAAACATTAGAAAATTTGAAAAAGACAAAAACATGATAAAAATGCAAAAATGAGTTTTGTTGTAAAAAGAGGAAATGATAGTACATCAGTGGACGATCACATCATGCTAAAGATATGGAGAGTCAAAATGTGATAAATGGTCTCACTAAAGATATGACGATAGGCTCAGCTAGACTAGTAGATTTGCGAGAACGATACAAACTTAAATGAAAAGCCTAGTTCTAGTGGGAAACATGGTCAAAAGCATAGTACTTAGTTTTGTCCTTCTTGACTGTGTGCCTACTCAGTAATCGCTGATTGTCAAAAGACATAAAACTGGTTAAGTTTGTGAACTTTCACAACTTTGCTAAAAAGTCGCTGTGATTGTGCATTTCATTTTGCAAAGATTTAAACTTGTTTGATTTCTTTATTTTGTTTAAGCATTGGACATCCTCTGCGTATACGTGAGTATCGACCTGGATGTTATTGCCTAAACGTTCTGCTTTATTTTCTTTGGTGTTTCGTTTAAGCTTTGGACCTCCTCTGCGTATACGGAAGTATCGACCTGGTGGTTAAAGCCTAAACAACTTCAACTTATTTTTATTTTCTTATTTTGTTTAAACATTGGACTTTCTCTGCGTATACGGAAGTATCGACCTGATTGTTAATGTTTAAACATTCTGCTTTGTTTTAGCACAAATCACAGTTGATAAAAGTTTAAAGGCATTACTTGAGTTAGTGTATTGCATGATGAGGGGATATGCTGAGATTGTGCGGTCCATAAGAATTTAGTGCTAAATTAATATACCTTAACGTATCGGTAAGCTTTTCGAAAGTTTTTAGATTGAGTTTAAGTGGACTACAATATAGTCAATCTACGTGAATCGTTTAGAACTTAAAATGTTTAAAGCTTAACGGTGTTGGTGATTTGTCTCATAAACTGATATGATGCTCTTACACAAACTCACAAAAATATTGTCTGTAAATATTTCTTTACTGCATTTCTTTTCATTCTAAAAATCCAAAACGATTTTCGGTGTGTTTTAGCATAAATTTTGAAAAATCCAAAAAGATTTTAGACGACTGATGTTGAAAAGCTGATTTTCAAAATTTTGAGTGCTAAACATGACGAACAGGTTTGAGAAAGTGTGTTTGAAGATGTGTGAAATGAAAATGATATATATTCAAGTGGTTCATCAGATTTTGACATGATAAATCTTTTGTTGAGATTGTATCTTCAAGTGGTTCACAAGGTTTCTAAATTTTTATATATTATCTTTGATGAAACTTATATTTTGGGTAGAGGTTATGCAGGAATGAAGATTGGAAAAAGCCAGGTTCCGAGACCTGAGGATTTTCCGCAAAAGTCAGGCTACAATCCCAGTACAAGTTGAGGGGGAGTCTGAAAGACGAAGAGCTAGGTTCTGATCCTGAGATTGCTGATCCTGATGGTCTTAAGGAATCAAGAGATCTGATCAAAAGAAAATGGAGAGAGGTAAGAGCCAGATCAAGATTCTGGAAGCCCGAAGACTGATAAAGACTGAAGACGTTGAAGACTCGACACTTAAGACTCATCAACATCCGAGGGGGAGTCTGTTAGTGCATACGTCTGTCGACTTCGTCTTGTATCGAGTCTTGTACTAGAATTGTTAGATCAGGGCGTGTTGTACGAGAAATTAGGATATTTTAGGGTTGTTTTTGGTGATTTCGCTTGAAGTGAGTAAGTTCGCTTGAACTGACATCATGACACTTTCAAGCGAAAGCCCTTCCCTATATATAGCCTTCAAGCGGATTCATTTGTAATTTTTCGTCATTCCGGTACCGAACTGCTGCGGAAGCGTCGTTTGATCTGTAAACTGATTTTAATCAATATACAAGACGATTATTAGTGAAACAAGCTGTTTTTCACATCCGTTTCTTAGTTTCCGCCTCTGAAATGGACTAGAGCTCTTCTAATTGACTCGTTTGGGTCACGAATCGATCCTACAATATGAAACGATGTAATAATCTAATCTTTTCTTGAAACAAAAAGTTAACATGATGTATACCGAAACGAGATAAAGAACCGGCGAGTTGTAGTAGTTGTTCCGGTTACTCCGGCGGGCTTCGGTGTTCCGGGGACTTCTGATCTCCGACGAGGGTACCTCTGGTCGTCTTCTTGGTCTCCGGCGATGCCTCCGACAACCTGCAGATTGTTTCGAAAGAGGTTGTGGTGAGTGTGGTTGTCAGAGATGGGTGGAAGGATATATAATTATATATAGATGGTTATAACAGAGGTTAGGAGATGGAATATGGTGGTGCTTGATTGGAGAGAAGGGTAGTGTTCTTGAGGGGGCTAGGGTTTTTCTTTTGAAGGGAAAGTGGTTAATGTGTTTAAATAGGTATGGTTAGTAAGCTCAAGGCCCGTTAGTTCGTATACAGTCTTTTAAACGGTTCAAATACGTTTCTACTACTCGTTTTCATTCCCGAAATTTATGAAATGTCGTAAAGTATGCATGTATAGACGAAAACACGTAAAACATATGTTGGAAGTCGGTTTTGACACGTACGTTCGTCAGTTGCGGTAAAATCGCGTAAAATGCTTCGATGGTCGTTTCTTGTCAATTTTTTTCGATCCGTTTTTTACTGTGATTCTAGAAAAATAGAAGGCGAATATAAATTTGCTAAAAATAGAAATTTGGAATTACGAGGCGTTACAGTCTCCCCTACTTTAGTAAATTTCATCCCAAAATTTATTCAAGAGGAGACCTTTAAGAAGAAAAAAAACGGTTAGTAAAAAAATATCAAATTTCGAAGTTCGAAGTGCGATATTTTGTCATGAATAATCGAGCATCAAGCATTTCGAAGTGTGTTTGATACAATGCGAGGAATAGATTATGAGTGATCAAAGTTTGTATGCAATATACTAGGGGATACACCGAATTTCTAAGGGCACGTTTTTACGAAAGTTTGGTAATATGGTAGGAACACTTATATATAGGAAGTACCAGCGGCATATCCACGATGTTCATACCATATTAAGTCCGTTTCGCTATTCGATGTCATGTTACGTTCTGTGTTATGATACACAGGAGAACCTGTTATGGTTTTTGTGCTCCTACCAACATAATTCCGTATGCATCCGTGATTATTTTGGTTTGTGCATGATCCGCATAGTTTGTACTAGTAGTGTACGGGTCAGGGTATATTAACACATTACGAGTGAGAATGATAGCGTACAGAAATTTAAATATGTAAGCATGATTGTATTTAAGTATAAGAGAGTATAGAGTATGAGTATGAGTATGAGTATAAGTATGAGTATGAGTATGAGTATGAGTATGAGTATGAGCATGAGTATGAGTGAAATCTTTGAACAACCGCATGACATACTTAGTTAACAAGATTAACGCATTACTGGCATGTGAATAAACAGGTCAAACCATCGCTCCCTCTAGTATGAATGTATGACTTAACATGACCACAAATCCATGTGGCGATGCGCTACTCCTATAGTGCTACACAAGCACTATACATGTTAAGGTGTGGCTTCTTACGAGGTTAATGACAAGTTGTCAACCCATCGCTCCCGCTAGTATGAATGAATGACTTAACATTACCACAAATCCATGTGGCGGTGCGTTACTCCTATAGTGCTTCACAAGCACTATATATGTAAAGGTGTGGCTTCTTACGAAGTTAATGACAAGTTGTCAACCCATCACTCCCGCTAGTACGAATGAATGACTTAACATTACCACAAATCCATGTGGCGGTGCGTTACTCCTATTGTGCTACACAGGCACTATATATGTTAAGGCGTGGCTTCTTACGAAGTTAATGGCCAGTTTACCACATAAGAATATCCCAGCAATCCCGAACCAAGTATAACGTATTAGTATGCATGTATCGAATTGTTGTGAAATAAATTTTGAATTTTGGAATTGCGAAGTGTGCTGTGCATAAAATCGATTCTAGTATAACGTTGATTTTTTTGTTAATGAACGTGGTAATAAGTATTAAATTGTATAGAAATTAAGAAACATAAAAGAGAGACTTGGTAAATATTGGAGCGTTTCGGATTGAGAAACTTCGACTATTCCAAAGTGAATCGTAAGTCCTTTTGAATTAGGGAGACAAGCTTTGGCCTAATATGTATAATACTCTCGTCGCCAGGTGATTAACGGTATTTTACCCTTCCAGTTAATACACGTCCCTGATTTGATGGAAGATACGAAACTTTGGCGAGATTGAAAATCGAAGAGTGGGACCAGTCATCAAGGTGTGGATATCAATCCTAGCTTGACAATTTCGTCCCTAAAATGTGATTTATTGAACGAACAAGATAAAATCTCAAGTCGTCAATAAGGATCCACTAGAATATGAAATGGAAAATTCCCATCAAGATATGGATATCACTCCTGACTTGATGGTGAAATTTCGTGCAAAATAACATGTAAGGTGGATTGAAATTCGTCACAAAAGGCGGGAATCACCCTTATTTTGATGAGTTATTTCGATTGTGGAATATGAGTGTCTTCAAGCTATTTATTGCGTTAAAAGTCTTAGAAAAGGCACATTGTATATTTAGACAAAATGAAGAGGTAGAAGCAAATAGGGAGAATTTCATATTAAGCAAGAAACAAGATTGGTCAAGTTTTGGTACTTAGACTATAGACTAGGTCGAACATGGCAATTCTACCTAATTCCCTATAGTTATGGCTCTGATACCAATCTGTCACACCCCAACCGATGGCGGAAACATCGGAGTGAGACGAAAACTAGATTGCAAGAGACTTCATAACACTAATTGTGACAAGTATTTAATAATTACTTTTTTCATTGTTTGAACTGGTAATATCTCAAGTTTGAATTACTTAGCATAGAACAAGTATTCAAGTAATTAAATTTCATTTTATTGACAATGGTTTATTACAAGGTTGGAAACAAAATACAACAGGTTTGAAAGTAAATTACAATATAACAAGTATAAAATTTAAATGCGTTTCTAGGCAATCCTACTAGATTCCTTGCATCATCAAATCCTGCAACATTTAATAAAAGCATGGATCAATACAAAATATACTGGCGAGCATACAAGTTTGAATATAAGTATAAGTATAAAAGTTTATCTCAATCCAACGTGGCAAATTATATTTAAGTTGAATCTAGCATACATGAGCAACCTACGCAAAACAATAGCATGGATGTACAAGTTGAAACTAACATGCGTAAATAACCTAAGCATAACAATAAGCGTGGATATACAAGTTAGAACTAACATGCACAAACAACCTAAACATAACATATAATGTGTTATATGGATTGAGTGGTCGAATATATTTGATTGTATAAGGTGGATTTTGTTAGTTAATACATATTGCACCCCAAAAATGCGTTAAAGCGTGAAAAGGGTCGAGTATGCTCACAGTGGTTGCGTTTGGAGGTTCCTTGAAATGTCGCACGAGTAAGCGAATAAGGATTTGGGAACTTGGAATGATGCGGGTTATCCTAAAACAAGAGTTCAGAATGCACTCAATAAAATGGAAAAAAATTAATAATAAGATTGATCTTATTTTTATATTTATACGTTAGGTACGACTTGTGTCACCACGATATCCTAGATCCAATGGACCCGGGTGAGCTCGGAGATCGTCACCACTTATAAGGTTAGGGGTTTTCCTGATCATATTCCGTTACGTATACATAAGATTATTTTATAAGATACTGACATCATTTATTGGGTATAATAGTTTAACGTTTTTATACCAATTGTAAAGATTGTATGAATTGCCCACGAATATCTATAATATATTATAAAGGAAAAGTGATGGACAAAGAAGTAATTTTACCACTTATACAAGTTTTGATACATTATGTACAAATAAGTCCAAGCAGATACAACAGGAAATTATGGAACAACTTTTTAAGACGCTGCACGGGTAAACTTGTGAAATCCTCCTCCTGCATTTAAGATCAAGAATCCCAATAGTTAAAACCGACGGAGTGTAAAAGAGGATGCTTGGTGTTAAGATGGCAACTCAAGAGTCATGCTTGTTACCCTAATCTTGCATCCCCTTCTCCCATATTTGCACTTAATGATGTCTGTGGCCTAAACGAATCTTGCATAACAAAATCTCCAGCCCAACAGTCGGTGTAAATTGAAGAGTCAATTGATGATGATGTAAATTGAAGACGCGATGATTGAAACGGTGGAAGCAATTACCAAATAATCAATTAGGTTTGATGATTAAAATCAACTGAATTGAATTAAAGACGTCAATTGAATCTGCCAAGACATTTGACCCACAATTATTTAAGATGGAATCCATGATTGAATTGGGTGGACATTTGCTAGTTCAGTTGCCTATAATCAGGTTTGAATATCGACTTTTGTACGAACCCTTATTCTTGGAATAAATGTATGTAATTGTTAAAAAGTTTCAATTTTTATGCTGATTGTGGTTTATATTGTGTTTGATCTTGAATCTTTATGCTATTCTTCCTTAGTTTTGTATATTAAAAAAAATAATCGGTTGGTTGGTATTTAGTTCCTCAATTTGTTTGCGGGTGACTAATACTTGATTTACAACTTAATGTCGCAAGGTATGGGCTGCTTCTTCTGCTGTTTTCGCGTCAGAGACGACCGTCGCACTACGATTCATCTCCTCTCTCAACCGGTTACTTCAACCGCAAAGGTAAGATCTAGATTCTAAGTTTCTAACATGGAAGAATTATAGGTTTTATTGTTTATTAATTATGAGTTATGACTGATGTATGTTTGTTCAGGATCCTGTTGTAAATTCAGCTAGAAATCCTTTATCGACGTTGCTGTTTTTGGACGGTAGGTGTTTGCTAGCGGATACTCTCGTAATTTCGTATTATGTTGACCTAATTTCATATGCTAGAGTGAATTCTGTTACTGTTAATTTATTCCATGCTATGTTAGTATGTTGCACGATATGTGTGGAGAAATTTGTTTAAAATGAGGATTTATTTATTGAGTTATTGTTGATTTAGCTGAAGATAGAGATCGATCCTCAGCGAAATATGGGAGGAACGGCGGTAACGGATGAGCTTTAGTATCATGCTATCATCTGTCGTTTTCTTATGATAGAACTTACTTTTCATTTACTTTTAGAATTTGCATACACGATCTACTTTTGATTGGGCGGTTGCAGGCGTTTGTAAGACGACTGTAGGCGTTTGTAAGACGATGAATATTGCTGATTGCAGGTTGTAAGACGATGAATATTGCTAACACGGGTAGATCCGTTGTACTTTTACTTATATTTTTATTGGGCGGTTTCATTCTACCGAAAACGCAAATTGCAAACTGGTGGGAATGGGCGTATTGGCTATCACTGTTGTTGTACATCTTCAAAGCCATCACTATCAACGAGTTCCTTGACTCTAGGTGGGCCAGCCAAAATGTATGTCCTTTTTATTCTTACAAAATAGGAATATATTTAAAATTTCACTTTTCTTCGCAGAGTACCGACAATTCAACAAACTTAAGCTTTGCCGTGTTAAGTGGCCACACTCATGTCACACTATCATGTTTACCATTCACTAGCCTTGTTAAAAGGTGAAGTCACATAGAATACTTGAATGATCATAATAGCTATGAATATGTTTTTACTATAAAGAGATTATTCGTTTCGTTTCTTTTTGTCTATTCTGTGTTATTAAGTTGAATTTACGATATTGAATTTAAAAATAGTAAGACCACTTTGGTTCAGGTGAACATGGAGACCAAGTATATGGTTTTGTATCCGGGAAGCGTGGTCAATTCCGTTTCTTTGTTTGAACCCGGTCTGAAACGTAGGGTTGCAGTCGGTTTTGACACACCTTAGCAGGAGCGACAAAAAAGATACCTGGTCATGGCTATCGGATAATAAAAAAACTGATTTTTCTGTTAAAATAGTCAGACATGAGCTGGAAAAGACTTCAGCGAATACAAGTCAGAACAATATTTTTAACCGAAATAGAATTGCAGTGCCAAAAATTAATCATTTCCTCTGGAGAGCAATGGAAGGTTGGATTCCTACGGCTACGGCGTTGGCTAGGAGAAGCGTGAACGTGGGAACGAGCGGTGTCCGTTATGTGGCATGGCTGAGGAGGACGCAGATCATCTTTTAGTTGCGTGCTCCTTTGCTCGGTCCGTTTGGTGGAGCGTTTTGGATTGGGTTAAGCTTCCAATCCCTTGGGCCTTCGAATCGGTTAATCGGGTTCTACAGCATGTGCAGAACTATGGCAGCGATGGCTTAAGAAAAAGAGTAGTGCAGTCTATTGTTCTTCTCACGCTATGGAAAATTTGGACGTGCCGTAATGAAAAAATATTTAACAATAGATGCGCCATTCTGAGAAACGTCGTGGAAGATATAAAACACAATAGCTTCTGGTGGGTGAAAAAAAGATCAAACATGGCTGGGCTCAATGAAGAGAACTGGAGCAAATTTGAGTTGGATAATGTACTCTCTTGAGTTTTCGTTTTGTTTATGTCTCTGTCTCTGTTGCTTCTGTTTTCCTTTAGCAGCTTGCTAAAGTTTTTTTGTTGTGGTTTTAATTAAAGTTCCTCTTTGGCTGGAAAAAAAAATTTGTTTTCATTTGTTGGGTTAATTAATTGTAGTTGTTGACCAAGTCAACTGTCATTTAATCTTTCTTTTCGAGTCTGTGGTCATATAGGAGTGGAGGGTGTTTCAGTTAACATATAATTTGTTTTTCTCTAATAATATGAAAATCTAAACACACTTTTTGGTTTTGCTTTTCTATATGCTTCGCTATTGCATTATGGGTGATAAATTTTTAATCCGCTAAAATTCTACTCTTTTGAAATATAAAGATGTACGATTGCTTGATGTGTATTATGTTCCTGTCGCATATTATCGACTCCGCTGCAACGCGCGGGTTTCCCACTAGTACAATTATAAAGTCTAATCTATGTATGTATATAAATGTAATCACTGTATAAATTAGTTTATATATCTTAATATATAAACTGGTTTTTTTAGGACAAAAATATAAACTGGTTTGTGTATAATATGTTTTAATTGTAAACATATAAATAATAATATAATCGGTTTTAGAGAAAAAAAAAAGAAATGAATAAATGAATAATAAGATAAGGAAATGAATAATAAAGAAAATAAAAAAAATATAACAAAAGACAAACTAGTAACATAAGACAATACGTAATGGGGCGGCATGTGAGGGCGGTATGCCCCATAGCGCCGCCATAACCCCCCGCACACCAAAACGAGGGGCGCCAAGTTTCAGAAATTTGGGGGAGGCGGTATAATTATCGCGGGGTTATGGGGGAGTCTTTCAAAATTTGGACCAATCAAATTTAAGCAAGGTTTTTTATAATTAATTAATAAAATTGAAAATTAATAATTAGGTAATGACGGGTAGAGGCGTTATGACTACAGGCTCAAGTGATATAACGCCCCATAAAGCCCCTGTGTGACGTGGCACGACACGTATCGCATAACGCCCCACAATGGGCTTTATGACTACGGATGGCCTAAGACAAACTAAACAAAAACCTATTCATCTCCTTTTTTAAGGAGAACCTAGCGAACCAGAAAGAAAACCCACACACCATTTTCTTTTGTCATCTTCCATTTAAAACAACATCAACACTAGGTTCCTTTTTTAGCATCATATGATATCATCTTCATTTAAATAAGGGAACATGGACATACGATTTTTTTTTGGAAGATTGTTATAGTTGAATAAAAGAGTAAACTGTAATTTTACCCTCCCCTGAGGTTAGGGGTCATTGGCACCCTTACCCCCCTAAGGAAATAATTGCAATTTTACCCCCCACTGTTTGTTGTTATGTCACAACCTTACCCCCTAAGCTCAATTTTGTTGACTGATCTGTTGACTTGGTGGTGAAATGACAATTTTACCCTTTTATTTTACCCCCTGTGTTTTGTTTACTCTGTAATATTACCTCCTACCACCACTGCCACCGCCATTCACCACCACAACCACCACTACCACTACCACCACCCTCAACCACCACTGCCACCGCCATTCACCACCACAACCACCATTGCCTTCTTCTTCCTCCCCCTCTCTCTCTCTCTCTAAAAAACCCACCACCCGCCTTCATGTTCAACAATCACCACCGTCATCTCCACACCCCAGCCCCCAATCATACACATACATACAACCAAACCATTCATAATCACCACTGTAAGACAACAACCACCTCCGCTGCAACAACATCCATCTCTGCAAACACCAATCTGATTCAGATGGGTAAGGGTGTATGTTCAGATGTCTGTATTGTTATATGTCTGTCAATCATCATGAACACATGCCATCATCACATACTGCATACATCCAGCAAGCATTACTCCATTTGTATCAAGAATCAACACTAGACATTTACTGTGGCAACTGGCAAGGCAACTACAGATATAGTAATGATTCATGAATCTCACATCATATCAAATGATTAATATATATTAGTGGAATCAAGGATTTGTCCGAGATGAAACAAATCAACTCTAGCCAGCATGAGCAATAAATAGAATCCTTATAGATGATAATAAAATGACCACAAACTGAGTCTAACATAACTTCTGATACAGTGGACTTGAAAATAGATGGTGTTTAACTGTTTATCCCCCTCGTCTTTCCCAGTAATATCCCAATGTCTGCCACTCTTACTTAGTTCACATGAAACATAACACGAAAAATAAAAGGGCAATAGAAAACCAAAAACCAAAGAAACTCAACCTTCAAAACCAACAAAATCCATCTCCGTCTCCGGTCATCTCCGTCTTAATACACCACACCACTCACTTGTAAATTAATCAGATCAGATCTGAGATCTAACTAGAAAATACCGACCTGTTAAGACACGGGAGTACATGTAAGCAATTAAACCAGATCCCTCCTTCACAACAGCTCCATCTCCGTCTCCGGTCATCCACTCCGGCGACCATTGAACCTCCTCTGTCTCCTTCCAGATGGTTGTGGTGGTGGTTGTGTGGCGGCGGAAGTTGCGGTGGTTGTGGTGGTGAATGGCGGTGGCAGTGGTGGTGATTATTGTGGTGGCAGTGGTGGTGAAGTTGCGGTGGTTGTCATGGTGAACCTCCTCTGTCTCCTTCAGGGATATTAAAGAAGAAGAAATATGTATTTTATATATATATATATAATAACAATAATAATAAAAATAATAATATAATAATAAATATAGGGTAAGATTACCAAAATACCCTCACTTATAAGGGTCAAACTACCGTTGACTGAGGCCGGGGGGTAAGGTTGCGACATAACAGCAAACAGTGGGGGGTAAAATTGCAATTATTTCCTTAGGGGGGTAAGGGTGCCAATGACCCCTAACCTCAGGGGGTAAAATTGCAGTTTACTCTTGAATAAATATAAGATTTAATTTGGAAGATTGTTATAGTTGAACAAATATAAGATTTTAATATGAGGATTTAAACAAACGAAATGGATTAAAACAAACAGAAAGTATACAGAACCGATGAACGAGCACCGTCCCCGTCGTGTCCTCTGATCGACTCCGGTGTGAGTCCGGCGAGCAACAAGTTAATCCGAGAATTAGTATTGATGATATGAAATGATGTAATAATCTAATGTTTTCTTGAAACAAAAAGTTAACATGATGTATACCGAAACGAGATAAAGAACCGACGAGTTGTAGTGGCTGTTCCGGTTACTCCGGCGGGCTTTGGTGTTCCAGCGACTTCTGATCTCCGACGAGGGTACCTCCGGTCATCTTCTTGGTCTCCGGCGATGCCTCCGACAACTTGCAGATTGTTTCAAAAGAGGTTGTGGTGAGTGTGGTTGTCAGAGATGGGTGGAAGGATATATAATTATATATAGATGGTTATAACAGAGGTTGGGAGATGGAATATGGTGGTGCTTGATTGGAGAGAAGGGTAGTGTTCTTGAGGGGGCTAGGGTTTTTCTTTTGAAGGGAAAGAGGTTAATGTGTTTAAATAGGTATGGTTAGTAAGTGGGTTGGGCTCAAGGCCCGTTAGTTCGTATACAGTCTTTTAAACGGTTCAAATACGTTTCTACTACTCGTTTTCATTCCCGAAATTTATGAAATGTCGTAAAGTATGCATGTAAAGACGAAAACACGTAAAACATATGTTGGAAGTCGGTTTTGACACGTACGTTCGTCAGTTGCGGTAAAATCGCGTAAAATGCTTCGGTGGTCGTTTCTTGTCAATTTTTTTCGATCCGTTTTCGACCGTGATTCTAGAAAAATAGAAGGAGAATATAAATTTGCTAAAAATAGAAATTTGGAATTACGAGGCGTTACAGTATCCCCTACTTTAGGAAATTTCATCCCGAAATTTATTCAAGAGGAGACCTTTAAGAAGAAAAAAAAACGGTTAGTAAAAAAATATCAAATTTCGAAGTTCGACGTGCGATATTTTGTCATGAATAATCGAGCATCAAGCATTTCGAAGTGTGTTTGATACAATGCGAGGAATAGATTATAAGTGATCAAAGTTTGTATGCAATATACTAGGGGATACACCGAATTTCTAATGGCACGTTTTTACGAAAGTTTGGTAATATGGTAGGAACACTTATATATCGGAAGTACCAGCGGCATATCCACGATGTTCATACCATATTAAGTCTGTTTCGCTATTCGATGTCATGTTACGTTTCGTGTTATGATACATAGTAGAACCTACTATGGTTTTCGTGCGCCTACCAATATAATTCCGTATGCATCCGTGATTATTTTGGTTTGTGCATGATCCACATAGTTTCTACTAGTAGTGTACGGGTCAGGGTATATTAACGTATTACGAGTGAGAATGATAGCGTACAAAAATTTAAGTATGTAAGCATGATTGCATTTAAGTATGAGAGAGCATAGAGTATGAGTATGAGCATGAGTATTGTAACGACCCTCATTAAAAAGTCCTATTTATATTATTATTTTATTCAATAGGAAATCCTAATTGAGACACCCAAGTAATTCTGCGCAAACCCTAAAATTTTCAGAACAATCAGAATCAGGATTAGGGCCCCTAAAACTCAGGGGGGGTATTTCCTAGTTACGATTATCCAAATTACGTGTTGTCCAAGTTGAATTTTCAGAAACCGTCGACTCAGCTGAGCTAGTCCCACACGTGGCAACCCTATGCAAAAAAAATAGTTCTTACGCAGGCCGCCTCAATTTAGCTTAAAACTCACGCGGGCCGCCTAAGGGACAAAATTCACCTATAAATACAGGAGTTTGGGACTTGAATTCTGGCTTCAGAACGACGCTCAAATTCACTTTGTGCGTCGAGTTATGCTCTGTTTACTCTCAAAACACTAATTAGTAGGGGGTGCTGCTACGATACAGGGTATTAACTTAATCGCTATTACGATTCATTTTCCGACCGATCAATATATCCAATGGATGTTTAAGTGCCGCCCACACTAGGGTTATACTTTATCGTTCGTCATTAATTTGACGGATCATCGTTAATTCGATGGATGAAGTATTATACTTTGTCGTTCGTCATTAATTTGACGGATCATCGTTAATTCGATGGATGAAGTATTGCACTTTGTCGTTCATTGTGAGAATTTGATCTCGTGAGTTATCGTAATTATTGTATTAAGTTACCTACCTAGTTCGTATGCACTAGGTTACAAGGCAAAATCAATAGGCTAAGCCCTGCCTGTATAAATCTGCAATATATCAAGGCTTATCTGTAGACTAAATTCTGTCCGTATGAATCTGCATGATTATATGTGTGTCATTCTCTCTTTTTATCAAATCTATTTACAAAATCATGTTTATTTTTAAAGTTATAATTACGGGGATTAAGTCTTTGTAATCACCAAGTTACAGCCGGTATGTGGGGTTTTGTATACATTACTTGATAATCGTCACCATTGGGGCAGCCAATGGGGGATATGACCATAGTCACAGACACCATTGGACGAATGGGCCAATGGGTCGAGTGACAAATACCGTGGGTAGTTGGCTTGATATCAGAAACATTGTAATCACTCTTAATACTGTAAATTATAACAAATGTGTCATTTTAGTAAATAGAATGATTCACTCAGTATTTCCCGCTGACAAAACCTTTTTAAAACACTTTTCAGGTAATTACAGTAGATTGGAGTAAGAGATGGATACGGCACTGAAAGGCATCAAGAAGTGGCTTATTTTTAAATATTGTTTTATGTAATAAAATTTATCTTTATTAAAGCTACCATTATAAAACATGGGTTTATCCCATTTATTAAATAAAATCCGGTGTTTTCTAAACTCTGATATTTTTCCTAACTCACGGTCCTGATGAAATTTCCGCTGCAACGTTTTCAAAATAATCACCGGTACCACTGGGCTGTTCGCGACTCCCGATTCCGTCCAGGGTGGGTCGGGGGTCGTGACAAGTATGAGTGAAATCTTTGAACAACCGCATGACATACTTAGTTAACAAGATTAACGCATTACTGGCATGTGAATAAATAGGTCAAACCATCGCTCCCGCTAGTATGAATGTATGACTTAACATGACCACAAATCCATGACTTAACGCATTCAGTTCTGTTTTCACACTTGTTTGTCATTGAATACACGTTTTCTCTATTGATTTAAGCAAATTAAACAAACTAATCAACATTTTCCACCAAATCAGTTAAAAACTAAAACGATTCACAACATAAATAGCCCATCCGTACGAATGGACTTTGCTACCACACCGAATCATTTTATCTTCTGTTTTAACCTCAGCTTTTACACCCGATCACTTTATTTACTGTTTACATCAATTACTTTATTGTTTCATTAATCAAATTAGATCGTATCGCATCCAAATCAGTCGATCCATCTTAACCAGATCGTCCATCCGTACAAATGGACTATGTCCATCCATACGAATGAACTGTTTTGCGTTTTAACTCGTTTTGTTTTATGTATTTCAACATTCTGATCCGACACCCTTTCGCATCAGTATACTTATACTCTCGTTCAACCATTTCAGCGTGATCTCGAGACTTCGTCAATTCCACTCGTTGTTTAAGTATAATTCCTACGCAAAACTGTGAGTATACTCGATCCCATTTTTGTTTTTTGTAAACACTTTGGGTGCAACAAGTACATTATATAAAAACACGCAACACTTGAAACATGTTTAAAAAAAACACACTCTATCCACATTTAAACATGAAAACATGTGATACTTTGTGTCTATATGCTCAATAACTTTGATCAAGCCTACCTTAACAATTATAGCACTATAGGATTAATGCACCGCCCTTGAGTCTTGGGGTATTGTTAAGTAAAACATGTTAAACTCCCTTCGTTTCGACGATGCTGGAAAGTCAAGATTGCGTTGGAAACTTTGGATTGACATATAGTGACACTAGTTCAGCATATTAGTAACTTGTATGAGTTATTCATGTTGGATATGAGAACATTTAAACATTTTCTTCATATTCTGCTATCAAACTTGTATACTCGCCAACATTTTGTTGATCTTTATTTTAATACATGTTGCAGGTTGATAGACAAGATGAGGAAGGATCAAGTTAGGGCGAACATAGGAACACACCCTAATAAACAATGTTTTGGTTTATATTTGATACAATTTGGATCATGTTTTGAATTATTGTATGGCATTTTTAGTATTTATGAAAATCATGATTAAATTATATTGTCACAACTAGTGTTATGATGATTTGAGCGATTTGTTTTCGTCTCACTCCGATGTTTCTACCATCGGTTGGGGTGTGATAGCTGGGCAGATTGGGGCTCATTTAATCCGATGTAAGTTTTTTCGGGCTTGTGTTGTGCGCTTTGGGGCCGGTGTTGGTGTGTTTTCAATGAAATTAATCGTTCAAATATATATATATGGGAATTAACCGTTCAAATGAAATTAACCGTTCAAATACACACACACACACACATATATATATATATATATATATATATATATATATATATATATAACGGTGAGAACGGATACTAGCCCAACACGTGGTAGGGGGCGCTAAATGATATGTAGGGGTACGATTGTCCTTTTGTACGTTCCCACCTTATTCGCATTATAAATCTGTTTTAAATTAAAACTCCAAAGATTTCGTATTAGCCGTTACCTCCTTTCCAAGCTTTCTCAGGTCTATGGCGTCTAACATGGATTCTGTTCGACAAAGTAGTATTTGATGACGTTTTCATATTTTTTTCCAGCCGCAAATCATGCAACACATATACAACATATATGGTGTTTTGTTCTTTTATGCTTGTTTTTTTTATTGTTTTTTTTTTCAAATTAATATTTCGCAATGTGTTGTATGCTTTCAATAGCGTTGTTCATGTATCGAATTTATTCGAGTTTTCATTGGTAGTTAAACAATTAGTAAGAACTGATAATTGGTGTTTTCGCTATTAATTGTAATTGTCGTTTGGGATCTAGTATATTTCTTATGTTTTACGATCATTGGCGTTTTACACCTGATTAGTTTTGAATATTATTGAGTAGTATTTGTAAACATCAGTTATTACTATTTGTTAATTTGTAAACATCAGTTTTGTTAACTATGGCGTTTTCATTATCAAGTTATATTTGTTAATATTCATGTTGTTAATTGTTTTTAATTATTCATCTGATGGTGTTTTGATTATCACGTTGTAATAATATTTTTAATTCATCATATTTGTAAAACAATCAAGTAATGGTGTTTGTATTATGGTGTTTTCAATTATATGTTTATTAGGTCTTGTTTATTATACAATTAATGGCGTTTTCATCGATAATGTTATCAGGAGACATTTTCAATTTTAATGGCGTTTTTCTGAAATTGTTTATCTCTGTGTTTTCTCAGACGAAGATGTTTCCTCAAATGAAAGCTTTTTCCCCAAAACTGGTTTACCATTTATCATTCCTGACGTTAGTGAAGAAATAAAGCCCAAAATGGACATGATATTCTCGATGATTGTTATTCAATGTATGTTACGTATGCTAAGGCTTGTGGTTTTCCTGTCAGGAAAGGGACTGAAAAGATAAACGCTAAAGGTGAAAAACATATTAAGTATTACATGTGTACGAGAGCTGGGGTATATAAGGACAAGAAGGATGATACGTTGGACCGCAATCAAAAGGAATGGATTGTTTGATCCAACTTTTCAAAGAGGACTGATTGTGGTGCACTATTATGCGTAGTTTTTGAGGTTGGATTATGGAAGGTCTATAAGTTTGTTGAGGAGCACAACCATGATCTTATTGATCGTCCTGAAAGAATTTTCTTCCAACTGAATGATACCTCACTCAGCTCTAGAAGCATGTTATACACAGCATATCTAAGTTGAATTTGGGTCCAGTTAAGGCGTTTAATGTTATAAAGACTTGTTTTGGTGGTTTTGAAGACGTGGGTGCAAGTAAAGTTGAATTTAAGAACTACAAGAGGCAAATTAACTTGTTTATAGGGGAGTACGATGCTGAGATGGTTGTGAGACATTTGGATGAAAAAAACAGTCACAGCCTAGTTTCTCGTACGATTACTTCACAAACGAAAAGAATCGTTTGAAGGGACTTTTTTGGTGTGATGATCAAGCCAAACGTAAGTACCACACGTTTAGTGATGTGATTTCGTTTGATGCCACGTATCGTTCCAACAAGTAATATTTTATAATTCAATTTTTATTTGTTCTTTTGGCGTTTTCACTGGTTATATGCATTGGTGTTTTTCAGAGTTCACATGCAATGGGATTTTATTATCGTTTCATTTCTCATTGACTTTTTCATATGCAGATACGCTATTGTGTTTATACCGTTCACTGGTATAGACAATCACCACTGCAATGTTACATTTGGTGCTGCATTATTGGCGTCAGAAATTGATGATACGTATATTTGGTTGTTGAGAGTTTTTCTAAAAGTTGTTGGTTCTCAACCAAAAGTTGTTGTCACTGACCAAGATTCAGCAATGAAGAAGGCTATTTTTGCTGTATTTGTTGACACGAGGCATCGGTTATGCATGTGGCATGTGATGCGTAAACTTTCTCTGAAGGTTGATTTTCTAATTTTTATGTTAGGCGTTTTAAGATATACTACGTTTTAAAATATATGGCGTTCTGTACCTCATTACTGTTTTTTTCATGTAAGTTTGTTTGTGTCTAATATATATATTTTTTGCATAGCGTTTTCGTGTTATACATAGGTTGCTGTTAGGCTATGCAATTCCACCAATTTCAAAGAACGTATTTGTGGTGTTGTGTGGACAGAGATTCTTACACCCGAAGAGTTTGAATCAGAATGGGAAGTGGTTATCGGAGTGTTCAATTTAGCAGATAATGACTGACTCTCTGATATTTTTCAACTCAGGGAATCTTGGATCCCTGCATACTATAGAATGGAGGAGCTGTCAGGCCTTATGCGAACGACATCGAGGTCGGAGAGTGAGAATCATTTTTTTGGTCAAGTGTGCAATTCAAAAGCTACTCTGGTTGAGTTCATGACTCATTATGAAACTGCAATAGAAGCACAGCGCCACACGCATCGAAAAAATGATCATGAATCTCGATACAAACGCCCCTAGTTGAAAAGTAATTACCAAGTGTTGGAGGGCCAAGCTGCTGACATATACACAAAAAATATTTTTTGTGACGTTCAAGTTGAGCTAATTAGAATTGCGGATTGCATAAATCAACGTTACGAAGATCATCCCGATGGGTTTGTTAAGTTTTACATAAATGATTTCCAGCAGCCTTGAGCATCCTTATTCGAGGTAAACAATGGTGTTTTTTGTTTTGTTATATGGCGTTTTCTGTATATGGCGTTTATCATATTCCTTTCTAACATTTAATTTGTTTTTTATCCAATTGTTGTGTTTATTTGTTTGATTTGTTTTTTTTTATACAAACATTCTCCGCATGGCGTTATAGAGATATTATTTTTGACGTTTTTCAGGTAATGTACCGTAAGTCTGATTACACATGTTGTTGCTCATGCAGGCGTTTTGCGCAGTTTGGTTTGCTATGTAGACATATATTTTATGTTTTGAGAAGTTTGGACATTAGGGAATTTCCAAAACAATACATTTTGAATAGATGGCGTAAAGAGGCTTCCCCAAACTGCTCTTCCGAATACTCAATGAGTCATGAATATATGACCGATATTGATCCTGATGTGCAAAGTATGATGAGAGAAATTATTTTTTCAATGGAGTATACTTTGAACTGTTTATCTGGTAATAAGGAGGAGTTATCCTTATACAAGGATCATGTTCAATCTTATATGAAGAAGGTTCAAGATATGTAGATTGTTGCTCCTCCCGCTAGTACTAGGGATAGATTTGCGGAGATAACTGGTCAATATAAAAACGACAAGAATCCGATAAGAGTCCATGTTGGGTATAAGTTGAAAGGTTCTGGATCTCGGAAGCGCCTGAAATCCAAACAGGAGGTAGGAATCGAAAAAACAAAATCAAAATCGAAACCCGGGGCCAAAGAAAGACAGTGTCAGAATTGTAAAGGCTACGGATACTACGCATCGACATGCAAAAAGGCCGTAATTAAAAGAAAATCGACACGGTCTTCGTGAGCAGCGAAGAGTAGTTTGGCGTTTTTTTTAATTTTTACGGAACACACGTAGATTGGAATTTGGTGTTTTATATCTCTTATATAGCATTTTTTATTTTTTTCCCATCTTTTTTTTTCTACTTCTTGTGCATAACATGTTACTTGGAAGTTACATAACAAACAATATAAGATCAGACACACAAACCAAACGCCAAAAAAGGAACACCTTTTACTAAATAAAAGTACCTTAAACCTCTAATTTGGTCATGCTAAACTCAATAATGTTTTGCTGAATGAGATGGACAACATTGTTAATCCTCAGTTAAGAAAGATGTCCAACAATGGTGTCCACCCCATTCAGTGAAACTTTATTGAGAACAAAACTGAATCTCCAAGAAACGACATTTCCAATTTGGGGTTTTTGTATGTTTTGGCGTTTATATTGAGGATAAACTCAATAAGATTTTGCTCAATGAGATGGACAATATCCCCACATAAGGATTTTGCCCATCACATTGAGTGAAACTTTACCGAGAACAAAAGTGTATCTCAAAGAAACGTCGTTTGGAATCTTTGATGTTTGGATTTTTTTTTTTTTTTGCATTTCTAAGTTGATGGTGTTTAGTAAAATATGGTGTTTTGGGTCTGGTGTGTTCAATGGAAGGTCTGAGACATTGTTTATATAGGATTTTTTGGCGCGTATTTTAGGCGGGTTTTTATTGTAATAAATGGTAGTAATGAAGTTCCGTCATTTCAGTTACTGTTTGTTCAGCTTTATCGTTTAAAAACAAAGTTTGGCGTTTTATATCTAATGGCGTTTAGATTAGGATGATGTCTGCTTTGTAGTTTAAGGGGGGAATTAATGGCGTTTTATTCACGAGTTTGGCGTTTTGCATGGAGAAGTCTAAAGACCTTTTTACCCTTAATGAAGAGCTTCCACGTAATTAAATTGATGTTATTTACGAAAACACCACCGTTCCAATCTAGTCCGTAGATTATTTTGATCTGACGATCCATAAGCGTTCTCACTGTTCTCACACTTTTCACCAGTTTTCCTAAATCCTGACACACACACACACACACATATATATATACATATATATATATACATATATATATATATATAGGGGACTGCTAAAATGAGAACCACCTCTAGTTGTAAGAACCGTGAGAACTTTTTGATTCGGGGCGAGTTAGACCAAATTTTTTTTTCATAATCGTAGATGGTTGTATTATAAACACATTTGTAAAAAAATTCAAAAAAAAAAATATTATGTGTGTAGTTTTGAACACCACAAGTTTGTGTTTACGGGTACCGTAAATTTTAAATAAATTTTACGGGTCCCGTAAACGCAAACTTTGGGTGCTCAAAACTACACACCTGACCTTTTTTTTTTATTTTTTTTACAAATGTGTTTATAATACATGCATCTACATTTATGAAAAAAAAATTTGGTCCCCCTCGCCTCGTACGGTGTAGTTCTCACGGTTCTTACAGCTGGAGGTGATTCTCATTTTAGCGGTCCCCTATATATATATATATATATATATATATGGGAGTTATAAATAGGAAAATCATGAAAACTTTTTGTCACATAGAAAAAAAAATTATGAAAAATTTAACATATGTAATATGCATATTTTTAAGAGTTTTGAGCCCAAAAAAATAAAAAAAGCGCCGACTGTCTTTTAAAAAAATAAAATAAAATTTTGTTGTTACGTATGTAAACATCTCTATTGTTTATGTAACTATGATGTTACAAAAGTGACATATGTATTTGTTTTTTTAAGCACTCGGTGCGTATTGTTTTTTTTTTTCTTTTTAACTCAGAACGCTTAAAAATATGTGTATTACATTTGTTAATTTTCTCCATAATTTTTTTTCAATGAGTTTCACGGTTTCGTCAACTAGAGTGGGTTTTCAATTTATCTTCTTAGTTACAAGAACCACATCCAAATTTAAGAATATAAAAGAGTTAATTGCGTTCTTCTTCCATGTAGTTTATTGAAAATAACCATTATAGTCCATTAATTTAAAAATTGCCAAAACAGTAGTAGTACTTTCACTTTCACTTTTGTAACAATTACAGTCCACCTCTGTTAACCTTATCCAATTTACCGTTAAGTTTTTTAAGAGGACTAAATCCCCCTATGTTAAAAAAACAAACAATTTTTATAAAATATAAAACAACTTTATCCTGCTCCCCAACCCAACCATCCTCCATCTCTACAACTTCAAACAAACACCACCAAATTTGAAGAATAAAAACAAAGTGCGTGTTTGGGATTCCTTTTGAAAATGAATTTTGGAGCTAAAAAGGACTTTTAAGAAGGAAAGGAATCCCAACACCATCTGAGAAGTACTTTTAAAGTCAAAAGGAATCACAAACACCATGAAAGAAGGACTTTTGGAGCTAATTATGCCTTCAAAAAGGAGAAAATAAGAAGTCAGGATTTCTTACTTATTGCTTTTGGGAAGCACTTTTTAAGAAGGAGAAGTTGAAAAGGAATCCCAAACACCCCCAAAGACCACCAAAATTCCAGTACTTTAAACAAACAATGATGCAGGTGAATCACCACCATACCACCTTTGTAATCTAATTTTAAAATCTAAAACTAGTTTCACTTTCTTTCTCTTATGGTTTCATTCCCCCTAATGTTCACCATCAACCACTGCAACCACACCTTCAACAAAGGTGACAAACTCAAAATCCATAAAACCATAACCACCGCCAACACTCCGGTATGGTTTCCGGTAATCGTACTCGCCCCACCATCTCCCTCCGGAACCATTCACGTTAAATTCGCAACATTATTCATCGAAAAGGACCGTAAGAATTGGAGACGAAGAAGAAAGAAGATCAAAGATTACGTCAGTGTTACGTGGCAGGTTCCGTCACTGGAGCCGCACCGGAGGTTTGTGGTTGGGGAGGAGGTGCTGTACAGCTGCTGGTAGCGAAGAGCGGTGGTGAAGGAGGATGTTCAAAGCACTAAAAAACAAAGCATTCAGGGCAACTATGGGTCGGCTTTCCAACAAAGGCAACTAGGGATGATTCATGGTAGATTCCGACTAACTAGGTTGCAATTTTGTGTAGGAAAATGGCATGGTGGTAGTGGTGTGTGGTAATGAGTCACTGGAATTTTGGTGTAGATGGCAATGATGCAAATGGGGAAGAAAATGGTGGTGTGTGCGTTGAGTTATTGGAATTTTGGTGGTGCGAAAGGGGAAGAGACATGGTGTCGATGGTGGTGTGTGTGTTGAGTCATCAAAATTTGGTGGTGGGTTGTCGGCGGTATGTGATTATTCAAAGAAGAAGAAAAGGGGTTGGGTGGTTATACATTCAGAAAAGAAGACAGGGTTTGGGTGGTGGTAGGGTGGGTTGTGTTTATTTTTCTTTAATTCTAAGAGGAGCGTTATGGTCATTTCTGTCATACCCCAACCGATGGTGAAACATCGGAGTGAGACGAAAACGAGATTGCAAGAGACTTCATAACGACTATTTGGATCAAGTATTTAAAAATCAAGATTTCATTTCATTTCTAAATTCAAAGTACATCGTTTGGAAGCATATTACAACAACTTAAACAAAGAAGCAAAATACAACATAAGTTCTAAATTAAAAGTGGGTTTCTAGTCATCCTACTAGATTCCGTTCATCATCATCATCATCATCATCAATTTCATGCAATACGTATTAAAGTACATGTCAACACATAAAGTATTGGCGAGCATACAAGTTTGATTACTAGCATAAGTATAAAAAAAGTTTAAACGAATCCACATGGCATAAACATAATCTAGAACATATCATGGCAATACTAGCATGCTACTTCTACTTGTCAACCTAAAGTTCCCCGCTAGCGTAATCTTGTCGTAGCAACGACAAGACCGTTTTGTTTAACTTAACATGACCTCAAGAATACGGGTGATGCGTTAATCCTATAGCGTTGTACATGTTAAGGGAGGCTTGATCGAAGTTAATGACAAAGTATAGTGCAAATAAGTTTCTAGCATGTACGAAATCCTAGTATAACGTATTAAGTATGTATGTCGGATTGTTTGCTTGTGTTTAACCATAAAGTATGTGATTAAGTGAGTTTCATAAATGTAACACCACTCTAAAACATCTTATAAGGAACCCTAATTAAGACCCCCGAATTAGTACAGTGCGACCCGAAATAGAAAACTGGAAATAGGGGCCCCCGGAGGTACATGGGGTGATCCCCTAAAGCTTGCGCGACACGCGGAGCATTACCTGTACGTGTAAATTCAGATAAGATCAAACCACATGCTAAAACACACAACAAGGCTACTCTAGAAGTAGTGGACTGGGGCCGCGACACGCGCAAGCAGATGGGGGCGGGGGGGTGGCGCGATGCACGAGGCCAATCCAGTTGGGATGTAAGTAGCCTGGCTTGAACAAAAGCTTTTGCACACTTTCAACATTCACAAAACTCTCTGTTTTTTTCTCCGTTTCTTTTAGTATTGCACCCCTAATTGCGAAGCTTTGCCTCGTTGTAAGTGTTTTAACCCCTAATCACTGTTTCGATACCCTGTCTGATCGATCCTAAACCCAGCAACGGATGTCAAGGTGCTGCCTAAATAAGGCTACACTTCGCTAACTATGTTGGGGTTTTGATCTCGTGATGTATCGATAAAGTTTGAATTGGGTTATTATACTTACACATGTGCATTGTATATTTTATTAGGAACTCGGGAAATTCACCAGGAAATATTATCAGGAAGCTTATATTTAAAACCCTAAGTTTACAAAGTGTGTGATTCTTTCTTTTAACCAAATGCTTTGCAAAACCCTAAATATTTTTCAGTTATACTTACAGTGATTAAGTTTTTGTATTCTGCAATTACTGCCAGTATGTGGGGTTTTGTATACATTACTTGACACTCATTATTATTGGGTAAATGGATCCAATGGTAATATGACCACAAGCACGGGGAATTGGCCCCAGTCGCAATGCTATTGAGAAATTGATAGATATAAACAAATGTAAAAACTCTTGATGCTGTAAAGTTATAACAATGTGCCTTTTTATAAAATGGAATGAACTCGCCAGTATTTCTTGCAGATAAAATGTTATCAAAACGTGTTTCAGGTAATTTGCTGTGAAGGTAATAGAAGCTAGCTATGGAGCACTGAAGGCTTAAATAAAGTGGCTATGATCACCTAAAAGAAGAAATTTACGTTTTCAGCAATTAGGGTTCATCCCTATTAAAACATTTGAATGGAATATGGGTTTTAGCCCATTTGTTTAATATCAAAAGTTTGGTGTTTTACAAACTCTGAAATTATTTCCTAACTATGATCCTGATGATTTATTCCGCTGCAAATTTAATAAACACCGATACCATCTGACTGGCTCGCGGCCTCCCACTCCCAGGGTAGGGTCAGGGGCTGTGACAGATGGTGGTCTCAGAGCCACTAGTTTAAGCCATTTAGGTGTTCTTGTAATGCCTAAAACTTAAACATTTATGTTAGGAAATTAATGTAATAACTTATGTGTTATTCTGTATAAATAAATTTCAATATCTATATTATGATTTTTATGTTATTTTGACAAATTTTGAGTTCACAATATGAGTGACCAAAATACATCTGACGCCTATCGTCACATCTATAACTTCGAAATGGATGAAGGACCATCTGGGACTACATCCGGATATGAGGCGGACTCCGAGTAATCTTTTGTTTTTCTAGCAAAATCAGATGAAGCATTTCCACCCAATAAGAGGGGATGGTTCAACAAGGGAAAAAGGGAAAAGAGAAGAAAAAGGAAAAACCAAGAAGCAACCATAACCTTAGTAGAAGGAACCGCACAGATACATAAGACAAGACCTCTGTGGGAAGAACTAGATAGAAGATTAGCTAACTGTGATCTTTTCCAACCTGCATAAAATGAAATAAACCTTAACCTATTAGCAGAACCAGAACCCTAGCTGCTACTCTTATACCCAGAACAACCCATAGCACCAATACCAATGTACCCTAAACCAATACAAGAAAACCCACTAGCAATACTAGCATTCAACCCCGAGGAAATACCCATGTTACGAGCACCGGACCCACTGGAACAGTGCTGGACCAACGACTGGGCTTTCCAAAACATGATAAATGAACCAAATCCCTACTTACCATACCATATGGAGAACCCATACTAGCCTATAATGAACCCATACCAGCCATACTCCCTCCTATGAGTCATGAAAACGTAGCTAAACTTCGTCACTATGGCGAAGAACTTATTGACAAAGGAAACAGGATTCGGGCCATAGGAGAGAATCTCGTCCCGAAGTACGACGAGAGTGAGATGCAGTTTTAAGAAACAACAAACCCAATATACTATAATATAATATATATAATTTCACTTTAATTTGATAAAAAGGGTATAAAATCCATACTAATAATATATATATATATATATATGTATGTATATATGTATCGATGCACAGAATTACTAACATATAGAATTATAGTTGGAGTTTGTACGGATGCATTATATACAGAAAGAGTAAACATCGCAATGTTCGACGATTTTGATTCAATATGCTTAAATATCTGTTTGTTTAAATTATTTTGTGATATTAACACCTGAATGTTTGCAATTCAGATGTCAAACGAAGTAAATCAGGAAGTTCAGAATAATAATGATAACGGAAACCAAGTGGATAAAAGTGCAATAGAACACATAGTAGCTCAAGGAACAATAGATGCCATGCCATTTATTATCGACGCTATTAATAAAAGCCGGTAAACGATAACACTATAATAGCCGGTAAACGTACGCACACCGAGCCGAGTCACAGCTTTAACGGAGATTACGGTATTCTTATCAAAGCTCCGATTCTAAAATGAAAGAAAACCATCTCTTATGGTTGTTCTTACAAAGAATTCTTGTCGTGCAAAACGATCGAATTCTCAGGCAATGAAGGAGCCATTTCAGCCTTATGCTGGATAGAAAAGACGGAAACAGTTTTAAAAATTAGTAAATGTGCAGATGAGGATAAGATCATGTATGCCTCTAACATTTTCAAGGATAAAGCCTTAGAGTGGTGGAATACCATTCCTCAATCAAGAGGAAGTGATATGGTCTAAATGGAATGGAATAACTTTAAGAAAATAGTCGAAAGGAAATTTGGTACTCCTCACGAAAAGGAGCAGATTGCCAATAAATTCCTACACCATAGAATGATTGGGGTAAATTGTAGGGAATTTACTACCAAATTTTTCGAGTATGCTAGGATAGTACCAACACTAGCGTCGCCAGAGCCAGTATTAATCTCCCGTTATATCTGGGGAATAATTAGTGAAATCAGGGATATGGTCAAAGCAGCCAGGCCACAAACAATTGAAGAAACAGTGGAGCTGGCTAACACTCTGACAGATGGACTAGTATGCACACAAGAAGGAAACCAGAAGAAGAATCTAGCCCAGAGGATTACCCAAGAACTACGTTATGGTAATTCCTACCGTGAGAAACGAGCAGGTTCATCTTCCTCATCACCTTTCTGTAAGTCCTGTAAAAAGAAGCATACAGGAAAACTTGTGAGGTACTGCAATTTCTGCAAGAAGTCAGGACATAAGGAAGAAGAGTGTAGAAATAAGGCTAGCCCTAAAATATGCTACAACTACGGAGAGGCAGGTCATATCCTACCAAATTGCCCAAAAATTGCTACAGCAGCTAACAACAAAGAAAAGACAACCAAAGGACCCAAGAAGAATGTCAGAGCATTCATACTAACAGCTAAGGAAGTCGAGTTGATTCCTAATGTAATTGTCGGTACATTTCTAGTTCATGATGTCTATGCTAAAGTATTATTTGACTCTGGTGCAAACCAAAGTTTTATAAATACTACTTTCTGCCAATTATTTAATCAACCACTAACTAAACTTAGCCAAGCTTGTTCGATGGAAACGACAAATGGAAGTTCTATCAACATAAGCGAAATCCTTCAGAAAGGGAAGATAGAAATTTTAGGTCATAGGTTTACCGCTAACATTTTACCAATGAGTCTAGCCGGTTCGATGTCGTATTAGGGATGGATTGGTTGGTGGCCAATCATGGGCGAAATTTGTGTGATCAAAATTCTACGGAAATTCGTGCACCAACTGGAGATAGGATCACAATCCAGGGAGACAAGCTGACAACATCCACAAAATTAATCTCAGTGATGAAGGCTGTAAGCTACTCAGGAAAAGGAGGAATAGTGTATATGATTTTAGCAATCATTAGCACTAAAGGAAAAGAGTTAAAATATATTTCTATAGTATCTGATTTCTCAGACGTTTTCCTAGAAAAGTTACTTGGACTACCGCCAGATCACAATGTTGAATTTAGAATTCACCTGATGCCAGGAGCTGCACCAATTGCCAAAGCACCTTATCGCCTAGCACTGACGGAGATGCAGGAATTGAAGAAGCAATTTGACGACTTATTAGAGAAAGGTTTCATATAACCTAGCTCGTTGCCTTGGGGAGCACCAGTGTTATTAGTCAAAAAGAAAGATGGATCGATGCGCATGTGTATTGATTATAGAGAACTGAATAAAGTCACGATTAAAAATCGGTACCCACTACCGAGAATCGATGATCCATTCAATCAACTACAATGAGCTCGATTTTTCTCAAAAATTGACTTACACTCAGGATATTGATTTGATCAAAATATAACATATAAATTATTTTAAATACGGTGTAAAAGCAACCCTTTTTAGTACTAATGTTGGAAAAATCTCGTGTTTTCGTTCCATTTATATTTTCAGGGATAAAAGAGCTTAAATTTGCAAAAGGAGCAAAAAGACAGCAAAATCCAACATAAATGTAAAGAAGAAGGAATTGCCACAGTTCGTCAAGCCCCGGCTCACATCCAAACCTCAAAATAACAAGAACAGAAGGCTGACACGGGACCGTGTCCACCTAACACGGGCGTGTCCAAAGTTGGATACTGGGAAGAAGAAAAAGACAACTGCAAAAGACAAAAATGGTAGCCAACACGGGGCCGTGCTAAGCCAACACAGGGCATGGTCAACTCAAAGATTTGTAGAATCTGCGATAGTACAGCAAGTACTTTGGTCATGGGCCGTGTCGTTGACACACGGGGCCATGTTAGTACAACATCTGACAAGCAGTTAATGAGGATGAGAGAGAGATATGGGCACGGGGCCATGCCAGGCGGGCACGGGCCGTGCTGAAGCTTCTGTTTACAGCTATAAATAGGAGTGCTTGGTTCCACTTCAACTCATCCCTTGGCAAACCACTTCTTTCTCACTTGCCACCACTCCACCACCACTACAACACCATCATCCACCACCATAGTCCATTTTTCCATCTTTAGAGTGTGTGTGTAGTCTCGGGATCCAAAATTGATCGTTAGAATCTTTGTCAAACAAAGGCCATGCTTGGATAAATTCTTACATCACTTGGTGAAGACTTTTCTTTATATATTTCTTTTATGATTTCCAATCTTTGGCTACTTTTTAATTGGGTATGTATTAATGATGTTAATAAATAGTTTTTTTATATTGAAGGCGAATTTACTCAATCATTCTTCATATGTTCATTGACTCAACATATTTATGTCTTTACAGTCTATATAAAGCATGTTAATTTCCTGGAAGAGGGTTAGAAGGGTAGTTTGGGTAATTCTATATGTCGTTCAGTGTATAGATCATGTGAGAACCTGGTTCAAGCCCAGTAACACCTCACGAGTCAGAGTGGGCATTACCCACCACGGGAGAGGTGTAAAAAGCTTGAATCCCTTATTCTTAAAATTTTATTAAAACATTAAACGAACCCTGCGAGGACTGTATCCCTGCTGACTCAGACCAACGGGTTGAGGGTGATCGCCGCCTCGGAAGAGGGGTCCACCACATTTTGCATTAATAACTTACTTAATTATGTTTCAATAATCCGACTTAGTGGGATTGTATCCTTGCTGACTCACACCACTAGGTTGAGGGTAACGTCGCCTTGGAAGATGGGCCTACTACTATAACTAAGATAATCTCTTAAAATGCCCAAAGTGCGGAAATCATCAAAAGGGTACATGAAAGATAAGTTGGATCTAAGTGATTATTTCTTGTCTATCATTTTTATTTTCTGTTTTTATCTTTTTATTAGCTTAAAAATCTTTTCTCAAAAGTTGGTTCGATTAGACGTTGACGATAAGCCGGTACTAAAAGCTCTTGTGTCCTTGGACTACCTCGGTATCTTGCCATCACTATACTACGTTCGCGATGGGTATACTTACCCTTGTGTGTGTGTGTAGAATGATAATAGAATATTGTGTTTTATAAATTTGAAACTTGAAATCGGCGAGTAAAAAGAGCTAAAAATAACTAAAAAAATACATTAACACCGACACACGTCAGATATCATCAACTGAAAGTACAGGTTGAAGTCATTCCTAAGACTGCATTCAGAACAAGGTATGGCCATTATGAATTTACAGTCATGCCATTCAGTTTGACAAATGCCCCAACAGCATTTATGGACATGATGAACAGGATATGTAAACCATACCTGGATAAATTCATAACTGTCTTCATAGATGATATACTGATTTACTCCAAGAGTAAGGAAGAGCACGCCGAACATTTACAAATACTTCTATCATTACTGAAAAAGGAAAAGCTTTATGCTAAATTCTCAAAATGTGAATTCTGGTTGCAAGAGGTACAATTTCTTGGACACTTAGTTAATCATGAATGAATTCATGTAGATCCTACAAAGATCGAAGCTATTACCAAATGGAAAGTCCCTGATTCACCAACAGAAGAAATAAGTTTTCTTGGATTGGTAGGATATTATAGGCGTTTCATTCATGATTTTTTCTAGAATAGGTATTCCATTAACCAAATTAAAATGTAAGTCAGTTAAGTTTGAATGAGGATCAAAATAAGAGGAAGCTTTCAAGTTTCTGAAGCAAAGATTAACTAACGCGCCAATACTTGCTTTACCAGAAGGAACTGAAGACTTCATAGTCTATTTTGATGTATCTAAGTTAGGATTTGGATGTGTGCTAATGCAACGTCAAAAGGTGATTGCTTATGCCTCTAGACAACTAAAGAAGCATGAAGAAAATTATACAACACATGATCTGGAGCTAGGAGCAATAATTTTTTCCCTCAAGATTTGGGGACATTATCTTTACGGTAGTAAGTTTACTATCTTCATAGATCATAAAAGTTTACGGTATGTTTTCGGACAAAAATAATTAAACATGAGGCAAAGACGTTGGATGGAAATCCTTAGCGATTATGATTGTGATATCCAATACCACGCAAGAAAAGTTAACATAGTAGCTGATGCTTTATGTCGAAAGTATCATGAGAAGCCAAAAAGGGTACGTGCTCTCAGATTAAACCTGCAAATAGATTTAAATGAACATTTGAAAAAGGTACAGGAAACAACAATCAAGGATGACGCTGAAGAAATAAAAAGAATGATTAAAGAATTGGAAAAAGGAGCAGATGGAATTTGGAGATTCCATGATAAAAGAATTTGGGTACCTATCCAAGGAAACATACAAAACCGTATTCTAGAAGAACCTAATAAATCCAAGTATACGATGCATCCTGGAAGTGACAAGATGTATCAAGACTTAAGGAAAAACTTTTGATGGATAGGAATGAAAAAGGATATAGCAAGTTACGTTGCTAAGTGTTTAACTTGTTCACAAGTTAAAGCTGGACATCAGAAGCCTCCAGGGTTACTTCAGCAATTGGAGATGCCAATTTGGAAATGGGAATTGATAACAACGGACTTTGTTACCAAATTACCAAAGACACGAAAAGGTAACGACACTATCTGGGTGATTGTGGACATATTAACTAAATCTGCACATTTCTTACCAATGAAAGAAACTTTCAGTATGGAACAATTAGCTAATCTGTATGTGCATAAAATAGTCTCACTACATGGAATCCCATTATCTATTGTGTCCGACATAGATAGTCGTTTTACTTCTCATTTTTGGACAAGTTTTCAAAAAGCAATGGGAACCAGATTAAATTTAAGTACAGCTTATCATCCTCAAACAAACGGACAAAGCGAAAGGACGATTCAGACCATGGAAGACATGCTTAGACCCTGTGTGATAGACTTTGGAGGAAGTTGGGACGAGCACTTACCATTAATAGAATTTTCTTACAATAATAGCTATCACACAAGCATCAATGCTGCACCATTCGAAGCACTCTATGGACGGAAATGCCAAACACCTGTGTGTTGGGCAGAAATTGGAGAAAAGCAATTGTCAGGACCCGAAATTGTACAAGAAACAACTGACAAAATAATACAAGTCAAGGAAAGACTGAAAACAGCACGAGGCCGTCAAAAGAGTTATGCACATAACAGGCGTAAGCCATTAGAGTTATAAGTCGGAGACAAGGTACTATTAAAAGTCTCACCCTGGAAAGGAGTCGTCAGATTTGGTAAGAAAGGAAAGCTAAGCCCAAGGTATGTTGGACCTTTTGAAATTATCAAATGAATTGGATCAGTAGCCTATCAGCTACAGTTACCTGAAGAAATGGTAGGAGTACATGATGTTTTTCATGTATGTAACTTGATGAAATGTTTAGCCGATGAATCATTGGTAGTACCTCTTCAAGACATAGAGGTAAATGAAAAGCTTAAGTTTGTGGAAAAACCTATACAAATTGAAGATAGAAAGATCAAGAATCTCAAGCATAAGAGATTAGTACTGGTCAAAGTAAAATGGGATTCGAGAAGAGGACCAGAATACACATAGGAATTAGAATCAGAAATGAAACAAAAGTATCCTTACTTATTCCAGTAAATCTCGAGAACGAAATTTCAAACAAGGTAGAGAGGATGTAACAACACTCTAAAACACCTTATAAGGAACCCAAATTAAGACCCCGAACTAGTACAGTGCGACCCGAAATGGAAAACTGGAAATAGGGGCCCCCGGAGGCACATGGGGGATCCTCTAAAGCTTGTGCAACACGCGGAGCATTACCTGTACGTGTAAATTCAGATAAGATCGAACCACAGGCTATAACACATAACAAGGCTACTCTAGGAGTAGTGGACCAGGGCCGTGACACTCGCAAGCAGGAAGTGGCGCGACGCGCGGGGCCAGTCCAATTGGGCTATAACTAGCCTGGCATGGGACAGAAGTTTTTATCTGTTTCTTTTAGTAGTGCACCCCTAATTGTGAAGCTTTGCCTCGTTGTAAGTGTTTTAACCCCTAATCACTGATTCAATACCCTGTCTGATCGATCCTAAACCCAGCAACGGATGTCAAGGTGCTGCCTGAATAAGGCTACACTTTGCTAACTAAATTGGGGTTTTGATCTCATGATGTATCAATAAAGTTTGATTGGGTTATTATACTAACACATGTGCATTGTATATTTTGTTAGGAACTCAGGAACTTCACCAGGAAATATTATTAAGAAGCTTATAGTTAAAACCCTAAGTTTACAAAGTGAGTCATTATTTCTTTTTACCAAATACTTTGCAAAACCCTAACTGTTTTTCAATTATACTTACAGTGATTAAGTTTTTGTATTCTACAATTACCGCCGGTATGTGGGGTTTTGTATACATTACTTGACACTCGTTATTATTGGGTAAATGGATCCAATAGTAATATGACCACAAGCATGAGGGAATCGTCCCCAGTCGCAATACTATTGAGAAATTGATAGATATAAACAAATGTAAAAACTCTTGATGCTGTAAAGTTATAACAATGTGTCTTTTTTATAAAATGGAATGAACTCGCCAGTATTTCTTGCTAATAAAATGTTTTCAAAACGCGTTTCAGGTAATTTGTTGTTAAGGTAATAGAAGCCAGCTATGGAGCACTGAAGGCTTAAATAAAGTGGCTATGATTACCTAAAAGAAGAAATTTATGTTTTCAGCAATTAGGGTTCATCCCTATTAAAACATTTAAATGGAATATGAGTTTTAGCCCATTTGTTTAATATTAAAAGTTTGGTGTTTACAAACTCTGAAATTATTTTCTAACTACGATCCTAATGATTTATTCCGCTGCAAATTTAATAAACACCGATACCATCTGACTGGCTCGCGGCCTCCCACTCCCAGGGTAGGGTAGGGTCAGGGGCTACGACAATAAAGTATACGTATTGCACCTAAAGTGATGAAAAGTAAAAAGGGGCCATGTATACTCAAGGTTTTGCAAGCTTTCCGATTTAACCGAGAGTTGACGAGTTGTCAAGTTTGGAACACCGAAGTTACCCTACATTGGGGAAATGGAGTGTGTGAGTATAAGGATTTAGTGGGGAGTGTACACGAAAATATATCTCGTCTATATACTCGTTTGGACACTAAGATTTTATGTGTTTTCATGAGTCCTAATTTGCCCATTAGAATCACATACGAGAGATAAAGAACAAAGATAATATAGCATAAGTTCACAACATCTAACCATAATCCGGTTAGTATTATGAATTCGGCTAATTATATATATGTTATATTATATAGTATAAGTCCGTCTTGTATTATCATGTAATGTCATATAAGTCAAGCATGGAGGTATGATTAACCTCATTGTATGATTTACCAAAGCAAAAGGTTATCAACATAGTTGATAACATGGTTGGTCATGAATAACAAGAATTGTAAATTAACTAGTTTTACCAAGTAGCCAAGTAAGATCAACCCGGGTGTTCCATACCCATCATGGTAAATGTTGGAGGTGCGGTGGGGTTGTGTTACTTTAAGTCTTGGAAGCTACTTGGATGAACATAGTAAAACATCAAGTGAGGTGGTGGAACAAGTTTGGAAAGCCAAGGCTTCCATGGTTCACACCTTCACCAAAACACAAGTCTCACCATATTGAGGATGGTGAGCTTGGATGGTTTCAACATTTGTAGGTTGTCTAAAACCTTGTCAAAATATAAAGTTTTGAAGGTTTTTGCACCTCTAAACTCATAAGAATCAACCCTAAACAAACTCCATAACCATTGGTTTGGTTCGAAGCAAGATGGGTGTAAGTTCGAATAAGTTTAAACAAGTTCATAAAGCTTTACATAAAAGTTCTTCCAAAAAGAAAGTTTGGACCTCAAAATGGTGATGTTCCACCTTAGTTTAGCATGGTAAACTTGTGAAAACACTCCTAGAGGTGTTCCAGGCTTTCAAGAGGAAGAAAAAGTGAAGAAAAGATGAAGAAAGTGAGGTAGATGCTCACTTTAACACTTAGAGTTTCCTGCCTTAAACTTGGATTTCCAGCAGATTGTGGAGTGATTTGAGAGTGTTTGAGGGTTTGGAAAAGTGCAAATGAGGTGTAGGAGGCTTGTTTATATAATGGGGAGGTAGGTTTTGTGTTAAAGAAGGTTTGAAGGTGATTAAGGAAGTAGAAGGTGGCCAATCTTGGAGCTGAAAATAACTTTCTGCGGATCGTGACCCATAGAGTCACGCCAAGCCAACATGGGGGGGGGGTCACGCGACGCGACGCCCTTTTTGTCCATCTCAGTTTTGCTTTATTACATTTTGGCACCTGAAGTTTGGTTGTTTATCATTTTATGTTACAACTTTAAATTTTAACATGTTTTTGAGTATGGAACGTGTATGTAAACATAATTCGTGTATCGTGAATGTATATATATCATTTCGAATGTATAACAAGAATTAGATTGCAAGTAAACACGTATTTGACGATTGATTGTATGTATGATACGTATGTATAAGGTATGAAATTTCATTATGATCAAAGCCTAAGATTACAAAGATGGAAATGAATACGAATACAAGTTTCCAAAAATAGGAATAGAGTTACATCATTCTAAGGAAAGTACAAAAAGACGGAGTGTTACAATTTCACACGAAACTAACAGAATAAACAGATGTGGTTAACGAAGGTGGACTGTAATTGTTACAAAAGTGAAAGTACCAGTACTGTTTTGTTAGTTTTTAAAATAATGGACTATAATGGTTATTTAAAACAAACCAAAGGGACGAAAAAACATAATTAACTCAATTTAAAAAAAATACTTAGAACATCATGAGAATTAGGCCTCATTTGGAGGTCACAAGTTCGAATCCGAGCCAACACGGGTTTTCATTCCATCGTGCGTTATGCTAGAGAGTCTTGGCTCTTGTGGCGGCGCAACGTTTGTCAACTTGCAGTCAGCGGTATGGTTTCTTGTGGGGACATGAAGAGGTCTCGTTAAGCCAGTGTTATGCTCCTCCATGGAGAAACTCGATGGGTTCTCATCCGGGGTCGCCCTCACAGTCGTGCTTACGGCTGCCAGTGCCAACCACCCAATGGGTGGTATCTCGTTGTTAAAAAAATATTTTCATTAAACTGTCTAAAGCCTTTTTATTTTCATCTAATTGTTTATGTTATTTACTATTTAAATGATACAATCTACACATTTTTTGAAAAAGAAATTATATTTGGCCAACGACACTTGACATATGTGTAACTCATAAGCCTTTCATTTTGTTCGTATTGAACTTTTAAAATATGTTTTCTTATAAAATTTCGAATATACCTTTGCGACATTCTTATTTTTATCTATGTTTCAATATAAATTTTATTCAAAACGAAGTTGCACGTGACGATATACAAGTCAATGAGTCATCTAAGCCTTATGTAAACATCATTAAAACTTGAGTTAATTATGTAGTTAGTCCCTGTGATTTACACTAAATAACAATCTAAGGTACTAGTAGTTTAAAATCACGTTTTAGGGTACTAACTTTTGATTTTTTTTAAAAATAAGGTATTAACGTTAGTTGGCTGTTAATTAATAACCCTGACACCCTCACGTGCCATAAACGTGAGGGTATAATTGCCATTCATTCAAGGTCTGTGCTTTCCCTACCAATTTATAACCCTAACAAGTTCTTTTCCCCCTTCCCCCAACTGAAACCCTAATTCCAGCCAGTCGTAACCCCTTAAAAATTAGAAGACATCAGGATGGTTATGTGCAAGTGTGGTAGAGCAGCATTGATGAAGACATCAAAGACCTCCAAAAACCCTGAACGGACATTTTATACATGCCCACAAATGGTAAGTATTTGATTCCTTATCACCTAATTCGTTTATTTGTAACTAATTCACTTAATTTTTGTATTTGCAGAGATCAAAATGTAAGTTTTTTGTGTGGATTGATCCTCCTGTTAACTCTCCTCCATCCCCAGAATTAAGGTTCCATAAACCCCCAAATCACAGTTTGAGTATTGAAAACAGATTTGAAGAACTGAAGCATGAAATTAGAAGAAAGGATGCAACATTACTGATGAGTTGGTGTATACTTGTAGGCCTTTTAGTGTTAATCCTTGTGGTTGTTTTGATCAGCCTTCTTTTAAAGCCTTCATAATGTTAATCTGTGTTTTGTTTGTAATGAAATGTGAACCTGTGTTTTGTTTGTAATGAAATGAAATGTTAATCTGTGTTTTGTTTGTAATGAAATGTTAATCTGTGTGGTTATGAAATGTTGTAATGAAATGCTTTGCATATTGGGAAAATTGACTATAATATGCCTTTAAAACCTGACAAATAATACTGACAAGGCAAATTGACCGTAAACTTGCCTTTAAGTTCCTGCATGGCCTGGGTATTATAAGAATTGACCATAAGTTGCCATTAAAACCTGACATGAAACCTAACATGGGTATTTTAATAAACTGACCATAACTTGGGCATAATACTGACTATAAGATAAACAAACCATAAGATAAACAATTTAGTTCTTTTACAAAAATCATATCCAAGTTTTACAAAACCCATAAACCTGACCATAAGCATGACATAAACCTGACCATATGCATTACACCTAAGAACATCCAAACAGAACAAGACAAAACACAAAATAACCACTTAAAGTTTCAGCAGCCTAAGAACATCAAAAAGCATAACCAAACAACATATTTAACTAGATTGAGCAGCAGTTGACCCTTGTCTGGTGCACCTTCTTTTATTGTGACCTTTTCCTCCATAGTTTCCACATGCACTGTCTTCCATTTCCTACTCAACTTCCCATCTTTAACCATGCTATCTTCCTGCTCCATTGCATCCTTTCTTCTCATCTTCCTTGGTCTGCCAACTGGTTTGTGGTACATTGATTCAACGAGTTTTGTACTACAACGTGCCCTAGGCCACATGCTTTTTCCATTGATTTGGCCTATTTTGTATGAGTATACCTTCTTCCATGTTGACAACCAATAGCACTCATCCACCCATCTCTCTGGTATGTCAACATGTGCAAAGAAAAAAAAAGACATTAACTTTGAACCATTAGCAGCCACCTCATTTGCAGTAAATGACAATATCTTTAAACCATTTGCAGCCATATCCCAGTTGGTGGCAACAACATGTGTACTGTTGGTGCACACATCTGTCGACTTCGTCTTATGTCGAGTCTTGTGTTCGTTGCGGATTTGAACGAGTGTGACATCATCAATATGACATCATCATGTGACATCATAATGATGACATCACAATATAGAAAACATGAAACAAGAATTAGATGTAACCGTTTGTGTTAGGTGACCGTTTGAGCATGTACGTTTGAATGGCATGACCGTTTGAAGTGTCATGACCGTTTGAAGAGTGGTGTGTCACCTTCAAACGGTCAAGGGTTCATCTCTATAAATAGGCTTCAAACTTTCATCATTTGTAACATTCTGATTTCCGACGCCGAGGTGCTGTCGAGGTGTCTCTGTACTGTAAAGTGTTCAAGATTAATATACGAGACATTTAATAGTGAATCCAAGCTAAACGAAGACCGAATCAATGAATTCCGCCTCTGATTCTGTCTGAGCACTCTTCTGATCGACTCGTTAGGTCGTTTCACGATCCTACATGTGGTATCAGAGCTCAGGAGAAAGAGTTCTTACCGTTTAGCTCGTTTTCGCTAGCAAATTATGATTTTCTACACCTTCTTTCATAAAATTGATATTTTTCACGGATAAAATCGGCTAAAACTTTCACAATATGTGCGTAATTGTATTTTAACAAACCCTTGAGAGTTTCAGCTCAAAATTCGAAGAAAAAATGGTAAAAATGGACTGAAAATTGCTAACTGTTTGAACGAGACTTGGCTGTTAGTTTGAAACTGGACATGACCATTTGAATCTGGCCTGACCGTTTGAAAATACTTGCTTGACAGTTTGAAATCTGCACATGTCCGTTTGAAATTGACCCTGAACGTTTGAAATATGTGTCTGACCGTTTGAAATATGTGACTGACCGTTTGAGAATGCACATGAACGTTTGAAACTGCTCTGACCGTTTGAAAGTTACACCTTGTCCGTTTAAAGATGACATGACCGTTTGAAACACGATGTCCGTTTGAAAGTGGTTCATTGGGTCACGGGAATTTTTTAAGAATCTCGAGATAGTGTTTGGCAGCATTATCATTTTAAAATTGCAGAATTTAGTGGGTGTCAGCCATTATAGTTGTGGTTTGTGAGAAACTGTTAAAAAAAATTGTCGGTTTATTCAGATTTGCATGTGAACTTTTTGTAACTTGTTGGCCACCCATCGGTTCATACATATCAATAGGTCCAATCAGAATTGTCGGTTAATTCAAATAGGTATCGGCAAATTAAACTTGTGATTGTCAGTTCATGTGATTGATCCTTTATCAACGGTCCAATAGATTTGAGCTTTATTATCGGTGTGCATGTGCAAATGATATGATTGTTTGAATTTGAATGTTTAGTTAACATGAAAAAGTAAGATAGGTGTCGGCCCAAGATTTAAGTCAGTACAAATCAAATTCAATTCATATCAGTATTCAGCCCAGGCCCAAGTTTCATTGTGTCATCATCATTAACAGACCAAGTCTCAGCCCAAGTGATTGGTTTATTGTGTTTATTTGACAAATTGAATCTGATTGGTTGAACAGATTGTTTGAAATGGCAGAGGTCTTTGATGAAAAAGAAAACAATGATGTCACACCCCCAAAATCCACCTGCGGAGTACTACCGCTTGGAGGCGTGACTGACCAGGATCCAGCCACCAATTATACTGAGCATTGGATAATAGTAAGAATGATCACCAACCGTAATGGTTAGTAAACACCATAGTTTAAAGTTCAAATGTTTAGGTTCAAATAACAGTTAAGTAAGTAGCGGAAGCATAGGTAAAATAGTTTAAACAAAGTTCATAGTTCAAATTAATTAGAACCCAACATGCGGGTTTAGGCGACCACTACACTTCCCAAGCTGCAAACTCCTGAGTCACTGGGTACCTGCAAAGCATGCAGTAGGGTATCAACAAAGATTGTTGGCGAGTTCACGAGTTGTCCAGTTTTAATTTCCAAAAACTTGTTTCACCAGTTAATTTATCCGTTTATACATGCGATGGGGAGCTACCCCACAAGTAAGCGACTAAACTGTTTTTACAATACCGAATACTATTCATCCGTACGTTTCCGTAGAGTGCCCCGTTTGTCAATGTTCTATCATCATTGACGGTTGCCAGAGTACATTAGTTCACGCCCGATCCCATACGCGGGCACGGTGTGAGGTTGGTGAGACCTAAATAGCGCTATCAACTAATAACCCGTTCGCCTGACCCCTGCGACTAATCGGTATTAAGAAGTGAGGACTTGAGTGATAGAGTTTTGTTTAGTGTTGCTTGTTGCATCCAGTATAAACAGTAATTAACTAAAAGTCCCGTTTAAGGGGAGAGAAGTAGGTTTGTATCCCTTACGAGGGGATAGCGTTGCTTAAGTTTCCGTTTCCCAACCACCGGGAACGCATGCTTTATTAGTTGTGAACTCACCTTGGGTTGCTCGGTAGACAGTTTACTTGGTCAAATACGTTGGTCACCACGTCCTAATATGGTTACCAGTATAGGTCAGGTTTGGGTACAGAGAAGTCACGTATATTCTACACGTATCTAACACATAGCATGTACGACATAAAATTAACAGTAATCAGCACATGGCATATTTGAACAGATACAAGCCCAAAACATATAGGTCACCTATTCCAGTTTAAATAGTAACAAGCATGAACAGTTCACACATTTTGGCCCAATAACGGAAACAGGCAGCCCAGTCGAGACCAAGAGGTCTCGACTCGAGAACACACAGTTTCGAGTCGCAACCGGAGGTTTCGACTTGTCATGGTCTGGTTACGAGTCGCAACCGGAGGTTTCGACTTGTCATGATCTGGTTGCGAGTCGCAACCACCGTAGTCTCGAGTTGTCATGATCTGGTTACGAGTCGCAACCGGAGGTTTCGACTTGTCATGATCTGGTTGCGAGTCGCAACCACCGTAGTCTCGAGTTGTCATGTTTTGGTTGCAAGTCGCAACCGGGGGGTTTCGAGTCGCAACCTCGGATACGTGCACAAGAATCCTTCTAGAACCTGTCCGATCGTACTATCCAATAGAATTACAATTTCATGTAATTGTGTACTAACCTATCAAATTATACCAACATGTTTTCTTGTCTACAATGAAATCAAAACAGATCAAACATAACAATTTCAAATATTCATATGATATTTAACCCACATTCATCCAGTTCATCATTTGCAAGCATGTTCACCCAAATCAAAACACAATTCAGTCATCAACGTCGGCCCTATATCTAGCACATAATCACCGGTTTACTCATCATATCTATGCACTCGATATATAGTGTCCTTGTATACCATCATCCAAATCAACACATAGCTAACACTCATGATTATCATTTACCTAAACAGATTTGTGTACAACCTTTAACATACAATCCTTGGTTCCAAACAATTATCTATATCATTTAGTCATTTCTAACCAACTAAATCATGCAAATCATACAAAGAGACATTTAAACTAGGCATGCATATCATTTATCAACCAAGCATCACAATATCTAGCAATGTGAGACACTAACCGGAACTTGTTTTGGTTGTGAATGAGTGTATGAAGCGATGAAAGGAGTGTCCGATGCGATGATCACGAGCCGATCCGGATACCTTGATGCTTCCGGTTTGAATCCGAGAGAGAGGAGGTGGTTTTGTGAGAGTTTTCTAGAGAGGGAGGGAGTGAGTGAGGATGAAGTGAAAGAGTGTAAAAGGGGAGTGTGTGTGAGGGTTTTAGGTTTAAATAGGAGGTAATGCACCCAAAGTGGGTTTTTAGGGTGGTTTCGAGTGGAAGGTTTCGGGTGGGCTAAGGTTACGGCCCAACCGGCCCATTGTTACACCGTTTACTCGAGACCGGGTGGTCTCGAGTCATGGTTTCGGTTCATAAGCATCCTTACATACACACATATATATATTACATACACGTTATCGACATATAGCATAGAGGAATAGGCATAGAGGAATAGGCATAGAGGAATAGTAACTTCCATTTAATAATAATATACCTATACGCTAAGCGATTACAAGGTGTTTGTTCGGGAAAACCTAGAGTGTCACATTATCCCCAAGTTTTAAGAACTTTCGTCCCGAAAGTTAAAGCAGCCACTGACAAGCTAGTAAAAGTGAGAGCGTTTCAACGGGGTGTCACATCATCCCCCCGTTAGTTTGGAATTTCGTCCCGAAATTCAGTTGTAGCTTCAGTGCTGGGGGTTTCATTTGGGAACAGCTGGGGATACTTGCGCTTCATCTGGTCTTCCCGCTCCCAGGTAAACTCTGGGCCACGGCGTAAGTTCCAACGAACTCGCACGAGGGGTAACTGGCTACGTTTGAGGGTTTTGATCTCACGATCTGTGATCTCAACCGGTTCCTCAGTAAAGTGTAGCTGTTCGTCAATAGTAAGCTCCTTGTAAGGAATGACGAGTGTTTCATCTGACAGGCACTTCTTCAGATTAGACACATGGAAGACGTTGTGCACAGCACTCAGTTCTTCAGGCAGATTCAATCTGTAAGCAGCCGTACCGATCTTTTCGGTAACTTCAAAGGGTCCGACATATCTTGGATTAAGCTTGCCCCGTTTTCCAAAACGAACTACACCCTTCCAGGGTGAGACCTTAAGTAGAGCCCGTTCACCAACCTGGAACTCTTGCGGTTTCCTATCTTTATCAGCGTAGTGCTTTTGACGGTCACGAGCTGCCGCCATGCGTTGCCTAATCTGGGCAATCTTTTCTGTGGTGTCGAC